>JAVIWB010005831.1:0-600000 GCA_031893035.1 Dermolepida albohirtum
TTATAAACTTCCTATCGAAAAGCGACTACCTTAATTTAGACATAAAAACGACCTTGACATTGAATTGACCTCGACCTTGAAATAACCTTGACATTGAAACGACCTCGACCTCGAAGCGCCCTTGACATTGAAGTGACCTTGACATTGAAACGACCTGACATTGGTGTGACCTTGACATTGGAGTGACCTTGACATTGAAACGGCAGTGACTTTGAAGTGACCTTGACATTGAAGTGAACTTGACATTGAAGCGACCTTGACATTGAAACAACCTTGACTTTGAAGTGACCTTGACATTGAAACGACCGTGACTTTGAAGTGACCTTGACATTGGAACGACCTCGACATTGAAATGACATTGACATTGAAATGACATTGACATTGAAACCGCCTCGGGCTCAGCCGATTCTAGAACCTCCTCGTTGACCTTGACCGTTCCAACATGCATTGTGGTCAAGGTCAATGAGGAGGTTCGAGAATCGGCTGAGTCCCTCTACTGGAACTCCTGCTGAAAGCGGCCTTGTTTAAAAGCATGTGGATTTTGATCTGCATACACGTGTTCATTGTGTAAATTTGTAACACCTCTCCTTGTAAAGCATGCTTCGTCGGTGAAGAGAATTTTGTTGTGAAAATAAATATCTCCAGCTCTTTTTCTGTGAATAAATCGGCAAAATGTGAGACGCGCATCGGGGTCTGCTGGTAAAAGTTCTTGTACTACTTGCAAATGATATGGATACAGGAGTTGTTCTTTAAAAATTTTATGAACAACATCTTTTGAGACTCCTAGTTCACGAGACAAGCCACGAGTACTTTTTTGTGGATGAGCTCATATTCTGTCTAGAACTTCTTCTTCCAAGTCAGGGTTTTGAACTACACGAGGGCGTCCACGATCAGCAGTCATTGGTTGAAATCTCCCAGTTTACCGAAGACGCCTCTCAATGTTTGCAAATGTTTGTCGATTTGGTATACGACGATTAGGATATTTTTGCTGGTATACTGTCACACTCCTCCGACAATTTCCTTCGCAAAACCCGAGAACCAGCAACATATCAGTTTGTTCAGCGAAAGAGAAAACCATTATTATCAATCGAAGATACAACCACAATTACACAATCAAAATGACAAATCAAAAACACTCAATAAAGAAACCGTAATCAAAGATCACAAAACGCACACTATCATTTCTTTTATGATAGCTGTAGAAAACTAAAGGCAATCGTTTTTACTAAATAATAAGCCAACCAGATTATGCGTGTTGCCAGGAAAGCAGATTACGTTCGAGTCGGATATTATTTTTTGTGACTAAACTGTAACAGATATCAAAAATTACAAAGATACAAAAAATGTCACTAACAAATATATCTTCTCGGGTAAAAAAAAATTAAAGCTTTTAACCTTCATATCAAAAAGTTACAGGCAGAAATGTGCAACGTCATCGATGTTTCATACACTTGCGGTCTACTTATAAAGACCCAAATCATCTCAAAACACGACTTACACTTACTTGAAATGTTGTACCAAAAATAATTAAAATCGATCAAAGTGTTATGTTTTAATAAGAATTTTTTTGTTTTTTCGAAAAACTTTAAAGCTGAATACCGGCGTAACGATGCGATTTTGGACATAGGTAAGTTTGGTTAAATCATCTTATTTTGATGCAAGGAGTTTGTGGTTAAGCCATGTCCAAGCATTTTGCAGATACCCTGTATAATTTAGTAAGTTTGTTGGAATCCGGAACCAGTAAATTCAATTTGTGCATATTTTAATGACGGGGTATAAATACTGATATACCTATAAAAATAAGATTAATATTTACATAATATAAACATAATGACGAAAGAATGAGGCTTATCCGAACGTACCATATAATAAAGAGTTTGGAGATAAATCCATTAGTATGCAATTTCCATGTAATTTTGCAAAAAATTTGTTATTTATTCGGAAGATTAATCAAGATCAATATTTCGTTAAATCATCGATACTAACGATCATGTAATAAGTATGATTACAGAAATCGTTAGACGATATTTTAGACAGACACATCTAAGCACAACTTTCGACAGATGGCGATTACGTGTCTCGAAATTTTATACAAAAATATGTAAAATGAGATTTGGTTTGGATTTAGTTACGAATAAAACATTGCAATCACTGTGACTAACTTAAGGACGAATTTTTTCATTACATAAATAAAATAAATCTCCAAAGTTGCAGGTAATGTTTTTGTTTGTCTGTGACAAATTCATGAATACATAAAAAAGGGAAAAATTAATACGATTAAAGAAATACGAATGGCATTGGTATGTCATTTGTGAACATAGAAGAAGTCCGTCATAACTAAAATTTGATTAATAGAGAAATTTCCGAGGTTAAGATTAATAAATGAAAATATGTAATGCAACAATACATTGATATATAATATTATCGTGTATTCCGCAATATGAGATAGGCATCTGTTCGCTCATACTTTTTTTTGTCATATGAATTTTCCGAGTACGAAAGAATAGATATTGGTATGTTACCACGATATGTTGTGTTTAGAATGTAGGATTGTTTACTGCAGATATACAACATTGTAAATAAATGTGTAGTAAAAAAAGACGTACTTAAATTACGTTATTATGTAACCCAGAAAATGGTAAAACACACTCGTTATTACAACAAAAATAGATAATTTCGTTTTATTTATTTGTGCATAGATAATAACGATAACAATTTTGACCAGCTTCCCGAACTGAGTAACCTTAGATGATTTAATAGTGTTATGCGTTAGGATAGAATCTATCAAGTTACGGGAATACCAACCGGGGACAATACCCTACATGTTAGTTATTACTAGCAACCGTATTGTAAAATACAGCATCTTGCTCCGTAATTAAATAAATGTGTTTTACTAATTAAAGCAATAAGTAATCCTTCTAAAGCGCATTTGACAGTGGTAGTTCTATAGAATACTTTTCGTTAAATAGCCGTCAATTTTTTTAAGTATTTAAATTACTTTAGAAGTACTGTTTGTTTTAAACGGGACCCGACACTGTATTTCAGGCGTTGGGGCGCTAACACGTCGCAATATCTGAGGGTAGTTTGACAAGTAGTGAGAATGGAAAAGAAAGACGAGTTTTTTAAATACAAAATAATTTTTATGTTTCAATATATTCTCCTAAAAGAGCATTACATTTATTCCAACGGTGCTCCAATGCCCTTATGCCATCTCTAAAATGCGATTCCGGAAGACTTGCAAAATACTCATTTACGAAGATGATAAGCTCGTCGTTAAACGAAAATATCTTTCCACCTAGTGCCGTTTTCAGTTTTGGAAAAAGGTGGAAGTCGGAAGGGGCTTGATCCGGCGAATATGGCACATGCGGTACTAATTGGAAATGCAACTCGTGGATTTTGGACATCGCAACTGTGCTGGTATGCGAGGGAGCGTCGTCTTGGTGAAACAGAATCTTTTTCTTTGCCATTCCTGGCAGTTTAGCACGAATCTCAACATTTAATTTTTGTAGAAGTTCTGCATAATATTGTCCGTTTATTGTGCCACCTTTCTGAAGGCAATCAATGAGCAAAATGCCCTTTGAATCCCAAAAAATTGATGCCATCACCTTGTTTGCTGATAAAGTGGTTTTCGCTTTCTTTGGAGGTGCAAAACCATGTTTCGACTGTTATTTGGTTTCGGGTGTACAATAATGTATCCAAGTTTCATAGCAAGTAACAAATCACCTACAAAACTTAACCGGATTCCGCTTATTTTAATGAGTCGTAAGCAATCGCGGCACCCATCTTGCCGAAAGCTTGGAAAGGCGCAATTCTTTCGTTAAAATGTGGTGTACGCGTTCTGTTGAAATGTTTACCATATCTGCTATCTCTCTCACTTTGTGTCGTCGATCTTGCGTAATAATATTATGGATTTTTATAATCATTTCCTTAGAAGTCACGATTTTGGGTACTCCAGAGCGCGCTTCATCAACACAGCTTGTTCTACCACGTTTAAATTCATTTACCCATCTACTTATTGTGGCGTATTATGGAGCAGATTCACCTAATGTTTCCCGTAACTCATCTTTTATTTCGGTAGCTTTCATACCCTTAATTACGAAGTATTTAATCACCGCACGATACTTTGCTTTTTCCATTTTAACAAAACGACGTGTTGCTTCTTTTTGAATCAGCTGTCAAAAATAAACTAATCAACCGATTTATCTAAATATCGGAATGTAAACATATAAATAGGCCGCCTAAATTACAGTGCATTTGTTTTACCAATTAGAGGGTCACCTATGTTTCATTCTCACTACTTATCAAACTATCCTCGTATATATATATATATATATATATATATATATATAAATATACTCCAGGCGCTTCTTTTCAGGTGATGTGTGGAACTAGTTCTGAGAAGAACCTTCAACGTTTAAAATTTCAATGAGCTTTTCCTCATGTTCTAGAGTATGTTCGTATCGAAGTGCATTCTGTCGATACAGATGGCTATATTTTAACCTATGCTGAAGAAGAGATATTCTGATTGCGTGTTAGACTTTGTCTGAATAGTTTCGTGCTTCGTTTTTCACTGTGTCGGGTAGCTCTGTTTTGACGCCTGAGATGATATTTTCAATGGGAGTCAGTGTAATAGTATAGTTAAACTCCTTCTTGAGTAAGCTTGTTGCTGCGTCGTCTAGTATTACAGCGACAACCGTATCAAACGTCGAAACTGCTATTCAAAATTTAGACAGAAAATACAGCAGAAGTAGTTGGACAAGTTATTTCCAATATTTTAAGGAATACAAATCACCTGGCAAGAGAGTATGTCACAGCAAAAACAAGATGCTCAAAAACCTCGCCCATGACGTAAGTATTATCATACGACCAGCTGCAAATGTCGTCACCAATAGAACGGATTATCGTAGAAAGTCGAAGTACTACTAAAAGCTTCTGCTCATAAATTGATACCAAGGGATCCAACGACTTACGTAAAAAGACAGCGAAATGCAAGATTAGTTCCGCCCTACTTACTGAATAACGATATTAAAGAGATAATCACTCCACGTACCCAAAATTTAACAGTTTACCTAAGACACAAACAGAATATGGGCTGTGTCGACAAAGCCAGGTAGACGGAAGAGTATTGAGAATAGTGAGAATAAGATCATTCAAAAATTGGATATATAATATGCTTAAAATAGGCCTTAGAACTTCTAGAAAAGCTATATTTAAGGAATAATGGCATGCGACAAACTTCGGACACAAAATTTTGCAAAGTTTTGACATCGGTGTCAAAATAAGAACAAGGAAACATTAACTTTACGAGAAAGGTAACAGAGAGTCTCTATGTTAACGCTAAAAATGGGCTTATCTAGTGCAGAATATATCGAGTACAGTAGATGTCTTTAGCCGGTTCCAGTGCTACCGCCACCACCGGAAGTGACGTCACATGACGTCATGATATATAGGGTGCGATCAAAAAGTTGTAAAAAATGAACATACGAGATTTGATCAAAAAGTTGTAAAAATTAATATACGATGTTCGACCAAAAAGTTTCGACACAAAATGGCCCCCAAATTTTCGAAACAAGATAGCGCACAAATTTTTGAAACAAGATGGCGCCAATAAATTTAAAGACTGTATATTATCAGGCAATATATTTTAATATTCCAGACTGTATATTTAATTTTAAAATAAAAATGGTGAATCTAATATACGGGGTTTGATCAAACAGTTGTTAAAATAAACATACGAGGTTCTGTCGAAAAAGCTTCAAAAACAAGATGGCGGCTCTAAGTAAAAGGGCCTTAAATTTTGAAAAACAAAATGAGCCTCAAATTTTCGAATTTTCGAAACACGATGGCATTCAGAAACAAGATGGCGCTCTAATTTTCGAATCAAGATAGCACACCAAGATGGCTGCAATATTATATATATATTATCTGATAATACACTTTAATATTCCAGGCTGTATATATAATTTAAAGGGAGGGAAAATTTTTTACCAGAATAAAAGCACACACACAGGCACTGTCACCTCAGCTGTGTTAAGTGTACTGACACATTAAACAGCAGTTAATAGCTGTTGTGACTTCAGGTGTGGTGTGGGTAGTATTACGTAATATTTCTAGAAATTACTTTCAACTAATCAAAAATAATATCAACATCTGTTTACCACAATAATTTTTATTGGAATATTATAAAAAGTACTTACATATATTAACAGAGAAACAACAAACTTTAAATGAGCTCAACGTAATAAAATAAAACACATAGATACACTTTCAATACAACATAATATTCACATAAAAATTTTGAGGTTAATTAAAGGTTATCTAGAACACATCAAAAAGACGTACTCAAAATTTTAATATATGTTTTCTCTAATAAAGTAATTCATGTCTTGCTTCTGGGTTTCCGGGGTGGAACCGCGTCACTAGTATATCTGCCGACGTTTCGTACCCATTTGTATGGGACATCTTCAGGGCTGAACTACTGCACTGAAACTGGTGAACTGGGTGCTTTGACCGTGAACTGGGTCACCAGTTTCAGTGCAGTAGTTCAGCCCTGAAGATGTCCCATACAAATGGGTACGAAACGTCGGCAGATATACTAGTGACGCGGTTCCACCCCGGAAACCCAGAAGCAGATAGCATGGACCACGACCGCGGAAGTCTACGTACCAAATTAATTCATGTCTTGTTCAATTAAGTGTTATATATTCATTGAAATAAAATCATATTAAGTAAGGTAGAGAAAACTACAATAAACAGTTTTCGCTATTTATTGTCTAAAACAAGAAAAATAAACAAATTTTTTTTGAAATGCATAGAAATGAAAGACTCACCATGCCTTGTAGTAATTCACAATAAATAATGTGTGTTCCACGCTCGCGTGGAACATTAGCATAGTTTTTCTTCTTCTCTCATGTTACGTTCTTTTCATGTTACGCCCTTTTTGAGATAAAGATATGCAAATAAGCACTCTTGAGGGAAAAATATTATTTTGTTATCAAATATACAAATTTCTAAAAACTACTATACAAATATTAATATTTTCACTAATTGTTTGAATCAATGCTGTTTTACTAGATCATTTATAGATTTAATTCACCTACACCCAATAACTTATTACTAAATTCGTAATATGCTGTTTTTAAAAAAAATATGTATAAGCAGTATAATAAAATATTAGATAATAAACAACATACATCAACCAATAACAAATATCTCATAGGTAATGAAGAGATCTTAAACAGCTTTTGAACCGATTCCATCTTTACATATATTAAAATTCAATTGAATTATTTTATTTACACTCAAAATAATTATTAATAAACTTAAACATATTATTTTTTAAAATTTATTCCCAATAAAATAAAAAATTGTTATCTCTACATGTCTTGAGGTTACACCCAAAGTCATTAAATTCATTATTTTTATTTTACGACTAAAATAATCTCTTTTGAGATATTTGTTCAATTTATATTTTCAAAAGATATAAAGAAGGAGCAATGCTAGCCAAAAGAAAGAAACATAACATTATAATTGTACATACCTGAACAGCAAACATTCAATCAACAACAATAACACGGCTGCCGGCTTCAATTTTTGTGATACGGACACGAAGACCCGCATACACTCAAAAAGAACAGGGCAATTACTTAAACTTGGTAAAAGTAAAAGGCTACTGATGTAGATGCAGTTCACAAGGGAATAAGATGTAGAATGTGTACAGTTAAATCTATACAGCAAATACTGTGAATGTTCGGAAAACGAACACTTTGAGTGGTTGAAACGTCTGCAATAAATAGACAAGAACATCCGCCCTCTAGGTGTATCAGAAGTTTATGACAAAAGTGCTAAGCGAGAAATTAGGTTCGTATATAAACATTTTATTCAAATTATTAATTCTACTGTTCCTCTTCTAAATTGTAATACTCTAAAACCACTGGGCGTTTGAGCGTCCCAGTGAGCGATGACAGTGGTACGTGAAATGCTAGTGTTACAGTAGTGAATCCATCGCTCACGTTTGCGCCTACTTGGTTCCTGGAAAGAACAATTCTTATCATCTGCTTTCGTGGATTCATTGTCGCTCGAAATGAACTCCTTTCCGAGCTACAATGAATCCACGAAAGCAGATGATAAGAATTGTTCTTTGCAGGAACCAAGTAGGCGCAAACGTGAGCGATGAATCTTAAGACCAGCAAAACTGACCAATCGGCGTTTGCAACCGCTTTTATGCTCTCAATAACGGATCAGAGCCTACCAATCTGCCAGACCTTACCCCAAACGAGAAATGTCCAGGGAACTCCAATGCTAAAGAAGGGAAGGAATACTCACGATCACTATCAAAGTCAAAGACAAATGGATCGCAAATTCCAGAGGATTTGCCACGTTTAGTGTCATATTTTTCAAGGTTCGCAAGATCTTTGATAAAATCATGGTCGACCCGCTTTTGTGGGCGACTTTGTGATTTACGTTTTGAAATTTTTCACTTACCAACTCCCCCAAGATAGGAACATCAAGGCAATAGTATGTGATGTCCTAACTACCATGACAACTGAAGAAGGCCATTAGGACCTCATCGTCCAGGGATACTTTATTCATAAAGTACACCGCAAGAAAAAATTCCACTAATTCTGATACATCTACTCCTGATAAAAGTTCCAAGGAGCGAAGAAAGAAATCGGATTTTCAACTTAACCGAGGTACATAAACTTACGGTTGCAGTTGAAAATCCCCACAGGAGCAACAATGTAGTACAATGTTACTGCTGTCAGTACTATGGCCACAGCCAGCGTCTCTACTGTGTGCACTCTAAATGTGCAAAATGTGATCTAGATCATCAAAGTACGGAATGTCCTAAACCTTAGAACAATCCAACCGCCTGTTGTAATTGTAATGGAGACCATACATCCAGTTGTCATGGGTGCTTCTTACGCCCAAGCATGAAACCAGCCTGCACCAACGCCACAAAAGTGGTCCCCTTCAAAAAAACCAACCCTTCTCAAATCAGTACAAACTATGCAATCAAATTCTAAATCCTCAACTAATCTTAAATCTCCAAAAACCTCTTAAGAGATTCATCTGATCCCTGATAACTTTCTACCACTTTCCACAAAATTCCTACATAAATCTGCCTTTCCACCCAAGACTCCTGCTCACGAATCACTTAGTCGAGAGAAGAAAAACACTGCTTCTCCCTCAAAAATATTTCTGGCCTACATTCATTGGTCTTTTGCATTAGCCATACTAGTAATCATGAGCTTCACCACTGAGATATGCAAGCTATTCAATGTCGTCAATGGATAGGCAAAGAAATAGACCTTTATTTCTTAAAGTAGAAGCTTGGAATGCCAATTTTCTTCGTCCAAGGATTCTCGGACTATCAAATTCACCCGGCATCTCAACATTGATATTATCTTAGTTAACGAAAGGTTTAAGAGCTGCTGATAACTCATATTTTGCAGGTTTCACACGATACCGAATTTACCGCCGTTTTGGCAGAGAATGTGGAGCAACGGTTTTCGTTAAATCTTCAGTTATTCCTGTTTTAATTCTATTTAATGAGTGCTGAATTAACAAGTAGAAAGGTTCGAACTTCCCAGGGATCTCTTAAATTAACTGCCATCAACATCCATTTGATGCCCCATTATCTGTCAGGAGTTTACAACTTCAAGCACCCTTCCTGGAACTCCATCGTGGTGGTTAAGAACATCCTCTACGATTGCATGATCACTACTATACAAGAACTGGACTTTGTCTATGATCCAATTCTAATACACAAACACAAGGTCGCGGAGCGAAAGGAAAGAAAAGAGATAAAAATAAGTGAAAATGATAGACGAAGAAAACATTTGAAACAAATCCCGTATACTGCGGAACGACAAAAATAAACAATAATAAAGAAAAAAAACAGGAAAGCAAAAAAATTATAGAGAATGAAGAATGGCACGATTAGAATATGTACAAAACTACAAAACAAAATGGAGAGGTAGTATAATAAGGGTAAGCGCAGAGGGAATATGAAACTTAGTGTGATATAATAGAAGTTATAAAAGGAGAAGAAATAACTTAGAAAACTTAAATAAAGAAGGAGAACTCTCGAAAAACATTGCACTCCATAAATGCACGCACACGCAAATCATTGGTTACTTTGTCCAAAGCAGGACATTCTATGTCACTCTGCAAGGTATATCCTCCAACAGCGCCAATTACCGCCGGTATCTTGTAAGAATCTGTACTTTCCCCGACACTATAACTTATTTACACGACATTCCACGCTCGTCAAATTCCCATCCCACCATATACGGAATGACACCCTGGTCTTCACCGGGTCACATTTTATCAAACTGATTGACGAGAGATTTCAACAAGAGATCGACAGAGTGGAGGACACTCTCTGAGGAAAACTTAATCATGTTCGACAGAGAGATCCTCTAGTAGAAGATTAAGTATCTCAGTGTAGTGCTCCGAATAACCTGCAAACAGCATACAACACAAATTACGACCCACGCTACTGATGTATCTACCCAATTATATTCGCTGATGCACTGGAGTAACAGACTCAATCTGGAAATGAGGTTTCTCCTATTCAAGCAGCTTTTTAGACCCATCATGGCATATGCTATACCTGTACGGAGATAAGCAGCGAAATTCTACATATGGAAAATACAAAGGAAGTAAAATAAGATTCTAAGGAATATTCTGGACTCCTATTGGTTTACATCGAATCGGTAGATACATTAAAACATTAATTTTCTCACTTTCGACCAATTCTTCCAAAACTTGGCAAGGACATGTTTTTAAGCGATTCTACTTCATGACAATCTATTAGTTTTCGGCATTAATATCGATTTCTTTCTTGGTAAGCAGATGCCCCTAAGATATACTGGTAGATGACACCCTTGAATACTGAACCATCTGCTAAAATCCATGATATAAGACATTCTGTCCATAACCTAACTAAACCAAAGATCACCGTAAAATACATAATTCGCGATAAATGACATGCCACCAAAAATGTATCCCAGGAGTTCTCATCTTCAACACATCAAAGCCCCGTCATAATGACTTCTAGGGAATAGAACACAGTTAATTTTCAGATATCAAGTGCAAAGCCAAGGTCAAAGTAAGATTGCTAGAAAAGCAGTAATATAACTGTGTCAGAAAACTGGACACGCTTGTACAATGTATTTCGAACGCTTTCTTTCCTTTGCTGCGATGTAGTTTTCTCGGTCGGATACAATCATTGTCGTGGCGATTGCAACGACTCTCTAGTCAAACAACAAACCACCTCTACTCGCTAAAGGCATACCATACATATATACATACACACACATACATACATATATATATATATATATATATATATATATATATATATATATGTATGTATAGTATATATATCTATATATCTATGATCTTGTTCTTGCTTAATTGTCTGTTTTTGCTGCCCTAATGTGGCTTGGTGCCATTAACGGTACAGGATGCATGTCTATATATATATATATATATATATATATATATATAAACCAAAACGCGAAAAAATGGTAATTAAAACTAACAAAGATAAAACACCAATATCATTTAAACTGAGTATCAATATGCACGCCATGCCAGAAAAATCGGCGGATAGACTAAACAGACGCGATCTCACTGACATGCGTCTTTAAGTAAATATGCTTCTTTTGAAATTCGACGATAAAGAAAAAGACGAACCATACGACTACACACAAAATAACACTACAGGTAACACAAAGATGATGACGAAATTATGGAATTCTCTTAGGAAGAGAGAATTACAATACTGACTCAGGAGGCGACGAATCTAAACGAAACACTAAGTGTTATTACACTCTCTATATGTAATAATTTCCTATATCGTTTTTAAATTAATTTATTTAATTTAAAATACAATTCGATCTTGAATTCCTAAATTATTATACTGTCATTATTTATGCAGTCCTCGTATATATTCAGATGCAGAGTCCTTTTGTGTTAGTCACGTACAAACGGTCGAAGCTGCAATAAAAACCGTAGTCAGGTAACCCCAGAATGTACTGGAAGTTGGTACATTCTTTCTACTGACTCATACTGGATATCAATTCAGTTATATTGATTTCTAATTGCAATTCGCGATTGAAATACCAATCTCGATTTTCTTTCTTTTACACAGAATACACGTCTACTATTCTGTGCAGATAATTTGCTTAATACTTATATCGAAATTAATACCACAATTTTAATTTACGAAAACATGTTTAATGCGCCAATTTCTAGCGCGCCTATTGTCTCGTGTCATTGGTCCGTTCAAACATGACACGCGCACCTTACCCTCCAGCGCTTTCCGCAAGGATTCTTTTAAAAAGCCAAAGCTTGTAAGAGAACAACCCTCTTCGCCTTCTACCATCATCCAGACTACACGCAGTCCTCCACGTGTTTGTGCCGCGAACATTTATTCGCACTTTTTGTGACCACGTGTTTAAGTTCGCGTCCGCGGAATATACACAGCATCCTGACCCAGGATATACGTATGCAAACACGCAAGTAACTCAAGTATCGGCCGATATATATTTTAATATAATCCTTTTTATATTTTATTAGCAGATTTTATACATCCATACTTACCATTTATTACAGCTTTGCTATTACGTTAATATTATTTTATTTGTTGCTCTTCATCTTATTAATTATCTTTATTTAATGTACTCAAGCTTTAAGTATTAATTTAACTTAGCGAATAAAATTCTAAAGGCAATCCTGTCGTTTTATTCCCACTAATAATCTTTCTTTCAGCTTAGCACACGTCCTGGGCTTTTGATGCTCATTGTACACAATTACTAATTATTAACTCCATACATTACATTCAATTACATTACTTTCTTTCTATTTGCATTTATTACAGCGCTTAAGCTAGCCGAATACGCGCTCGTAATAAATATACTAGTCATCGCGTGCAAATGAATATTCTCTATATAATAACCAAGGAGGTAATAAATTGTCTCATTCACATAACTAAAAATAACATTCACCCATTTTTACAAAGGAGGAGGTAATAGTGTCTAATACACATCCACAACCAGGCACATCGAAAATAAACCCTGCAACACAAGATAACCAAGAAAATGACAAGGAACAGGGCAAAAGGTAACGAGTCCCGTCAATTATCATCAGGGGACAAAACAGGGACATGGGTGCTATGTCACATGAAAGGACTTGAGAAAGGTAGCATACGAGAAGGCAAGGCTCGCCAAAGAAAGCATCATGTTCAAAAATTGAATTCTGATGCATTCAAAGCAACGACGAAAATACTGAATAGCAAAAAAGTACTGTACCACATTCTCTGGTTAAAAGAAGACAGGACGCTGAAAGTAGTTGTTTTTGCGGTATATCAGATACATTTTACAAAAGAAGAAATATCTCAAAATCTATTCGACAAAGGCATTAAATCTATCTCAGTAGTGAGGATACGACATCTAATCAAGAAAATACCAAACACTATTATACAGATAAAAGCTGAAAAAAATATGGGGATGGAAATCTATGTTATAATCGACGTATGGTGATTAATGGTGCAAGTAGAACCAAATATTTTATGCGCTAACATACGAAACATACACAACACGACCAAATACAAACGAATAAAATAACAACAGCAACAAAACAAATAAAACAGCTACGGCAGCAGTAATTCTCTAGTAGATGTTCCTGTCATTCATGAAGCTAACCCACCGCAAGACACTAAGACATTTCTAGCGCGCACACACATAGACGTTCTGTCAACTTTTCAACTTACAATAGCACGCGTTGAATGCAAGTGAACAAACGAAAGGAGAATTATTGATATACGCAGAAGAAAAACAAGTGGATGTCATTCTGAATCTGAAGAATTATAAACCTATAAAAGTGATAGGTGCCCACATTCGGAGATGGCATAGCGATTTATGTCAACAAACATATCGAACACACCGAATTACCAATATCAGACAGCGCAGAACCAGAGGTAAATAGAATAGACCACAGAGGAAATTGCATAGACCTTGCATAGTGGGCCCGAGTTCTAACTGGAAGCGTGGTGGCGACGAGATTCCACGTCACGAGCAGGCCAGCACACAATATACACAGAAAGGCGTGCTTAAAATCGCACAAACACCCACGGGCACGCATGTCAGGAGGAGGCACCTCCAGGAAGACGACCACGATAACCAACCATGGATAAAGTGGGATAAGTTAAGTAATAGATCTTTTTTATTTTGATGATGTATGAATGAGAGACATGCCCGCATACACTCACACGAGTGCGCATACAAATTACGGAGACACTGCACAAACAGGCGTACAGGCGACACATTAACACAGTCGAATATTTGCGTGACGTATACAGGAAGAGCGATTGTACATCTACGGAATGAATGTCCGAGCGAGCGTATTGAGTGGAGAAGCTGTTAGGTTCTCTGTTGTTACAGAGGACCAAAATCCTAGTAGGAGGGGAGGCGGCGGGGAGATTCCACTGGGAAGAGGAAAGCCAGGACTAGCGAGCGGGACAATACGACGGTGAAGAACGATTCATCGGTCTCTATACCTGAAGGGATATGTGCGAAAGAGTATTGAACATTTTAGTGAATGAAGTACATAAGGAGCAGACTACTTCCGCAGGGTAGGAGCGGAATCGTAAATAATATTTAAGCAGGACGTGGGCTAGGCCCCACTTAGTTTTAGATAAGCTTAATTTAGGTTTAGATATTTAGTTATGCAGTAAGTTTAAATTAAGTTTAGGTTACATCCGGTGTAGCTCCATAGACGGAGCACCGGATTCTAGGGCAAGTATTGTCAAATATTTAAGTTTTTCTAAGGAAAGTGTGTGGGTAAATAGAATAACAGTACATAAAATGAAAGGGAACTTCTATTCATATTTGGTGACAGTCGAAAGCTAAATTCAAGAGGAGCGAATTTGACCTTATCTTCAAAAATAGTCAATAGACCATTATAGCCAGATATCTTAATTCAAAACACACAGACTAGGACTGCATAAAGCAGAACATACACGGCAAATACATATTGAGTTACCAAGAAATATCTTAGTATCTCAATATGTATTTGCCGTGTATGTTCTGCTCTGAGGAATAACCTTACTGTAATAACAGTAAGGTTATTCCTCAGAGAAATTAGACACTGTTGACACCAACAATACTCACAATAGAAACGGAGATAGCGCCCAGTTCGAATCATGAACCGATAATTCTACATTGAGACAGCGAAAAAGGAGAAATCACAAATTATACAAAATCGAACAAGAAGGTCGCAACGACATTTTAAATCTGCAAAACACTTTCAAAATAGACAATACACATACCGCCACTTGACACTCTAGACGGCGTTACTGTTATAACGGAACACAAAGCGGAACAAATAGAAACAAAATACACACTACTAAACACAAGGCAAAACATTGGATATACACACAAACACGTAAACCGCCAACTCAAAAAATCGACATCACAACACACTAACTTTTTTTACATCTACATAATAAAACGCACACATAACAATAAAGTACCGGATTATGATAATATTAACAATAAAATGCACTATCACACAAAGCTATTATGTTTATACTAGCAATAGCAAAGGCAATATTACATATACAAACATTTCCTGGACAATGGAAACATGGCAAGAAACAAATGTTTCCAAATCTCATCGAAAAAAACGACCCATCTAGTTATCGTCCCACCAGTCTCCAGTACTCCCGCCTCCTTTAAAAATCGAAAGCACAGCAGTCGCGTGGACATACAATTATCTCAGAGAAAAACTCGACAAAACACTAATATACGTCAACACAATTATAATACAAAAACGCGCACGGGGTTTTGGCGATTATAGGATGGAAATCTTTCCTAACTCCACGCATGCAAGTCTTATACAAATAAATACTACGATCGGTTCTGTCATATGCAGCTCCTAAAAAAAAACATATCAGAAAATTAGAACATTGCCAACCGCACATTAAAAGTAGCCCTTGACGCACTTTGGTACGTTAGACAGATGCAAATACATCGCAAAACCAAACCAACACTGAAATATTTAACACACAGATAAAAAACTTGCAAGAGGCTTCTATAAAACAATATCCAACAGACAATCCACATATAAAAAACAAAAGCCCAAGGATGGACCTGAGCGTCGGCGAATAGCCAAGTAATAATACCAGAACACATCAACGAGAGATCACACCTAAGCTAAAATAACTAAGAGCAAGAAGCAGAAAGGCAGTGTTACACTCGCAGCTCGCCCTCCTGGATAAGCCAAAAGACCTGAAAGCGAAGAAACACCAGAAGCTGAATCCCTCCTAGTAAGCAGAGGTGGACGCTCCTCTCGCTCTGCACGCTGAACCTGTCGCTAGTCACTAGAAATGCCTTTTTCCAAGTAGTGGGCTGGAATTTCCTCCCACTATAGCCGTTCTAGATCTGCGGGCTGGAACCGCCGCCTCGCGAAGAAGAAGTGACTGAAACCGTCGTTTCCAGAAGTTGCAGGAGTCGCCGCTCCTCCCAGTCCACTGGAAGTAGTTTCGGGATCTGTCGCAAGGACAGGCTTAGTTTAAGAGACCGGTAACACCACCCACAACATCGTCTACCACGCCAAAGACACAATCACCTTGAATACTGTTACTATGCAAAATAGTCACTAATAAACTTTGTACATGTTAATTGATTATATTTTTTAAATCTTCTTTCTTTAGTTGGTTCTGATGTCGATTGAACTAGCCTGAGTATAATAAATCTGTGGTTCCCGTCAAACAAAATTTAATAGTCACACAGTCATTATATCTTAAAACCAACGTAGATTATTATTAGCTTTAGATGATAGACTTCAAAGCCCTTTAAACATATTAGAAAATGAAAACATTATTTCTAGAGTAGTCTATCTTATTAATTGAGTGAATTATTTGTAACTTTAGAAGAATGTAATGGAACTATTAGATTAAACGTATAACCAAACCATTCTTGGGTTCCTAAATATGAAGATACTTTAAATAGATCAGAAAATGCTAGAGATTTCTCAAAAAAAAATTCCAAAACATTCAAAATTTTGAAATTTATTTTGTCAGTATTATTGCAGACAATAGGGGAGCAGAACATAATGAAGCAATAACTCAAATATATAAAAATTTTTAAAATATGGTGTGAGGTTTAAGTTTAAGAAATTACATATAAATTGGAAGAATTTCAAAAAAGGGAATATCGCTTGACCACAAAAATTACAAGCTATATTAAAAATTGAGACACTCCGGAAAAGAAAGAATTTGTTTAGATTTCTATTATTATTTATCTTTTTCTGTATTTGTACTTATCTTTCGCAGTTAATTACTGCAATTTTGTGAGTGGCACATTTTAGTGGTCAAAATTTAAATTGAGCTTTTGAGATTTAATGAAACATGTACTAGATTTTATTTGTATTTTCATTAAGAATTAAAAGAAATCGATCCATAATTTCTAATGCTATAAACTGTGTATAGAAGTACTTTTAAGCAGTAATTTGCACATATTAAAGGAAACAAAGGAAATAAGATGAATAAACTTTATTTCATATATTGTACAAATTAAAATTATAATAAAGTTCGTTATCTATTTTTTTTTGTTACTGATATTTTAAATGGAAACGAAATAGCTTAATTTAAAAAACAAAAATGTTTCTTAATGCATTATTATTACGTAATAAGCGAAAGTATTTTCTTTTTAGACTGCTTAGCATAAAAACTTTTATAATATTTAGTATTAGTACGTGTATCCAGGATCTTTAGGAAAGCCAAAAAACTGAATTTTCTATTGAGAGAAAAACTAAATAGTATAAGATTTAAATATATATGAAGAACTTTTCCTTCGTTTACTTTTGGTTTCCATTGCAGCACGGAATATGTCACTGATTTTAGTCCTGCTCTCCATATTTGCCCTAACCATTTTACTGTCGTTTTATCTTTCTAACCAAACACCCTCAGATATTTTTTTTAGAAATATTATCCACACCAATATAGTTCTGGAAATTTTTCTTTCTATTACCCTTAAAATCTCCATCGTCTTTCTTAGATAGTGTTAATGTTTCTGCAACTTACATTAATACCTGTCTTGTTATTGTTCTGTATGTTCGTAATTTTAGTTTTCTTATTATTACTTTACTTATTAATTTTTTACATAAAAAGCTGTTTACTGCCTATATTTTTTCGTTTATATCTGCTCATCTCCATCCTTCATTTGAAACAATTACTGTCTTTCTACTTACTCGAATCCATTTTTTTTCTATATTTTCCACCATTATGTTTTCTAGAATTTACCCACTTTTTCACTTTTATGATTAGTACTATATTGTATAAATATGCTGATAACCTCGGGTAACTTCCCTTTATATACGCTTTTATCGCATATTCCAACGTTACGTTAAAAAATGATAATGAATCACCTTGCTTTACTCCTTTATCAATTGAAAATTCTTCTGCTCTACCTATTTGTGTCTTAATAGTAACTTTCGTCTTGTTAATTGATATTTTATATTAATCTCTTTAGTTGTACATTCTCTCCCACTTCGTATAAGAATTTCATAAGTATATGTATTTGTTCTAATTGAAGCGAAGGCTCCTTTATAATCTATAAAAAATACCTATTATCAAATCATACCTATTTCTTCCTTTGATAGCTTTACAATTGGGTTTTCCTGAACTTCTTCTATTACCTCTTCACCAATTATAATCTCTTTAGTTAATATCTCTTTAGAACGATTCAGTTAAATTTGTCTATATTGTATTTCATTCTCAGTTCCTCAGTCCATTCTAATTTTTTATACAAGTTGTTTTGTTTTATATATTCTGTTCTATTCTTAAGTGTTTTTCTCTATTTACTTTTCGTTCCTATTTATCCAGCGCCAGCGCATAGACGAGCATTTCTCTCATATCATAGTACCTCATATTATGTTTTTTGCCGTGACTAAAAATAAGCGCTTCTACTTTCGCACATGCTGATTGTTATATATTCGATGTCTAAGTTAGAATGTATCCTTCACTGTTCTATTTCTTTTATTCTACTAAAATAGTTTAAATCTTCTAAATCTGTGTCCAACTATTTGATGATACCAAATGAGTATACTAGAATTGTCAGGATTGCAATTGCGTATGTGTTGATATTCATGACATTTTTAGCGTTTATTTTTTATGTTCGTGTTTGATGTATAAGTAATTTACGTCTGTGCCCTATCTGGAACCTAGGTAAAGTGATGTTAAGGAGACAGTGAGGAAGGCACATATACAAAAGTCATTACTAATATAACATAATTCAAACCCACGTACTGACCTGCAATTATCATACAAACGGTTAATCTCAGGAAAACGAAATTGTTACTCAAGATAAAGTAATAACAGCTGTCAGAAACTGTAAAAAGTACAATATATAATAAAAGAAAACATAGAAACGAACTAACACCGAAAATATCATCAATATGACGAAACAATGAAATATATTACAGGAATCTACAAGAATCATCTATCTGGAGCTTGCAATGAAGTATGGGTTATCTATAGACGAAAATACCATACAACCAGTAGCTGAAAATATACTTGAGCATGATAAGTATACACTTTAATGAAACAGAATAATATATACTGACAAAACAACGTAATAGGCCCGATAACACACTAATGGATAAAACACAACGACACACATACATAATAGCTATCGAATCCTATGACAGCAATATAGATAATATTAAAAGGAAATTCAAATAAAACAAAATAATACTAGTATCAATCATTATGCCAGTTATTGGCATATTTGCAAAAAAATTCACGCAACATCTAAAAACAATAACCCTTCTAAAATGTTTACTATATTATCATACAAAAAATAGAAATACTAAGAATAACAACAATAATTAGGAATCTTATGCGGTAAAAGACATATGACCGTCACTTACTCTAAGAATAATGATAACTTTATTTTTAAAAAATACTGCATAGTAGGAATCTAGTGCAGTAAATTGAAAATACAACGACTTATTTTTATAGGCAAGTGCAAGGGTGACCCAGCTACGGCTTTAACTTGCAGACCATTGTTCATATTGGTCACGGCCGGCAAACTCTTAGAAAGGTTACTGAAGACTCAACTGGAGAAAAGCATTGACAACGCTGGAGGCCGACAGACAACATGGCTTTAGGAAGCGATACTCTACGGTTAGCGCGGTGACAACGGATGGTAAAGACCATCGAGGCCGCTCAGCAAGGAAACTATTACTCGAGGCCCATGGTTTTGCCGCTAAATTTGGATGTGAGGAACACCTTCAATTCGGTCAGATGGGACGTGATGCTGGACGCCCTAGAGAGCATGTCTAACGCATTATCCTATCTAATTGGGTTGGCGCGCAGTTACCCCAGCGACAGGAAATTGATATACGAGACAGATGGCTTTCCATGTGTGAAAAAAGTAATAGCTGGAGCAAGGTATACGGCATCTTAGTTCCAACTTATGAAATATGTTGTGTATGAGCAGGAGAAGAATTCCTCAGGAGATAAAGATAATTATAGGCGTGAAAATTATATTTACCAACAACTGGATAGCAAGGTGAATTTCTGAGAACAGATACGACCAACCAGTGATAAAACCATTAGGGTAACAATGACGTTGGCCCATTGCTAATGTGAGAGGACCAGCCGCAAATAAACACCACTCCTGATGACTCACCTAATCCATAATATTGTACATATGAGAGATTGGACCGATTCTTTGCAGCAGGAAAAGTATAGGTAGCGGATGGCTTCAATATTCTGTGGGTCTCATACTGTACGATTTCTGAAGTGACGGTACTGATGTTGGTGGGAGTAATCCCTTCTGACATACGAAAAGAGAGGGTCTACGAGACTCGGGAATAAGTTGGAGAAAAACAAGCGAAGGGAGAAGTTGAAGCGCTCATCTAACAAAAGTGGAACTACTACCTCACTCAGTTGCTTAGCGGACATGGTTATTTCAACATATACGTAGCTGAAAGGGTAAAGTAGTAAGTACAATCCACCTTCTTCCAATATGAGAGGTGGACCGAATGCAGAAAAGCGCTATAAGGGGAAGTAGGCCTTTTGACACGTAACAACGTTGTGGAAGAGACGCGACCGCTCGCACTAGACCGTCAGGTTCGTCGAGAGGGTACTAAGGACGAAGAAGGGCGAGGCCTAAGTTATGGCGGCCGCCGATCAAAATTAATTACGAAGTGCTATCTTCAAATAATGCCCAAAAGCGGTTTCGGAATGGAATGTTCACCTGACAGAGTAAGGCTTTTTAGTAGGCGCAGGCCTCGCACATCGGGGACGATAGTCTTGCCGTAGCAGTAGTTAAGCCCTGTCTCATATAAGTGGTGACGAAACGTCGGCTTCAGAATTTTCGAAGACGAGGTTCTAGTCCGGAAACTAAGATGAAAAAAGTAGATTAAATATTCAATCAATTCATAGAAAAACTTTTAAAATAAAATTTTGACCTATTTTGATAATTTTTCGCACATCAAAAAATTTGTTTATTCAAAACACTTTGAATAATTTATTGATTAAAACCGATGAAACTAATTTGACTTATTTGTCGAAAGAACCGAAAATGAATTTTATACACACGTCAAGCAAAACATCGAGTCTTGTCAATATTCGAAATTATTACAGTTCACCTAAGATAGTTATGTTTATGTGAAAAGGGAAATTATCTTTTAGAATTTATCGATCTATTCACAGAGATAAAACTACTTCGTAAATGGGATTGATTAGTTTGCTTTGTTAGTCGACTAGACTTCGAGTTACAATGCTTTAATTCGTTAATCTCATTAACGAAGTCATAAGTTTATATAAACACCCTATAGTAGATATTCTAAAAAATATTAATTCTTTAAACTACTTTCACTAAATTATTTAAAATTAAAACTTATTGGAAAGATTCGAACACCATTGTCTATTTAATAGTGTACATAAATATATTCAAGTACAAGGTGATGTATAAATGAAGAAGAACTCAAGTTGAATACAAGATTTTATTACATATTGATCGGTATTTATACTGAATTGCCAGTTCAGATAGATTACTACATTTTTATGTCCACGAAAGCCTGCGAAAGTTCTTATAAAGAATTCATGACAAAAAGGTTAAAACGCGGTTTATAGACGTCAACAATAAAATTAAATTCGATTGCTGTTATGATATAATAAAATTGTTTACCGCCTGTATTATGGCAATATTTTCGTATGCTTTGCCGTCTTTGAAATAAAACATCGTTGGATACCAGCGTGATGAAAATCGATGGAAGATGATGCATATAGCTTATAAAAGATTAAATGAATCGGTGGTAAAGTTGGAAAATCTTCAGCATAAGCATTAGGTACATGATATTTTTTTGTATATCTTAGAATAACAAAATTGAAAATGACTGATTAGAATAACAAAATATAAAATGATACGAAAGCTCTTCGAGTGTTTGAAGGTTTCGAATGCGCGCCCATTTAAATAATAAATCATACCAAAAATAGCTTTCGTACCTTTTAATGATAGATGGTATACTTACCTTACATTGTATATATGGGGAAAGTGAACCGTAACTATATATGTATATAGTTGTGGTTCATTTTTCCCTTTTCTAGTGAAACGGAAGAAAACAACTCTTCGGTGTAGAAAAGCACAAAAATTGTGACAGTGAGGAAAGAATACTATGATGCATGTTTAGTTGAGTTGTTTGATTATTAGGAATAGCAGGGTAAGGTAAGTGTACCAGGCTTTTCTTGCCTTCTTATTCAAATTACGGCAATAGTCGAAATAATAATTCAAATAATTATTTACATTACGAGGTAATTTTAATGTAGCCTGTGGTTGATTAACTAAATCACTGAAGGTTGATATATAACCCCTTGCCACAATAATTTTCGTTTTCTATATACGTATTTCGACAACTAAGTTGTCATCATCAGCAGATAATTAAACAGTGTCGCACCTGAACAACTACGGTAAAAATACTCGTACGAAAAACAACTTCCGCACGCGATCCGTACCGCTGAAAGCCAAAACGTACACGGATATATTTATTGAAAATTTTAATAAATTTAGCTATAGTGTTAAGAAACGTATAAATGAAGTGATCACGTTTAGTTTACATTATCAATATGACATTCAGGCAACGTCAATAACGTTTCAGTCACAGGATAGTAAGCCTCGATATATGAAGCATGTACAGTACCATCTACTGCAATAAATAACTTAAGTTAAACTTATGCAAGATAATTTAGGACGATTTTTTTAAATTTTCCTTCTAGTAAGATGCCAATGTTTAATTCATCCTGGACTTTCAACCACGTGTTCAAAGTTTATGGACTTATTTGATACAATCCAATTATAAGTCGATAAATTAATCCATGGGCATGGTATTTTCCAACACTATCGTTCTTACGTCAATTGCTTACTTAAATTAGCAATGTCAATATCCAAAGTTGATCTTTTAATGGCATGAACGATAGTAGACTTCTTAACTGTCGACGTTAGTAATCGATAGAAAGAACGATACAACTATGCCAACATCTTTTGCGCGGCTCAAAGTGTGATGTGTCCAGAAAAGAAAACGCGAGGAAGAAAAAATACCGACTCATTATTAGGACAATTAATTACAAAGTATTGGAAATAAGTTGATAATCCCAATTTATCTGATAGAAATAGCCCAGATACAAGCATTACTTTAATTAATTTGTGAGCTTCGATTTAATTAATAAAAGACTTATTTGGTAATTAGATCATTACACATTAGTCAAATTTTACCTGTAGATCTTTGTTAACTCTAACTTAATTATGACCTCGTTGAGCGATTAGACATCGGTGCATATTTGCTTTTGCCAGTTGACAATTAAATCGTAAACCGTCAATCAATGTCAATAGTTTTTCTTTCCTTCACATAATTTTTTACATAGACCACATTCAATTTTTTGGTTTTCTTTTGTCCTTGTGAAGTGCTCATTAAGTGGTACGTATATTATTGAATATTTCTTTTACACTGTTCCGAACTGTAACGTAGACGTTTCCCTTTTTTTACATATCTGTCTAATATATCTTTTTTCAATACCGTATATTAGAAAAAATATTTGAACAAGTACAATAAACTTATAATTGAGATTAACTTTTTTTTTTACTGTAAAAAGTACCCCTTCTTTTTCTTGCCTAATTAATACCGAACGTATTTATTGATCAGTCTTTTGCTTCAGTATTGACTTAAGGCTTTTTGGGTAACAGTAATGTAGTGTCCTATTAGAACAGATTAACAAGGATCCCCCTCTCAGAGTTTATTTCTTGAGCTAGTTGTAGCACCCTGGAGATTAAGCATAAGGATTGTGTTAGGTGCAAATATGGGTGGGTTTATTGTCCTACTAAGCGCAGGACAGGACGTTACAAATGCAATATATGTATTTATTCGATTTAAGTTCAAATTACCTTCATAATACTTGAATATTATTCCATATCAAAACTGTTTCCAAGACCGTTAAACTTTAACAGTTATAAGCATATTTAATAACAATACCATTAGCAACAATGCTTTTTCACTAATTTATATTAATTAATAATAACATATAATTGATTAAATATCAAAACAAACTTATTTTTGAGTGAGTGTTAACAGTTACTAAAATTAAAATAACATTGGATTTCTTGAAATGACAAATTTTTTGAGCATCTTGTTTATTATATATTTTATATATTATTTGCACAACTTTCATGAAATATTTCTCTTTCTTTATTATTTACACAATTTCAGTTTTGTGACACGAACTAAAAAGTTGCAGTCCACAAATTATTTTAGTGTAAGAAGGTCGCTGCCGTTATTTGCAAACATTGAGGCACTTTAAAAATAGAAGCGGTTTATTTTTTATACAAATCGCAGCTTTTGAAGAATATTACCTGTAAGGACAAATCACCTCGAAGTTCTGATTTATGTATCTTGTAAATTAACTATTATGAATTTACCGGTGTGTGCAATATTATCGATAGATAATGTTCTTCACGTCTACAGGCTTCGCATATTATAAACAATAAAACTACTTTGGCCAACAAAAAGTATATACGTTTGGTGGTTTCACAAGAATTTTAATTTTTTCGGCTGTAAGTAAATTTTCTTTCTTAAATTTGTAGGAGCGGAATTCTCTTTTCAAAAAGATAATCACTTTTAAGTACCTTTTCAAAAATTGTAATAAATTTCATGTAACACAAGTTTAACATAATTCTTATCTAGAAATGTAAATATTTTTATGAAGTTTTAAACACGTTTTCAGCATTGAACCTTTTGTCTATAAATAATTTCACGTAAACTTTTTTGCAGTCCTGACAAATATGATCACACAGTAAAACGTCATCGTTAATTGCTTCGATTTTTTGCCTTTTGCTGGTTTATAAAATTTTCAAATATTTTTTCATACAGGGTTTTTTGTTTTCGAATTCAATAAATCTTTAGTTATTTTAAATTTCTTGATAAATTTTAGAAACATTTTCACTCTCCATATTGCGCTATATCATCGATACACAATATATATTTTTTGTAAACAAATGTTACTACATAATCAAATCATACTCGGAATTCCGGTTATTTAACCCAAGCTTGTTATTATGAATAGTTTCATCAAAATAGAATGCTGTTTAGTGTTACAAAAATTATAAAACAACATACGACCCATATGGGTATAAAGAGCTCGGATAATTTATAGTCTCAGCTAATGCTTCGATCAATACAGTTACATACCATTTTCTAATTAGCCGATATACTCGTAATAACGCTATTAAAGTATCGAAAACGGCTTTTATAGTTTTATTATTTTACTCTAGTGTAATTTAAAGTTTCAAGAGTTCTCAAGTGAAATTTGATATCAAATCCAAACGCCAAAAAATGTGAAGTCGAGCTGTCAAAAAGGAATGTTGTCAAATCACAAATGATTTAACAGAATAATTTGTCCATGTAGTGAATGATATATTTAAAGTACTACTATTAAAACGCGCAGATAAAACATTTTTATGCAATCTGTTTATGTATTTGCACTACTCTTCAAATTTTTTAAACTGCGTTTCATAATTATTACAAGCTTTACTGCAAAGTAAACTATTTATGATGTTTTCAACAATTTCTTTAATTTCAGAGGAAATGGATGAAGAATTCGTTCATTTTACATTAAATTTAATAAACACAAAATATTCAATAGAAAACTGATATGTATCGTATATTGTAAACCACCACGAAAATTCCCAAATTTTAAATTTCATTTTATTTACCTAGAAAAGCTATGAAAGAGGCAAATTAGAAAAAAATAACATAAATAACCTTTGTTATAAGATACTTACCACACTTGCCTTTTAAGGTCCTTTTTACTTCGTGTCTCGGGCTGGGCTGGACTGGCTTCTTACAATAAAACCTGTCCAGTGGCACTCGTTTTTCATTATACTATTATTAATAATAAATATGGACTTTATTGATTTTTGAAGTAATATCAATGTTCATATATTATAATAAGTTAACAAAGGTAAAAATATTAAAATACATTAAATTCATACTTATTAATTGAACAATCTGTTTCCGATTTTACAGGAACTGATTTCATATTAGGCTGAAATGGATATAGACAAATAGAAAAAGGACGTAGAGCTTAGCTTGCTATATATCTGTAATTTGTTTTTACGCAAGAAAGGTGCCACATATATTGTTCTTTAGAGGATTACTATAGCCTGCACTATGACTACAACATTAATTAATATAACATCATAATATCCATGAATATGATTTGAAGTTGAAATTAGATAAAAATAATCTTTATATTATGTCATTGTATGAAGGAAAGCATGTCCAAAAAGTTTTAAAAAGTGAACAATTGGGTTATCCCTCGGGATGGAAAACAATTCTACTTTTACAATTTGAACCTCAATTTCAAATGGTTATATATTCTGGCATTATAATTTCATATATCTTTGTTATGGTAGATTTCGCTCATGCTGTAATACTGCAAGGAGTTCGTACCAATTTCTTTCTTAAAAATCGTAAGTTGTTATAAAATATTTTATGTTTATAAAACTGTGTTTTTTTCCAGTTGCCTATGCCATATATATATTTGATATATTTTATTTATTGGATTTATTACTAATGACTATATTCAAGAAAATAGAGTGGCCCGAAGTTAAACATATGTACCATACACGACATGGTGTAATACTTTTATTTGAATTTATGTCCTTAATTGCCCTGGAACGATTATTTCATGTTCAAAATGTTTACTTTTTTTACTATCGAATGAGATATATTTACAGAATGGTGCGAATTTTTTGCTATTGAAGAAGAAAAACAAAATTTATGATGACAATATTCTTGCTAAAGTATTTTTTCAACTTATACTTATACTTTCAATAATAGCAGTAACTGCTGCTTGCATAATTATCCCTATTGTATACGCAATTGAAAATGTGACATTTTTTAATATGACAGAGTTTTATGTACTATTCTACACCACTACTAGCAGATTAACGTCTAAGGGTTTTGGGCAACCCGACAGTACTCCTACTGCTCCGATATTTGAATATGTTCTTCTGTGTACAGTGAGTGTAGCAGGTTTCGTTTTAACTAGCAGTTATACTTGTAAAATTGCATGTTTATTGATGCCGAAAATGAAGCACCAATTTTTATTTGCACATAATTACATGCTCATTACAGATCATTTAAGTGAATGGAAAAGACAAAATATCATTCAGTGGAGAAACTACCACAGATTTTTTCGTAACACTGTTATCAAATTTTTTCGCTTAACCTGGAAAAATATGCAAACAACCGTGTGGAAAGATATACCCGTAACTACTATACCTCAAATTTTAATAAGAGATATTGCTTTGGATATTGGTTGGGACGCCTTAAAGCATTCTCATTTATTTAGAGATCAATCTACTTCTTTTTTAAGATATATATGCATGATGTTAACATATACTTCTTTCTTGCCTGGGGAAATTGTCTACAGAAAAAATAAAAATAAATCGGCCATGATCTATATTATATCAGGTACTATGCAAGTAATATCAGAAGAAAATAGTGAAACTCCCGTGCTTTCTTTATCAGGTGGCACTTGTGTAGGAGAATCAACTTTAATATTAGATTATCCAGCAAAGTACACAGTAGTTAGCAAAACGTATTGTGAAGTTGTTCTCTTAAAAAGGAAAAAATTTATTATGATAGCTAGAGATCACGCTGAAATATACCACGACTTAATAAAAATAATTCAAAATCGTTATAAACAAGCTATGCAGTACTGGAAATTAAGAAAATATAAGCTTCGCACGCGTGGAGATACAGGTTTGTCCGAAGTACTTCCGTTGAATTATATAAAATGTGTAATAAAAAAAATATTAAACGAAGAATATGATTTTGATAAAAGTCGTGTCAATTTTGAATTGCAAAAGAATATTCAAGAGCATATATTCTGTCCTTATTACCTTGATCTAGTAACGATAACAGAAGAATTGGAGCTAATTTCAGATAGTGTTTTTATAAAAAAGAAATTTCCATTTATCTTTCAGCCTAATTCGGTTGTATTGAAATGGTGGGATGTAATTATCGACATAACATCTGTAGTATTTATCTTGGGCTATCCTATTGTTTTGGCTACAACACAAACTTCTTCAGGAAAAAAAATAGCTCTGTCTTGTATACTGACAGTAACTTTCTTATGGGCTTTCGATATATATGTGAAATTATCGACAGCAATAAAAACAAGAGATAATTTTTTGACTAAGACTTCGGACATAATTTATTATAGACTTAGTACGGTCCATTTTATTATTGATTTATTTTGCGTTCTGCCATTTGGTCTTCTACTAAATTTCATTAATAGTAATATATCAGCCAATATAATGATGATTTTAGAATTGCATAAGTTACTGAAAATCTACAGAATATCTTGGCTCTTTAATAGATTCAATGAATTAAATTCCAGTTTCATATTGCTTATAATGTACACAAAAGCCTTTGTTCTTACTTTTGTTTTAATTTATTACACAACTTGTTTTTTATATATACTTATATGTACTAAGGAATGCTCTCAAAAATATCTACAGGAATTAAATAATTTTTATGAAATTAAAAAAAATGATACAGTTAGGAGGTTTATTCATGTTCTAACAATGGCTAGTTTCTTTATAAATGACACAACGGTATATTCATTTGCGGATCTTCTACAAAACCATCAATTTCTTGGAATTATCTTTATGCAACTTACTTATTACTGCATTTATATATATTTACTTTCAAAAACGATCGCAATGGACACAGTTAACCAGCAAGAAAAGCATGAATTTAAAGAATTTGTATCCACCATGACGATGTTAATGAAGAAGTTTAATTTTGGTGCCACTGTTGAAAGAAGGGTTTGGAAATATTTAAAAGATCAGTATTACAATGATATGGGTATGGCTTTTTTAAATCCTCGAAGAAATTCTGATGTAATGTCTGACAATTTGTATCACTTATACAGATCTGTATTATATGGAAAATATATATCAAATTGGACAATTTTTCTTCATGTTGACGAAGATTTAGTTATGGACCTTTCTGAACGAATTAAGATTCATGTTTATTCAGCCGGAGAAGCAATTACATACGTTGGTGAAATTTGTAAAGAAATGCACTTAATCATTTTTGGTTATTGCCAAATGACCAATGATCAAGGAGAAACTAAACTCTTAGGACCTAAAGATGGATTTTCCGTTATTGACATGTGTTTAAATATTCCTACAATGAATACTGTCGTAACTTGTACAGATTGTAAGATTATTTCATTAACGTTAGAGAACTATTTACATATAACAAGTACCCATCAAAACCTTAAAGCCGAAATAGATTACGCAAGGCAATTTTGTAATCCTAAAGTAATTACTCACAGGATTAATAAAAACGCAATGTTTACCGAAATGATACATATATCTGAGCAAAGTCAACCTTCTTTTAGGCATTTTAGATACACACGAAAAAAATCGGAAAATTTGACTTTTCATAAAGGATTTACTCAATATACACAAATTTTTAAATATATTCTGCAGAGGAATACTATTACACCTTATGGAAAGTTTATGTTTTGGTATGAATGTTTCAGATGTCTATTTGCTTTCGCGACCAACTTACTAACATCTCTTATAAACACTTCGGAAACAAATATTTTTTATATTCTAATATGTTTAGATATTACTGCTTGGGTAGACATATATGTTATGCATCATGTATGTTATTTTAATTCGGCTGGTATCGAAATAAGTCATCCAATGTATACTGCTCTACATTATTGGAAACATTCGTTTGCAACGGATTTACTTGGATCATTACCTCTAGATTATATTTTTAATGTTCACAAATGGACTATTGTGTATTTGAGGATGAATAGATTGTTGCAACTACGGAGAATATTTGGTTTCTTTTCTTATTTAAATGCTGTAAATATATCTAGAACTGGTATGCTAGACATTTTAAAATACCTTCCCCTCACAATATTAATAATGAATTATATAGCTTTTGTATTATTACATTCAACTTGTAATATTGATGATACGAACAGTCTAAAAATGGAGTGCGCTTCTCGAACTATGGTTCATAAGAGGATGCAAAATACTACATTTACATACATTAATGCTCAAGGAGCTAGCCTTCTAATGGTAACGAGCACTTTAACTATGATAGGTATAACAAAGTTTCGCTTAAACAGAACCACTGAAATGATATATTTAAGTGTGTTAGTTATGGTTGGTACAGTATTTTCAATTTGGTTAACAGCCAAAATGGTTGCAAATAATTTTTATAGAAACACGGATCTTACGTCTTATCAACAAGCAATGAGGGATTTGGTAAATTTCTACAATTACAGGAAAATTGACAAAAGCATTAAAAAGGAAATAATAGAACACTATGAACACATGTGGCAAAAAAAGAAAGGTAAAAATATTCACGAAATGCTTAGCTATTTCAATACGTGTTTTAAAGAAGATTTGCTGTTTGGTATATTCGGAAAATACTTGGTTGCATCACCAGCATTTCCAAATGCAGAGAGGACTTTTTTTAAGAGTTTGCTTTTGGAAATGACTTATTCTGTTTATTTAAAGCGAGCTATTATTTATAAAGTTAATGATATTCATGGCAAAATATATTTCCTACTTTCTGGTGAAATAGATGTGTTAGGTCCTGATTATAATAAATTAACCACGTTAACTTCGGGAAGTTTATTTGGAAATTTGGATAATTGCTTGTATACAAGACAGACTTTAATGATGGTAGCAAAAAGCAATGTTGAAATTTTAACGATAGCAAGTGTTCGATTTCATTATATTTTGTCAAAGTATTCTTCACTTCATAGCTACTTTCGTAGAATGACGGCTTTTAATGTTGATTACATTGAAAGTTATTTAAAAATTTCAAAAGACTGTATAAAGGTAAATCATGAATTCAGAAAAAAAAGTACATTATATAATGTGTATGTTCGAATTAATCCACTCCATAAGAAAGGTACGTTCATACAAATCTGGAAAATTTTAATAATGGTTTGCGTAGATTTTCTAGGATTTCATGCAGAGTTGTACCAAAAAGTTTCATTGGATGTCCGAACTTCAGTACTTATTTGTTTTTACCTATTAGATATCTTATATTTAGTGAAAATTTACCTCAAATTTCACACATGTTATAAGGACGATTATGGAATGATCGTCAAGGACAGGCGATATATTGCGTTTAGATATATTAGCAACAAATTGAGCTTCTATATTGATATTTTGTCGACAATACCATTTGAAATTATTTCACTATTTATTGTAAATAGAAGCGTAAGAGTAATAGTTTTTACATGTTGCCGAATAAACAGAACACTCAGAGTAATTTTGGTATGCATTGCCTTGAAAAATACTCGAGAGAAACTTTATGTCAATGTTGTAATTATGAGGATTCTATTAATTTTTACATGGTTAACAATTTATATTCACGTATGTACTGTTTTATTCGTTCATATGAGATCCTTTTTAAGAGTTCGTCAACCAGATTATTATGATAGAATGACAATATATCTTACTTCTGTGTATATTGTAGCATATACATCTATAGGATGTGCCATAAATAATTTTAACATAACGTACAACTTTGAGCTTATTTTGTACACAGTGTTTGTAACTACGATTGGGAGATTTATTGTAACCCTATTTATAGCAGAAACGTGTGCAACTATCGAATCATTTAATAAAAGCAAAAATTTATACAAGCAATTTACTCTTACTTTAACTCAGTTTATAAAAACGAAGGATGTGTCTCCGCCACTAGTTAAAGAAATCACTGAATATATACAATTACTCTGGATTCATCATAGAGGTATACACGTTCCTCTTTTATTAGAAAAGGCTCCACTTTATTTAAAAGAAGCTACTATGAATGCTATGTTTGGCTATCACTTACGACAACATCCCATTCTTAAAAAGTGTCATATTGACTTGTTAAGGCAGATGGCTGCCGAAATGAGTTTACTAGTATTTTTTCCGGGAAATCACATTGCTTATAAAGGCGATATTGATCACTGTATGTACTTTATTCATGAAGGTATAGTTGACGCTTTAAGTGAAGATACGATGGAAGCTGAAATTGTGGAAAGAACATTAGTTCCTGGAGATTCGTTTGGTTTATTACAAGGATTGCATCCACGAATGGGACATAAGTACACTTATATAGTTAGGAAACATGCAGTTATTAATATATTGGATAGACAAAAATGGTTTCATATGTTAGTTTTCTTTCCTGCATCCAAAGCTATTATTGATGAATGTTTACTTGCTGACCAAAATGAACATTATTATGATTAAAGTTAGATAGTATTAATAATCTATATATGTGTGTATGTATGTAAATAAACGCTGTGTAATGACATTGTTAAATTAAATGTAACTTATTAGTTATCTGTAGCCAACGTGTTACTAATCTGCATTAAATTTGGAAATGTAGACTATTTAAAATACTTGTTTTACATATAAAAAATAAACTTAAAATTTTGAAATAACAGCCAGGCTTTTAAGTTTTGCAGAGTTTTTTGAATTTCCCTCCCTATATTGGAAAAAGATTCATAAGTTGTTAGACATTGTTTTACTTTTGGGATTTTCTATTACATTACTATTTGATTACACTTTAAAATAACCAGAAGAAAATATTTGAAATAAAAATATTTTTTTGTTGATCTTATTGCCTGGACTTACTTTTATAATTGTTTCGTTATGTACGTGTTCCGAAGAATATTCTTCCCCTTTCTATAATTTGTTTGAAAAATAATATTTTCCGAAACTATTGAGATGAGCGAACACCAGCGATTATAAGAATTATTTATTGTACACACAATAAATAATTTTTGTGTGAGTGTTTTCAAAACTATAAGTTCCGCTTCATTATTTTTTGTGATTTTAAAGCTAGCTTACTTGAAGAATGCTGACGAAACACCATCACGAAAAACTACCTATTGATGGTTTAAAGAATTGAGCTAGGCTCTTAATTCGATACACGAGGTAGTACGAACAACAAGACCTTCTATGGCATTTGTTCCAGAAAATGTTGACCATGTTTGCAAAATAATAGATTTTAAAACTAATCGTTACCTAGCATAATGTTTGCGAAATAATAGCAGCTTATCCTTATTCGCATGCATTTCATATCACTGGCCGATTACCAATAAGCACAGAGCATTTAAAATAGTAAACAAATTTTGAAATTACTTAATCGTGTCTGTCATTGAATCATTTCGAAATTAATGTATAACTAGTTATGAAACCTATATTCATTTTGACGACGTGTCGGCACATTAAGAGATTATACTATTGGTATTTGGAGCAAACTGACCATTATGAAATCACAACATTCGACAAAAGTTAACGCACAATATTAAGCTAAAAGAATTGACAGGGGCTTAGTTGGCCACGACAACGTAACACCTACACATAGTAGTTACACTTCAAATACTAATTAATAATATTTAAACTTTTTTCTGTATTCATCAGATAACTAATATTTTCCTGTAATTCGTATTACATGTAATAAGATCAACTTGAAAATATTTTTAATGTCAATAATTAATTATATATTTTAATACATATATTTCCAAGAAGAATCATTACTATTAGTATTATTTTGGTATGTAGATCATGATTTTATGACAAAGCAAAAGAAAAGAATAACTTATTTGTCGTTCATCCAAGGCTTGTAACTCCTCAAATATATTTAAAAATAGTTCGTATTAAATGCAATACTTAAAATCAAATATATCTTCAAGTATGAAAGAGATGAGACTATTCTATAATTGACAGACTTTATAATTATTTTTATAAGGCAAGATATTGCGTATTATAGCAAGGAAACTAGTAATGAATTTCTGATATTACTTAAATTGTTGAATAAACATTACCCTTTAGTTTTATTAAATAAGGATATTACATTACTATCCTCAGAAACTATTTATGATTTTTTAAATAACTTTAATAACAGCATTAATTACTGAGAAAAACATTTAAGATTGTACTACTTTTTAAAATAAAATCGCAATCGCTATTATTTTATCACCTAGTGATTATGTTGATATACAATAGTGACGGCATCCGCTCTTTCTTGTCAAATAGACGTCCTCCATTTCAGAAACGAGAACGTGCGCCAAATTTTAAAATATTATGAGTAAGAAGAAGGGACGTTTATGATTAATAAGAAGTAAATAGAGGATCGTATTTTAGTATAAAAAGAAGTTTGTGTTAAGTTAATATATAAACATACGTAATAATATAAGTGATGGATATTTTAGATAAATTAAGTAAGGTGCTTGTTGATAATTCTAGTATTGAGATGTAATTTCATAATCACGTACTATTCGATTCACCAAAATATGGAATTAATGATGAAATTATGGTTGTGATAACTTAAATTGATAAATATATATACCCGGGAGACTCGCAATTATTAATTGAAGGAAAATTGCGTTTAGCTAGTAATGACAGTAAAAAAGTACTACAGTGTCTTTAATTCATAATGTAGCAGCTTTTATTTATATTAGTATCAAATATTTAATTAGAGTAGTTTAGGTAGATGCACGGAATGTTGGTATAATTTCAACTATCAAGAAATATTTTTCTTATAGTTCAAGTTATATGAATAAATTAAGAAATTGTGGCTGAAATTTTCCAACAGGTGAAGCTCCAGTATTGGATGGTAAAGGTAATTTTAGACTTTGTATTCCTATGGACATACTTATGGGCGCCTTTGAGAATTTTAAGTATGTTGTAATGAACGTATCACAAGAATTCTATTGAAACGATGTGATGTTATAATTATAGCAGCATCATTATGGTTATGATTATAGTGAGTCGTCGTTGAAACTTAGTTAGTTTAAATTATGTCCTCTAATAGAGATTGATTGTGCACATCAGGAAGATGTTATACATATGAGTGGTGTCGAAGCTAGAAAGACAATGTACCTAAGGATGCTATACTTTAATGTATAATATTACATAATGAATTATATGAATATTAACAATTTAATAAAGTAGTATAATGAAAGTGTTAGTAAATTAATTTTAAGGTTGAGGGATGGAATGAGGGAGGAGGGGGGTAGCGGAAATAATTAGATAAATAGGATGAGATGTGGGGATTTACTTTTTTTCATAGTGTACGTATAGAAGCGATTTTTTATATGATGGTGAATTGTGATTGGAAAAAATTTATAATTATTGATTTCCAATGGTATTATATAAATATAATAGTTGTAGTTTGAAAGAATTAGCTATTTGTATAGCGATTATAGGCGGAGTCATTTTGTATTTAAACCGACTCTTACTTTTGGTGCATTAGCAGAAAGAAATCAACAACTTTCAAGATATACGTTTGCTAAACGTAATCCTTTAAAATGGGAAGATGGTTATACATCATCGGGCGAATTGATGAAATTATTAAGAGATGAACTGGATTTTTTAATGTGTATTTTAGATAAACACATAGAGGATTTAGTGAATGCGGATAAAATTAGGAATAGCAAACCAAGTTGTAGTTTTCATGTTGGAAAATTTGTTGTTTGTGCTTTACCTATTGTTGGATGTTTTTATGTTTGTTGGCAAAAATTGAGCTGTAAGAGAATATTAAATATATTTAATTTTTATATTGTATTGTGATGCGTTGTTTTTTATGAGGGGATGTATTCGTAGTATTTGAATCATATTGTCGAAAAAGTTGATTGTGTTATATACCAACATGGATGATTTTTTTGGAATAGAAGATAAGGATTTGGTGTTCATTTTTATATCGTATTTAAGGGGCAAAGTTTTAAATATCGATTTAGAACTTGTTTGGTCTCGATCGCCGAAGCAATATCAACAATATATGGATTTATTCAATTGTAAATACTGTATGGATCATTATGATATTGAGGTTTATGTAGATGGAGTTGTACGTCGTTGAGACTGTTATTTATGTAGATATGGAAATTTGTAGATCGACCATATAATAATAAATAATAATAATAAATATCTCCATTATATTTTTATTATGAATATTTATTAAAAATTAGCGTCATTATGCGATCCTCTGCATTCTTGAGTAACATTTAAAATCTTTCTTTTCCATCTAAGCTAGTATTCTTCACATTCACGATTTATTTCTTGAGAATTTTGTTTTCTTCACGATCTATAGAAGCTGTTGAGTCATCCCTACTAATTTCACTTGGTGCGAGTTTTCTAATTGATGGAGTCGTTCTTCCAGCTCTCAGCGACTTTCCTGTTTAAACTATTCTTGTTTTTCAGGATGAACATCATCTTGCTTCATTTTTTTGTTGTTGTTTCAATGCTGCCAATTCCTTGGCTTATTTCTCACATTCAGCCCTATATTTGCTAATAATTTTCTTAACTTCTACTACTTCAGTTTTCAAATATAAAATTAAAGCTTCTCTCGTTGTCACATCTTCTGTCAATGTCTCATAGGCTCAGAAGGTTGTCCAGCTACATAATCTACTTTCCTCAAAGAACAAACATGAAGTATTAATAGAAGAGGAAAAGTCAGTCGTATGGGAGATTTTGGTGCACAGAAAGACTAATACCAATCAAATCCGTGTCTAAGCAATCAACACGACTTCGCGAAGGAGGTTTATGATAATTTGCACGATGTGATGCAGCTTTAGCTTGAGACACTCGTCCTCTAACTCGGCAATACTTATGCACAGTAGGTAGTTGCATGGTATAAAATGGGGTCAAATTTCGTACGAACAAATTCAATTGCATATCCTCTGACAATTTATCATATGTGGGTATTTGTTTTTATAATTATAAATGTGTGAATTTGTTGTTTGATATTAAATAAATACGTTTAGTAATTGAAATAAATGGTTTCATTTATTAATATAAATTTATAACGAGAAAAGTAGATTAATAAAAAAAGTAAATATTTTTTTATTTAAAAACGTAGGCTAGGATGTCTAAGAAAGTAAGTGACAAAAGTAGGTCTGGGATATGCATATTTTTCACTAATATGATGGCCTGGGCGAAAAGAGAGAAAGAAGAAAAAGGACCGAAGAGTATGTTGGTTGATTTGAAATTTATGAGGGTGTTAGTAAATTTGTAGTTACGCCTTTGAAACCGCATTCGAAAACTGGGGATAGAAGTGGTGGTGCCGCTGCCCCAGGAACATGGAAATTTTCAAGTCCCCTCTCTCCTCCACTTGGAGAGGAGTAAAGAAAGAGAAAGACACGTCTAGGGGTCGAAACGTAGGTGATACCTTCTTGCGTCAGTTTGGAATGCGAAGATACGAAAGATCATTCTCCCAGAGAATGAAGGAATGCACAAGTCGAAGATGGTTTACGTAAATTTTAACTGGAATGCAGAGATATGAAAGGTCATTTCCCAGGCTGTTTATCATAATATGAAACGTACAGATCGGAGACGTTTTCCGTAAATCTGGATTGCAGAACCTGCATATATACTTGCGACGTTTTTGTATAAATAGTCAACATTTGTTTTAAGAAGGCAGTTCAAAATAAAGCTTATTGCATTATACATTGTAATTACATTACATTACAAAATTGTATTTGCAATTATTTTCTAACTAATATTGCATTGAAAGTATTGAATAAATTGTATATTTTATTGCACACTATTATATATATATTTTATATACATATCTAACAATAAATTCCTGATTACAAATTTCCTATCTTACACCATTAAAAGTCCTAACTTAGAATTTATAATCGAGCTTATTATATTGGAAATGGTTTATTGCATATCTATCATTTTGGCTCAATTTGGAAAAGCCGAATTAACCTTATTGTGTGGGCTAATTGAGCAGGTTGGTGGAATAAAAGAGACCACTGCACATGGTGGTCTAGAAATTCTAGGATTTGGTTGGCTATTCTATTAAAGGGACGATCTTACATCCAGTTAATTAACCCTAAAAAAACATCCAGAGCTATGTAAATTATTAACTTTGTATTTCATAGTGGTCTAGTTCATTTGTTTGTATCTTTTTTTCTATGTATACTTTAATTTTAGGCTTTTAGGTTTACCTACCTACCTGTGGGTAATAATTATCATACGGGCGAAATTAATGTGTGTATAAGGATTCCATTCTCGTTTGATTAGGAATACAGAGAGGTAGTAATTGAACCAGATTCATCAGTCATTGGAATATTAACCTGGGATAAAACGTTTGATTTTATTTTATTTATTATTTATTGTAAGTGCTAATCATTTCCAAAGTTAGTTGTAGCAACAGTTAACATTTAATTGATCATTTTCTTTGCTTATTCACAAGTAAGCTATCAGGTTGCTATCAGCCAACTATAATAGTTTTCTCTTAATTCACTTAAATAACGATTAAATTTTGCTTTTGTTATTTCTTTCAATACTTAAGTAACTAAAGTCACTGGAAAGCGGAACTTCATTAATCTGTATAATTTTTTTCTTTGCAGTTATTTTGTGAGTGTGCTCTGTTTAAAGTCCTATTAAGAGCAGGACAGGACGTTACAATTTGGCGTATCCAACATGTGGGGCCGATTTTCTTTTCTTTTGTCTAATTTAGCTGCCTTGCAATTTGACGAGTACAACGTGAGGTTCCCAAAACATTTGTCTTTTTTTGGTAATAGCGCTGATAAATTTCATTAATTTTTTTAAATTAATGTTAATTGATCTTGAGTAGCATATTGTATTCGATTTTCTCCTTATTTGTGCGCTTATGCCATTTATTATATATTATATTTTGTGCAATTCATTTATCATTCACTTTTTCTTCTTCAGTTAGTTATTTATTATATTCGTTGGTTCACTACTTCTCAGTAATTATTTTAGATAGTTAATAATTATTATAGTGTCAATTTTAAGATCGTCCTTAATTATTTTCGTGATAACTGTAGACAATTGATTTTGTAAGGAATTTTGCCATTTCCTTGTGTTTAGCTAACCGTTACCGTTTTTCTTCCATTTTTTCTTTAGAATTATTTAGGTTTTTCTAATTTTTGAATTATAATCTTTTTTTATTGGAAAGTTAACGGTTGATACGAACGACTGCAGTTTGTGTAATTCTTCCAGTTCTCAAATGCAACCCATCTGGGAATGGCAACTTAAATTCAGCGGCTACTCTCATGCATCTGTTCATGATTTTCTAGAGCGTGTAGACGAACTTCGTGTTGTGAATTGTGTTTCTGCGTCGCAATTTTTTGTGTCTGCCACCGACTTATTTGAAAGTTGTGGTACTGTGCATTTCGTCATAGGTATCATAATTGGAAATCTTTCCTTGAGTTGTTCATTAAGCTCTTCCAAGCTCATAATTATAAGTTACGACTTTTCGAGGACATTTAACGCTGAACCCAAGCTCCAAATGAAAGGTCCAGTGAATATTCTTGCATGTCGGCAATGTTTAAGCGTTATGATAAATTGTCAGAGGATATGCAATTGAATTTGTTTCTACGAAATTTGACCCCATTTTATACCATGCAACTACCTACTGTGCATAAGTATTGCCGAGTTAGAGGACGAGTGTCTCAAGCTAGAACTGCATCACATCGTGCAAATTATCATAAACCTCCTTCGCGAAGTTGTGTTGATTACTTAGACACGGATTTGATTGGTATTAGTCTTTCTGTGCACCAAAATCTCCCATACGACTGACTTTTCTTCTTTTATTAATACTTCTTGTTTGTTCTGTGAGGAAAGTAGATTATGTAGCTGGACAACCTTCTGAGCCTATGAGACATTGACAGAAGATGTGACAACGAGAGAAGCTTTAATTTTAGATTTGAAAACTGAAGTAGTAGAAGTTAAGAAAATTATTAGCAAATATAGGGCTGAATGTGAGAAATAAGCCAAGGAATTGGCAGTATTGAAACGACAACAAAAAAATGAAGCAAGATAATGTTCATCCTGAAAAACAAGAATAGTTTAAACAGGAAAGTCGTTTAGAGCTGGAAGAACGACTCCATCAATTAGAAAACTCGCACCAAGTGAAATTAGTAGGGATGACTCAACAGCTTACTATAGATCGTGAAGAAAACAAAATTCTCAAGAAAGAAATCGAAATCGAGCAAAGAGCTTCTACAAAGCGATGAAAACACACACAAACGCGACACTTACACACATAACGGAATACCCTAAAACACACCAAAAATACAGAAGACCAGCAATGGAAATAGACAGTGAGGAAAACGATTAAATATCGGAGGAACAAAACTTTCAACGTGAAAATTAATTACACCGACGACTGAGAGCAAAAGGGCAGAGCCCTAGCTCGAATAAACTTTAAAGAAGAAGAAGAAGGTTGTCTCCATTCCTCACCAAGCTACAAGAAGAACTACTTTCTACCGAAAGTTCAACAAGAAGTTAGTTTATCTACTATCTACAGCGTCAAGACAACGTATACACACACACACACACACACACATATATATATATATATATATATATATATATATATATATATATATATATATATATATATGTATATGTATGTATGCAGTGTTTTGAAATTGAAATAAATTACGGCATCATTAAAAAGGTGAAACTTGTTTATTTCTCAAACAAAATAGTCTATATATATTTTTATAACATTTGACATAGTTACAAGAGTGGCCGTTTGTGTTTCGGGAACTGGCAACACTGTTAGTGTGGTCTTCAATCTGATGATTGCATCCTGAAGTTTGTCATTTTTGATACTATATTTACCTTGACAGTTTTATTATCAGATCGCTATTTCTATTGTTGACAGTAACTTGAAAATTTTATGTCAGCGAAAAAATGGAATTAACATATTCGTGCAACTATTTTTCATAACATTCAGCGTGTATTATCTCAACAAGAATGCATCGATGTACTAAATTCTTTATATGGCGATGAGGTACCATCGAAAACTACAGTATAACGTTGGTATATTGAATTCAAACTTGGACGGCTTTCCTTGGACAATGAATTTTGTGAAAGTCGTCCCAGAAATGCTGTGTCGAAAAACATTAATGCAGTGTCTGAATTGATAATGTAAGACCGACATGTGACACACCGTGAGATCGAGGAATATCTAGGTATTAGTAACACTAGCGTGCATAAGATCCTGCATGAAGTTAAGAAGCTATTTTCACGTTGGGTACCACATAATTTGACAACCGTTCAAAAAAGGACTCGAGTCGATTGGTGCCAAGAAATGTACAAAAAATACAATGACTGTACTTCAAAGACCATTTATAAAGTCTCACAGGTGATGAATCTTGGATCTATACGCATGAGCCCGATAGCAAACAGCAGTCGACTGTGTGGGTATTCCAAGATGAGCCAAAACCAACCGAAGTTAGTCGCGCTCGAAGTAGATCAAAACAAATGGTAGCCTGTTTCTTCGGAAAAACCAGTCACGCTACAAGCGTGCCTTTAGAGAGCTGTAAACAGGTCAATTGAGAATGGTACACAATATTTGTTTGCCGAAAGTTCTGGAATAAATAAGGAAAACAAACCAAAAACGACAGATCATTCTCCACCATGACAATGTGAGCTCTCACAGATCGGTTCAAACAATTGAATATTTGACTGGGCAAAACATTGAATTGATGAACCATCCGCCGTACAGCCTTAATCTAGCATCCTGTGACTTCTTTTTGTTCTCACACGTGAAGAATAAACTTCGTGATCAACAGGTTTCTACGCCAGAAGAGGAGGTTGAGGCATTCAAAACTCATATTTTAGAGATATCACTTTCACAGTGGCAGCAATGCTTTTCAGATTGATTTAAGCGAACGCAAAAGTGTATTGATTTACAAGGACCACATTTTGAAGAGCAATAAAACTATTTTCGATAATAAAAATTTTTTTTTTGCTATTCTCGAAATACAAGTGGCTACCCCCCTGCTTCTTCAATAGCCATCATATAACTTTCCCTATATCCAAAATTCATACTTTTTGAGTTATAGATAATTTAATATAAAAAAGGAGTCTATATTAGGAAAACAATTTAATACGATTGTAAAACTTTCTAAAATAAATTAATTTCATAAATAGCTTAAGCTATAAATTATTTTTATCTGTAGTTTATGCTAAAATTAGTATACTGAGAATAGTTGATAAAAGTAGTAGCTGTGCTTGTGATAAACAAAACAAAAGCAAGTAATTAACAGTCAAATTCAGCATCTCCATGTTCCTATCATAATTTTCCGGCATTTTTATTTAAAGATTGTATTAATTTTTTTTGTTTTTATTATTTAATACTTGCTTCCCACTATTTGTTGCAGACTTGGTCGTTGGTGAGAGCAACCGAAATTATTTTTTGGCAAATATAATTAACGGAAGTAGACGTTCAAATCGCACGCATCCTTAAAAGTAAGTGTTTGAGGGTTTGAAAGCCAGATTTGTAAAAAATGGATTGTCAAATACCATATTTACGTACAAAAACCATTACTATTGATGAGAATAAATAAAGAACTTTCCAAGCTGTAGTTGAAAATCTTGATTTAACATGCGGTCCATGTGCAGTAATTTGAAAATGAGAGTGAAATCACGGTATGATATTAAAAAAGAATAAATAAAAACTTCAACTGCATCAAGGCCTGATGTCATTAGCGTGTAACAAACGCATACTTTTTTGTAGGAAATCAATAGAATACCCACAATTTTTGAATAATATGCTATGGACGAACTGTCTTCAATAACAATGTTAGTAAAAAAAACTTGCAAATACGAACTAAAATAATTGTTACACTGATAATACTGCAATTGGTCCATATTTCTGCTAGGAAAGTTTAAACAAAATGAGACACTTTCTATCTAATGAAGTAGAAATTAATCCATTACAAATACAAGATATGCTTGGTTTCAACACTATGGCGCTTTTAAGCATAACCATTTATCAATAAAAGATTTTCTAACCAAAATGTATGGAAATTAATGGATCGGTAGGTATTGCATGGGCAGCTAGATCTCCAGATCTAGCCCTTTTAGATTTTTAGTGGGAACATATCAAACACAGGTTACCAACAAATACCGTATACCTGAATATATGAACAAAGAATTATTCCAGCGTTTCAACAAGTTAACCCAGAACCATCATTACAGGTAAATTTGTATTTACAACGTCTATAAATGCGTATGAATAATTTCGGTAGAAATTTTGAACAAATTCCTCAGAGCATTCTTACTTATACATTTGCTATTTTCATAATTTCTCATTTCTATTGTTTTGTAAATAAAATGTGATTTTTTTAATAAATATCTCTACTTTCTTACTGGAGTACAATTCTTGCTGTTATTGAGGATAGCCAGAGTTGCCCAAGTACGGTCTACCTTATTTTGTGGTTAGTAAGTGTAATATCTAAATGTATACCACAGATTTATTTATATTATGTGTAATTCAAAAACTATTCACTTCGAATATAGAAAATGTTATATGCGATTGAAAGAAAACTCAAAACTATATCAAACGGCATGTAAATATACAGTTTCGCCTTTTTAAAGATACTATAATTCACTTTCAGTTTTGAAACGTCATGTGTAATATAACGTAAATATTTAGTGTAGATTGTTCAACTTGAAACAATGTCACAATTATGCCGAAGAAGATATTAATTAATAAAGGCGATATTTTTAAAGAAAATTGTGTTAAGGAACTATTTTTTTCAAGTGGAATACTTTGAAACGGGAAATATAAAAATGTAATCATATATCGGATGTTTTATTTAAAACAAAAAAGTTATATAACTATACACGAAGCAAAACAACAATTTTACAGGTAAGAGTACTTGATCTCAAATAAATATTTCTTGAAACATTTTTAATCTAATGAATAGCTAATTAAAATAGATCAGATACAGGTAATGATCACATCCTATATATATATACTGTAATACTAACTTAGGCACATGAGTATTACCAATTACATAGACTTATGACAACTACATTTGTTATAGTTTAAAAATTTTACGTTGACGTTTTATTATAAATATATAATTAAAACTTTGTTTTACGTATAGATTACCCTTTTAGGCATAACTAAAACACTGGTTTTTTGTATAGATTGCCTTTTTAGTCTAATATTAAATTTCGATGTCGCTATTTTGGGTATATAATTGCAATATATGTATATTAAAGATACATCTGAGTACTAATTATTTATAAATAAATATTACTCCATTCAAACAATTTATAAAACGGCTGTCGATGAATAAACTTATTTATTAAAACGTCCGAATTGTAAGCAGAATAACTTGTACAATCATAATTGTTTCCTTAGAGGTTAAGTATTAAGGCATGGTTTATATTATTTTAATCTGTCGGGAGAAAGTGGAAGTAACGTTGGTTGTTATTTGAAATAAATTCCACTCGTTAAAACAAGACTGATCAGAGGAAACAATAATATAGCGAAATGGATCCACCTCACCATTGCAGACATTAATCTAAGTGATCCATTTTGTTTTTGAAAGACGTGTTTCATAAGGGAGTGGGGATTTTAGGATGAGGTGGATAGTAGCAGACAATTGAAAAGCTGTCTTATTAATCAAGCAACTGTGGTTTACAAACCGCAGGTGTCTTCCTGTTTATTAATTAAGAGAACTCTCGCTTGTGGACTCATTTCGCCAATTTTGAATATAAAATGAATCCGCGTGAAAAGAATGAGATCCTAGCTGTGACTGTGTTTTCACTCAGAATGAATTATGCACAGTTAAAAAGGAACGAGGAGAAACGTAAAGGGATTGAAGTGGAATGAGAAAAAAATTTAAGATTCACAAACTTTCCGGTATAATGTTTTCCAAAGTGTCGAAAAACTTTGACGGGACCGTCGTTTTAAAACGTATTCCTGCCTCGTAACATTTTCATCAACGGAATCTTTCCAGATTGTTGAAATAATAATCCTTTATTTGTATACACACACACACACACACACACACACACACACACACACACACACACACACACACACACACACATATATATATATATATATATATATATATATATATTAGTAGTATTATATAATAATTGAATGAAAAGGATCACATAAAAAATAACAAAAATAATATTCTCAATACTGTTTCGGTAATATATATATTGACTTCTTCAGAATTTTATTATTTATCCAATGTTATATCTACAAACAAACTCCTGCTAAATATAGAATATGTAATTAAACAGTACAATAAAATTACAATTAATTTTTTTTTTGTTTTTTTTAGTTAATAATTACCTGCCTCACCAAACTCCAAACATCCCCAAATATTGTCCAAAAATGTATCATATATAAAACATTTTTCTGTAGATAATTAATCATACTATATTATTTTCCATATTCTGGGTGAATTTTATTTCTACACATTGTTGAAGCAAGGAGATGTGTGTTTGTCAAGTATTTTGATATGAGGATAATTTTTTAAATTTTATTAAAAACATGTGTGACTGTTTTCTATTTTGTGTATGCATAGTCGTCTTTTAAGGCAGATTGTATGATAGAAGAATATATTGTTGATAAATTTAACGTATCTGTTCTCTCTTTTATTGAGTTTTTTCATTTTTTATGTGAATACTTTCTAATATGGTTCTAGCTTTTTTTTCTTTTTTAATGATTTTTTTTAAAATTTAAATGTGTTTTTTTTAGTTTTCATGTTTTTTCAATGTTGTAATGTTAGAATATTTGTGCCCATTCAATCTATCTTGCAAATGTTGCATAGTTTGTCGTATATATACACCATCACAGTCGTTACATGGTATTTTATATATATACAGACTTGTTCATTCTAGAATTAGATATGCGCTGTCCACAAGTGGAAAGAGTGCAGTTAGGTTAAAGCGCGCGAGAAAGGAGGATAGAATATCTCTCACTGGCAGTTTCGTTTTCTCCCACTTTTGTATTGCAAACAACTTCCTCTACTTTCTCGCGTGAACCTTCTTATTCTAGTAAACAAATATCTGAAGTAGTTGACGTAAAACCTCTAACAGTTCGTCGTATAATATTTTATTAGTTTCACGCCAAACGGCAAAACATTTCAAGAAAATAGCCATGTTTGAAAATCTTTTTAATTTTTAGAATTTTCTATTTCATTTATTTCAAGAATATTTTATTAGTTTCACGCCAAACGGCAAAACATTTCAAGAAAATAGCCATGTTGCATTTTATTAAAAGATTCAAATAAAATGCATCAAATAATTTATACAATTCAAAAATGTAGGTACGTATTGTCTAATGAATATGATTTGCACACCCCGACCTACACACATCATGTCGTGGTGGAACGATTTCAGACATTATGTGTAACACGTGAGAAGTAGGAAGCTGTTTATACAAGTGGGAGAAAACGAAACTGCGAATTGAACGAGAATGATACTTGTATATATATATATATATATATATATATATATATATAGGGGAGAGAGAGAGAGAGAGAGAGAGAGTGGATCAGTAAGAACATATACTAATTGGAAAGATAATAATAATACAGGGTATACAGAAGTAAAGTACATAAAAAGGAACCTAAACTGGGGAGAAAGTTACAAACCAAATAACTAAAACTTTAATTTATAATAATCCACAGTTACTACAAAAACAATGGAATGAAATAAATACTTTCAAATCCTTATGCGTGTTTGTGAATTAAATTGTACCATAATAACTTTTTCAAATTAGTGAATAATTTTCCATAAGCTGACAATTCGTCACAATTCTATTAAAAAATTTGCTAACATGAAATGAAATTATAATCTTTACATTACCAACCTACGCATAGTAGTAAAATAGAGAGTAAGTAACCAAAATTTTTATGACAAAAAAATATCTGTACGAAAATCTTTCAAAAGAGGGATTTTGAAAATAAATTACACCTTATAGGAAATAAGAAATCCGTATGTTTAATCTAATTGCTATCTGGGGGTGATTTAACAATTTATTATACTTTAACACAACCCACCAGATAGCAATTAGATTAAACATACGGATTTCTTATTTCCTATAAGGTGTAAATTGATTTTCAAAATCCCTCTTTTTGAAAAATTTTCCGAGAGTATATTTTTTTGTCATAAAAGTTTTGGTTACTTACTACTACTACTATTTTACTACTATGCGTAGGTTGGTAATGTAAAGATTATAATTTCATTTCATGTTAGCAAATTTTTGATCAATTGTGACGAATTGTCAGCTTATGGAAAATTATTCACTTAATTTGAAAAAGTTATTATGGTACAATTTAATTCACAAACACGCATAAGCATTGAAAGTATTTATTTCATTCCATCTTTTTGTAGTAACTCTGGATTATTATAAATTAAAGTTTTAGTTATTTGGTTTGTAACTTTCTCCCCAGTTTAGGTTCCTTTTTATGTACTTACTTCTGTATACCCTGTATTATTATTATCTTTCCAATTAGTATATGTTCTTACTGATCCACTCTCTCTCTCTCTCTCTCTCTCTCTCCCTATATATATATATATATATATATATATACAGAGTTGTTCATTCTAGATTTAGAATTGGCAGTTTCGTTTTCTCCCACTTTTGTATTGCAAACAACTTCCCCTACTTTCTCACGTGTTACGCGTGAGAATGTCTGAAATCAGTCTTCACCAGCGACATGATGTGTGTAGGTCGGGGCTGTAAATCATATTCATTGACAATACGTACCTACATTTTTGAATTGTATAAATTATTTGATGCATTTTATTTGAATCTTTTAATAAAATGCAACATGGCTATTTTGTTGAAATGTTTTGCCGTTTGGCGTGAAACTAATAAAATATTCTTGAAATAAATGAAATAGAAAATTCTAAAAATTAAAAAGATTTTCAAACACTGAAAAAATTAAAAGAAACTTTTAAAAATCCTAGTGTAGAAGTGGCTCAAAAATACCACCTTCTTGTGCCAGACAATACCCTAATCGATTATTAATTTGTATTCGTTCTTCGTGTGTATAAGTCATTTTTAAAAGTAAAATAATAAATGCTTAGTACATCGCAACGGCTTTAACAAGAATAACTTATTTTGATTATCAGTAGGGGAGGTTTATCGTAGCAGCGCACGCACACACGAACTGTGGTGTGGTGAGATATTCTATCCTCCTTTCTCGCGCGCTTTAACCTAACTGCACTCTTTCCACTTGTGGACAGCGCATGTCTAATTCTAGAATGAACAAGTCTGTATATATATATATATATATATATATATATATATATATATATATATCTTATATATATCTTCATATTTTGTTGAGCGCCTTAAATAATAGTAACAGTAATAATAGAAATAATAATAAAATTACAAGAACTTGGGAAGATGTAACACTTTATTATCTAACACAATTCACCGGGTGAGCAACAGGATTAAACCTAAGACTTTACATTTACCTAAATATGTCATCTTCCTTTACAAGTAATAATTCTCTCTAGGCCGATTCAGTATTGCGAGGATGCACACATATACATCCTTCTATTTAAATAGCGGAAAGATAGATATTTACGGTTTATGTAATCAGAATTGCTTTAGGATATTTTTCTTTTACCTGACAAGAATAAAACACAAAATTTCCACAACTTTTTACCTTATGTACATATACAAATACTTATACATTAGGTAAAAAGTTGTGTAAATTCTGTGTTTTATTTCTTGTAAGATATAAGAAAGATCTCCTAAAGCGGTTCTGATTCTTGTTGAAGCCGTAAATATCTAATCTTTTCGCTATTTAAATAAAAGGGGTGTTTATATGTGTGCATCCCCTTCGTAATTTGAATCGCCCTGAGAATTATTACTTATAAAGGAAGCAGCATCTTTAGGTAAAATGTAAAGTTGTACGTTTAATCCAGTTGCTAGTTGGTGAGTTGTGTTAAAATATAATAAATTGTTACATCATACCCAGGTTCTTGTGTTTTTATTATTATTTCTATTATAAATACTATTTAAGACGCTCAACAAAATATTAATATATATATATATATATATATATATATATACAGAAAGTAACAACATAGACTGTTTGAAATGTCTTATTTCTGTATACAGGGTAAGGGAACCTAAACTGGGAGAAAGTTACAAACCGAATAACCAAAACTTTAATTTATAATAATCCAGAGTTGCTACAAAAAGATGGAATGAAATAAATACTTTCAACGCTTATACGTGTTTTTGAATTAAGTTATACGCTCATAATAACTTTTTCAATTAAGTGCATAATTTTCCATAGGCTGCCATTAATTCGTCACAATAGGTCAAAAGTTTGCTAACAGAGAAAATGAAATTATAATATTTACATTGCGAACCTATCTATATGGAACCAACCAAAGTTTTTTATGTCAAAAAATGCCTGTAATATGAGAAAATCTTTCAAAAAGAGGGGCTTTCGAATTAAACTACAGCTTACGGCGAACAATAAATTCAATCACAAAATATATTCCGTGTGAATACACGATCAATTCCATTCAATGGATAAAATAAACTTTTATCATAAACAAAATTATAGTAGAGAAAAGAATAATCTAACTATAATTCTCTTAATATCCTCTTACAGGTCAACCTTAGCTGCAGAAAGTCACGATTCTCGAAAACATGTGTGGAATATGAAACGAAAAACTAAAGGAAGACTTGAAAACGATGCCTAAAAATATATTTTACACACAAAGATGATATTAAAATATTTTGACGCAAAGGATTTTTAAATAAACTGAAAATGTAAATGTAAGGGAAAATATCATGTACAGTCTAGCCAGGAAGTTCTTAAATTAATAAATGAAATTTAAACGAAGAGAAACAACGTAAAAACGTAATTACAAAATTAATATAGCTATATTATCAACACTTTTTTTCTTAATGAATTAAATCTTCCTTCCCCAAAATATTTTCTTTTTTTATTGATATATTGTACATATATAAAATTACTAAATAAATTACGTATTTCGTGTGGAAGTAATACTTGTGTATCCCCTCAAGGGGATAAACGAGGTGAAAGTTGGACCCGTATGTGTCTTCCATTAGTCGCTATCCGTATTTTAGGAGTTTATTAAAAGCTTTTTTTCCCTTGCAGACCCAAACTCTTTAATTTTGCAAATTGAATATTAAACCACACATAAACCTCTGCCGCTATATCGCTTTTACGCTAATTTTGAAGATGATCAGAGGGAGAATTTGGCGCAGATGACGCGGAAAATGTATTTCCTTTTCAGGCAATTTTGCCGCCCTCTCGTGTCAAACTTACCCAGTACTTTCGTAAGCTATTCCCGGAGTCGGAAAAAGCATTTCAGTAAGGGGATACAGGTACGGTAGCTGTATAAATTATAATTTTGAGCTGTAATGCACGAGGTACATCTCTTAAATATTGTATAACGAGGAAGGGAAGTTCGAGGCCTTCTCGTCGTATTCATTTCGTAACTTGTCTGAGAGGGACGCCTTGCAGAGTTCCGAAACTTTAATTATCTTTACATTCACTTTTGTTGTTGAGGTTTTTTCATTGCGTGTATTATAATTTAAATAAGGATATAAAGATGAAATATAAAATATACTTTGCTTTGGATTTAAGTGATTTTTTCTGGTGTAAAAAGTTCTAGAACCATATAAAGTTCTAGTGCAGTGACGTATTGGAAAATAGTTAAGTTAAAATTATGACTTTATTATCATAAAAGACATATTTACGCTAACAGTTTCACTATTCAAATGTAAAAGATATTTTTGTAGTAACGAATGACACGTTTATTACATAAAAGTTATTTTAACATCGTAAAAATGTAGTTTTTGCGTAATAGAGTAAATTATGAACTTTGTTATGCACAAAGGGCACTATAAAAGTTTTAGAATATGGAGAAACCGATTATTGTACGCTGTGATATGTTTAGTGTGGGTTAAGAGGTGTTCAAGTCTACAATATAGGCGGCAGCTCTGCTCCCTTGTGTTTGTTGCTTCTTAGCTATGACAATGTAAATAGACTGTCATCTTGGTCAAAGAGGGAAATTTTATGTTACAACTTTGTCCATGGATTGGGAAGATGATTCTTCCCATCGTACGTGTTCAAGTGGTATAAGGAGGAGAAGAAACACCCTGAAAACTACTCTAAGTTCAGGATACCCCACAGTCCGTAACTGAGGATAACATTAATATTGTCAAGATGCACAATTTTATTAGGCATCTAAGTTATTGGGAGATAGGTGAATATCTAGATATTAAGACATCGACAATTAGTATCATTTTGCATGAACATTTTCGAAACAGGAAGGTTTGTTCCCTTTTGAATTTTCAATACCTTAACCTACGATCTGATGTCACTACATGCCATGATATGGTCGAAAATTTAGAAAATGGAACATTACGTTATGTTAACGATATCTTAATGGATAACAAAATCATCAGAAGTAGGTCAAAATATCAATTATACGTTTTACCAGTGGAATAATTTCTAAATAACTATATAAAAGCCTTAAAGAGTTTAATATCAATCCAGATATATATTATTTTGCGAAAAACTATTATTTTAAGTATTTGTTCAATTCTTAGAAGTAATCTAAATACACAATAGGAAAGAGGCTAATTTAATTTGCATTTAAGAGTATATTAACAATAATACTCCTAAGATATAAAGCAGCACAGAGGTTGTACTGATTTACGGTTTTGTGATGTATAGTAGTACTACAGTATCAGCCGTGTACAGTCTGAATTCAAATCCATAGATATGTGGGTTGAGTGAAAAGTTTTCGACGTTAGACTCAGGAAATGAGTAAAATTTATTACATAATAATAATAATAATTTCTGTTGGTTATACAGATGATTGTTTTCTATAAATTTATATTAAGGAAAAATGAATAAACAATATCATAATAACAGAAAAAGAATTCAAATTCAAATAAAATTGAAATAGTGGTGAATATTGATGTTAATAAAAATTAAAATAAAAAAATCCAAAAATTGTATCAATATAAAGTAGAAAAACAATGCTGATATCAGATAAAAGAATCCAGAGAATGTGGCAGACGAACGTATACGATAAGTTAATACAGAAAGAGTCGACCTGGGATAAAAGATTCAACTAATAAATGACATCGTGGATCACCATCAAAAGAGAAGTTATACCCACTTCTTCTTTTCTACTAATTATGGAGCGAAAACCATATCGATTAGCCGTAGTCGCCAGTATCCAGCCTCATACGAAGGATAAAAGCCATCACATATACATATAAGCGTAGAAGAGACATTAGACATTTTCAAGTTGAAAGGTTGTTACAGTCAGGGAGATCTCTGAATCGAGAAGTCCAAAGATTTGGAGGTAGGGCTACGGATAGTAGAAGTTCCTAGTTCAGGTCGCCGATTCCTTGATCAACCCCATAAGGAAACAAGCGGGTTGACGATTCTGATACATAGCACAATGGCACGCTTGTTGATATTCAGAGAAGTGCTACTTTCGTTACATTATTCATGGACCAACTTCTTCAAGTTATTATCCAGCCCATGACATTCTGCAGCATTAATAATCTTCGCATAGATCTTCAGGTTATCCGCGTAAGTCAAAACCTTGCAGTCCAAAGAAAAGAGCAAGTTGTTAAGGACAATATTAAAAAGTATAATTCTCAAATTAGACTCGACGAGAGTAAAGACAATAAAAACGAACATAACACGAACGGGAGTTTAAATAAGAAGAAATAAAATTCAACAATGCCAGAGAGAAACCAAATATACCTAACTTCGAATCGAAAATTTAAGCGAAATCAGTATATATTATGTCCACCTGGAGATGATCATCGAGCTTTGCTAATAAATTGAGTAATTTCTTCTAAGTAAGTGGAACGACCATTCACAAGTCTGTGTTGGTGTGAAGAGATGATGCACAGCTGATACAAGTTGTTGATATATTAGGGATTTAAATGCTTTAACAGAACTGTTTAATATGTTAATTGGTATGTAGTTGCCGACATCTTTCCAGTCTTCCATATTTCGGGAAAAGCCAGTAGAGGTAATTAAGTTAAAGGCGATTACTAAGAGTTCATATAAAGTAGATTTACCATTTAACGAAAAAACTTGAAAGATAATGTACTAGATGCTAAATTAGGCTTGATTTACGGATACAGTTTATGACCTCCTTTGGAGTAACGAGATATACGGGGATAAGCACTCATGCTTATACAAGACGTAGTAGCAGATTGAGAGAGAAAGATTGACGAAAGAAATTCTACAAATGCACCCATAATTTTGTTATATTTTTTACCATTAAATGACATGCAACCAGGTATATTCGCTCTGCCCTTCCTGTTATTTAAAAATTTCCAGAAAAAAAGCAGGACTCTGAACAATTTGGGATTCTATATGGAATTGATATTCACTATGATCGCTTTTGATTCCAAATTTAGTTAAGGATTGTAATCTACTAAATTCATTCCGGTGATGGGACACTATATTCTTCTTACACTTCCTGAAATAATGCTCCTTTATCTTCAGCAAATATTTGACGATGAGGGCGCGCTTGTTTTTGTATGAAAATCGTGATCTGTTAAGAAGGTGGTCATTTCTTTTACCGAGAAAGGAGATGTAGAACGCGTGATCTTGAAAGAACAAAAGATAGTCACGGCAAGGTTTCCCTCAGGGAAGTACCTGCCCAAAGTTTCTAAAGCACTTAAGAACGTTCATATTGTCTCGAGACTAGTCATCTGACTTTTTCATTACGATAAAACTACGACTGATCACTCAAACGTCTATATCAAATATTTAACAACAACCGGGCTGAAGGTGCTTAAGTATTTACATTACAACCTAGACTTCTCTTCCTGCGACTTGCTTGCGCTTTGCCTCATATGAAGAGCAAGTGGAAAGGAGAAAGTTTGCTATGGATGAGGATCTTCTTAAAGTATGGTATGAGTTCAGCTTTTAGAAAGAACATGGAAACGTTAGTCAGAGACTGATTTGGAAAAATTGCAATTGAAAAAATATTTTCTGGTGTATATGTAAATATGTAAAAAATTAATTGTATAAGAAGGAGGTGCTGGCTTTCGTTTATCATTTCTATGAACCATGGATTCTAAATTCATAGGACTTTTTAATTGGACTACCTGTCTATTGAAACTAATATGATCCACGGGTTGAACTTCGTGGAAACCATATTGAATCCTGGATTGTAGGTCCAGAGGAACGAAACTGTTCCACGAATTGTGAAACTGTTTCCCATTAGAAGAACAAGTTGAGAGGAGAGGATCTTTTAAAGACGAAGACCTATATGATATGTATCGAAATTTCAGAATAAACGTAATGGTGATTGTAAAACTGTGGTACGCTATAATTGATTCGTGTGTTTTAAATTCTCGTAAACGAAGGAAGTTTAATTATAAAATTATAACAGTTTGACACAATTTTCGTAATGAAAGATATTAAAGTATATTTTAGACATTTAATGCTCTTCTATTTAAAAAAAAAGGAGAAATACTGTGAACAAATGGTGTTTTAGATAATGGTGTCGTAATAAAATCAACCATAAGCAAGTGATTTACTATATTTGGAGTAATAATTTCTGCTTCGATAACTCTATCTGCTCAGAAATGCTCTCCATCCTACACTTACCTATACCCGAAAAAGATCTTACTTGCGTCCAATGAAATTGGAAAGGAATTGTGTAGAAATTATATTTTTGGGCAACCTGATACATCCCGAACTACTACGATATTAATAAAATTAAATTGAAGTCGATGTCACCTTGACAAGTAAATTTAATTGTACTTCTTGGTGACAATTTTGTGTAAGTCTGATTAAAATTAGTATTTAACCAACATGCCTTCAGATTCAAGGTCGAGCAATGCTAGTTCCGGAGCTTCGTGAGTCAACATTGATATTTTAATTTCACATTCTTATTATAAGTATATTTTTATTTATATTCATCTATAAGGTATACCAGCAGTGTAATGAGTGGTCACACTTCATCGGAACAGAGGTAAAGTCATTATTGAATATTTTGTCTTCATAGCTTAATAAACTTACTTTAACGTTCCCTTTAACAGACGTCGCTTAAGGAGACGATCCACTAAAAGAAATGTTAGCTTCTCCGACAGGTACGTTCTATTTTTAATAATTTGTTTTAAACAAATTTTATGTGCGTCTACTGGGTTTTTCTTGGTTTAACATAAATTTATGAAGTGTTATATCTAGTTTTCATAAAATTTTTCCAGTTATATATGTATAATTGAACTGAGAGAATAAATTTGGATGGTGTTACATAGGGTACTAGACTGTAACTATTACTTTATTTTTTAGTTACGTAGTGCACGCTTGATGTATTTACAATAAGTTATACATATGTATATTAAAACTAACGAACAGAATGTAAGATAGTACATAAGTTGCTACGTTAATAGTTGTTGATACAATTTGCTTTTATTAGTATTTAATTAAGATTGTTGATAGTTTCAACCGTTTAAAGTAACTTAAATAGTTGGAAGACACTTTTCTTATAAGTGTGGTACCTTTAATGCTTGCTGTCTCAAAATACAGGGTGTTTCAAAAAGAATACACATATTTCGAATGCATATATTAATTAAACTTTGAGACATACGAATATGAAAACTTTACACACATATTTACGAACCTCTCAAGTTCAGATTACAGATGTTCAATAAGCCTTCCATCAGCGACACGAACAATATCACGTCGATACTCAAATTCCTCCCATACTCGGGCAAGCATGTCCTTCGTCACTGATGTTATGGCAGTACGGATCCGGTTCTTCAACTCTTCCAAGTTCTGTGGGAGTAGTGGTATATAAACGTTGTCTTTAACGAAACCCTACAAGAAGAAGTCACAGGGTGCCAAATCCGGTGATCGTGGAGCCCTGCTGAGGCATGCTAAGTCGCCAGCTCCTTGACGACCAATCCAACGGTTCGGTAGAGTTTCATTCAGATATTCGCGCACTTGGCAACTCCAGTGAGGGGCTGCCCCGTCTTGTAGAAAAATGAAGTTGTCTTCGCGCAGCTTCGGAAACAACCAGTTTTGTAACATAGCGAGATACTGCTGACCGTTAACCGTGTTTCCATCAAAGAAGAATGGACCATAAACAGATGAACGGGAAATCGCACAAAACACACTGATTTTAGGCGACTCTCCTACATGTTCAATGGTTGCATGTGGGTTCTGTAGACCCCAAATTCGAACATTGTGTTTGTATACCAGACTACTAATATGGAAAGTCGCTTCATCACTAAACACGATGCGTTGTGCGAAAGTGTTATCATTCTCTATAGCACCATGAATCTCGTTATTAAATGCCACACTTTTCCAATTGACATCAGGTCGCAGAGCTTGTAACAACAGTAACTTGTACGGCTTCATAACCAACCGACATCTTAAAACACGCCAAATTGTTATAACTCCCGACTGGCACGACGAGTTGATTTTGAAGGGTTACGTTGGAAAGCAGTTTGAATTCGTGCAACATTTTCTTCAGAAACACGAGAGCGGCCAGGACTCTTTCCTTTACATACACATCCTGTATCTACAAACTGTCCATACTATCTGCGAATGTTCCACCCATTCGGAGGATCAATTTGGTAGCTCAACCTGAAACATCTTTGCACTGTAATTACGGAATTGCACTTCGCAAACTCTAGAGCACAAAATGATTTCTGCTGCGGGGTAGCTATTTTAAACATATGACGGTTACCAAGAAAAACAGAAGACAACTGACACTTAACGGCTATTAAATAAACTAGACTATGTATTCGTTTCTCCAATAGCCGAGTCGAGGCGCAGCGATCGATAGACAAAATAATACTTTGTAATACGTATATTCTTTTTGAAACATGCGGTATAATGAGAAACAATCAAAGGCGCTTCTGTGAGTATAACATATGTATATCAAGAGGAGCTCTAATAATAATTAATGTTCCCTAGTACCAATGACTGTGAATTTTATTATTTTACTCTTTCCATTTCTTTAAAAGTAAATTGCATCAACACTTGAGATTCTCTTGCTTTCTCGATAAAAACATTGACTTTTAAATTCTTATAGATGAGATACTAATTAAAAAATAAACAATCGGCAATCGAATTTCATTAAAGTGTATTGTATTTGTTATACTACTTATAATAATGTACATACACGTACACGTATTGTTCCCTCTTCAGTGTTTTAAAGCTTCAATTTATTCTGACGAAACGAAACTAAAGAATTGAAAGTTGCATTTTTAAAATAAATCTCTCATTTAATGTACTTCGATTTTAATGTATTACTGGAGGCAAGTAGTAGGAAGTTTTCTAGTACTCTTGTCAGTGTTTTTGGCGAAGTATGCACGATTTCTTTGCGTATTGCATTTAAGAAGAGCTGGCAGAGCTACTAGTCGATGTTTGTAAGACTCAGCCTTGAGATATCCATAGAAAAAATTGCAGAGGGTCAGTACTTCTTGGGATCTTATTCCAACATGGACAAGATACAGTGATATTGAAACCAAAGATTTTGAATTTAATAATAATAATAATAGCCTCTAATGTTGAGCGGATATCCTCAATTATAGATCAAAAATACAATAATGAAGGATAAGCATAGCAGAATAATACAAAATATAATACAATAAATCAACTAATACAATAAGTAATGAAAAAAATTAAATAGTTTACTAAACAAAACGTTTGATGTTAACATAATAAAAATTAAAAAAAATACAATTATACAATGAATTTATTATTTCAATAAACAACTGAACAGAATATCTTCGAAAAGTACGTTTGTATTCTTTCTCACAATGCTAGCAAGGGAATACTGCAAAATATTGGTCTTTACCATAGAAAAGCAAATGATAAGTGGAATGTTGTCTTAAGGCTTGACTCGTGTAAAGAAATTTATAACAAAAGAACGGCATAACATTCCTTTTGTCCGAGAGCGAAGACATGTTGTGACGCTCCAAGAATTGACCTATGCCAATAGACAGACAAACTTCACCTATTTTGGAAGACGTACATTTCAAAAGTCGTGTGTGTATTCTGTTTAAAAGTATCGATGGAATGTGTAAAATGGATATAAAACAGGAGCTGTATAATCCACTTTGCTGAGAGCAAAAGTGAACGCCGAGTAATACTCGTACCGTTAATCTGGTATGTAGACTTCCGCGGTCGTGGTCCATACTATCTTCTTCTGGGCTTCCGAGCTGGAACCGCGTCACTGGTATAACTGCCGACGTTTCAGTGCAACAAACAGTAGCAATATTTGAGCCCTGAAGATGTCCCATACGAGTGGGTACGAAACATTGGCACTTATACCAGTGACGCGGTTCCAGTCCGGAAGCCCAGAAGAAGATACCCATATCGTATTTTAAAATTTGTAAAAACACGCACAATAGCTTTGGACTTATAAGAATGTTACGTAGATAGTTTTTAGTTCTGATTTAAAAGACAATTTCGATTCAAATAGTACGCCCTGGTCTTTAATGATCGTTTTCGTTTCAGTATATGTGTCTATAATAGTGTTCCGATATGAGAAACTTAAAACGAGTGTAACTTACAAGCAAGACTTGCTAGTACTGAATTCTAATTTGAATATGTTATACTATTTTGCGTTCGTATCTAAACTGTCGTGTAAAAAAGAAACGCTGCAGGAACTGGTTATTTCAGTATATAACTTCAAAGTACATGCATGGACAAAAACTGGACAGGTGAGAGTGGTCAACAGGTCATCAATGAAAAACGAGAAATGACGCGGTCTAAATTGGAGCCTTGAGGAACTCTAGACATTACGCTGAAATCATAGATGTGAACATTGTTGTGTAACAATTAATAAATTCGATTTCTAAAAATTAATATATGAAGTTTAAAATAAATTGCGCTAAGCCAAATAATCTGAGTAGAGATATCAAACTAGTGACAAGTTCGTGCGGAAGATTAGTGAAAATAACGTTTACCTGACCATGCTTATTCAGAATCTCAATTAAGGTTTGAGAAATGCTACGTAGTTTTGTTAAAGCGGGGCGTCTACGAGTAAAGCCAAGTAGGTCTTAGGATAAAAAAGATTGACATTTTTATAAATTTGAGAATTTTAAAGTGTGAAACTTGCTCAAATACCTTTCCGGAACTGGGCTGAAGTAAGGTAATAGTTTGACAAAAGTGATTTACCTATCTTGTCTACAGGAACGGCAACAGCGTGCTTTTATAGTTCTAGGAAAGTCCGTGTTTTTTCGGAAATGTTAATGATCGTTACTAAAGCAATTTGTAATGTATTGAGTCTTGGTTCTAAGAAATTCTGAATTATTTCTATTACACTTGTACAAGATGACTATAATAGTGACTCTTCCTTTTGCAAAAAGTAAGAACAATAATCCCAGTATTTCCTACTGTGCTTTGCACTGTAGTACAATCACAGTATAGAGACTTTTCATGAAGTTTCCGAGTGCATAATAACAAAAATTGTGTTTATTTACACATCTAGATAAGTGAAAATGCGCTTTATTGCTACAGAGATGAGCATTAAAGGTGTTTTCACAGATTTCTTCATAATTTTGCCTATTAGTACTAATATATCTTGGTAGACAACCACCTGTATAAATAAAATCGTAAGTCTAAACGTAAAATCGTCGTACGCTTCGATCAAACAATTGAAGAACTATAGCACGTTTGTGATATGATCGCTTTGTAAACTATAAGAGCTGATAACAAACTGCTCCAATATTTCTTGAGGTACGAGCACGGCGTGGTCTTCCTTCATCCTTTCCCAATATAGAAACTTTTATACCAAAAGTGTAAAATGCATTATTCTTAGGATAAAGTTATGCGATTTATTGATATTCTTATTGATACTTATTGCGACGTTTTAAATTTTTCGCACCTTGATGAAAAGGATATACTTAGAATATAACAGAGTTCTTATCTATGGTTTAATAACGTCATCAATCGCCAAATATACCCACTCGTAAGCTTCTAAGGATACACCAAAAAGGTAAATACGACGTGCCTTTAAATTCATTAAACCTGAAGAATCAATTACCCGTTTCATCTACTTAAAAGTAGCTACTGATAAGATTCCAATTGTAATTTGAAGAATTCCTACGAGACTGCTAACAATTCACAAATTTATTTTTCGTCTTAAGTAAATTAACCTCGTAATTACTGCCTGCGATATCCTGTTAATTACTAATGCAAAAATAATTTGTCGTCGTCGTCGTTTTGTATTTGAAATTACACGAAATGGCACAAAGAAAATTGAACCAATTTTAGGTTTCCCTGAGGTAGCGAGAATTTCCATTCCCGTAAATAGGAGACCATCGTTAAGTAAATATTTAATCAACGTGTATCATGGTTAGTTAGAATTATACTAGAATATACGGAGAATAAAATTAAATTCAATTATCTGCCAAAGCATTTTAGAATCAATGTTGGCTTAAAACAGAATGACCTACTTTCAACAGCAATTGTCCATATATTGGTATCTTAAAAGGAAATAGTAACGTATGCAGATGAACAGTAATAAAGAAAGGATTAGAAAAGAATTAGAAAAAGTGTGTATGTTCTTTGCTGTAGTCGTTGAGAAAGGTAACTTAAGACTTGACTAGGAAAAATTGCAATATATAAAAATAGGATCAGCACAAAGAAGGAAGCAACGCATTTTACTGCGTCGGAGACCGTTCGTTTCTAAAGTAGCTTTAGATTTGGAAATAGATACACGAGACGTTTTTCACGAGCTTTGAGGGTTTGTGAAGTTTGAGGCAATGGTACTTCTAGTTATCAATGGTTTTAGAGTTGAGTAAGTTTGTTTCTGCTGATTCTGTAGTACTGAAATTATATCAATATCAAGAACTAAAGCTCAATAAATTAGTGTCTGTCAGAATTTATGTTTATCCAGGATCATCAACATTTACAGAAGATAATAATAACATGAAAATAATATTCATTTGAAAGTAGTCAAACTTCTGACTAATAGAATTTGAGTATTTCAAAGGAATCTTCAATCAGATATTTGAACAACTGCAATAGTACTAGTCAGTCAACGTGGTGAGTTTTTTAAATCCCTCTGATATCTTGTTGTTCAAGAGAGTTGGACGTAAATACAAGAGGTGCGTTTTATAAAAAGTTTTGATTTAGTCACTGAAGGTTGATATATAACCCATTTCCGCATTAATTTTCGTATTCTGTATAGGTATTTCAATAAATAAGTTGTCATCGTCAGCAGGTAATTAAACACTGTCGCATCTGGAAAATTCCGGCAAAATACCCGTACGAAACGGAATCAGCACATGATCAAGAGATCAAAGAGAGATGAGTTGTGGTTAATGTGTGATTAATTATCTGCTGATGATGACAACTTAGTTGTCGAAATACGTATACGGAATACGAAAATTAATGTGGATAGGGGTTATATATCAACCTTCAGTGATTAAGTTAATCAATCACAGGTTCCATCAAAATTACCTTACAACCAAAAAGTTTTGAGATTTGCAGCGATAGTGTTTACAGTTGTAAATACCTTTATAATGAATAAGTTCGTATCTGTTATTGATTTTATTGCAATGAATTCTCAGAAACATCACATAGTAAAAAATTTTTTTCGAATATTATAATAGGCAATTGGAAAATGATTCACCGAAGTTTCTCTACATTTTAGAAATTCGTATTTCAAATATTTTGTACTTTTGATTAATAACTTTTCGAATAATGTTACTTATATTTACTCAAATTGTTTTTCAGACGCAGAAAAAGTTCATCATCTACTCAGTAAGTATATTATTTTCAATTTTCTAATATACAAGGGAGAGTATCGGTATCTTGTTAGCCTGGAAAGTAGAAATTGAATATGGTTGTTATAGCTATAAAACTATGACGTTTTATAAAAAACAACTGTCAAGGTTTAATATCCATAAGTTGAACGGTGATAAAATAGTGAATTTTTGCAGAGAGCGTGTATGAGAACCGGCCATATATCGAGAAATAGATTTTTAGTTAGTTATTAAATAACGGGTGTTTTTTTAAGAGCTTGAGAACTTTAAATAATAATACAAGACAGAAATATTGTTGCAATGAAATTTTTTTTATTATAATCTAATTCCATGGCATATATTTTTTAAATATGATTTCCGGCATATGCCCGCCGCGGCTACGAGTTACATGCTCCATTCGGTCAGTCCAATTCTTGACTACTTTTTTCAATAAATCTGGCCGTATGGCGCCAATGGTGGCTTTAATATTGGCTTCCAATGCTTCAAGAGTTGCTGGTTTGTCGGCATGAACTAATGACTTAATATAGCCCCATAAAAGGTAATCCAGAGGCGTTAAATCGCACGAACGAGGGGGCCAGTGAACAGGACCACTTCTGGAAATAAAGTTGTCACTAAATTGATTTTGCGATAAAGCGATTGTTAAGTGCGCTGTATGGCAAGTTGCGCCGTCTTTAGCTGATTAATTTTTGGAAACAAAAATTCAGTCAACATGGCTCTATAGCGCTCGCCATTCACTGTAACGGCAGCTCCTTCCTCATTCCGAAAGAAATAAGAACCGATGATGCCGCCAGCGTGTAAACCGCAACAAAGGGTCAATTTTAATGGATGTAATGGTGATTCGTTAACGGCTTGAGGATTGTCTTCGCTTCAAATACGGCAATTTTGCTTATTGACCTAGCCATTTAACCAGAAATGAGCTTTATCACTAAACACAATTTTTTGATAAAAATGTATATCTTCGGCCAGTTTCAAATGAGCTCAATCATAAAAAATGCGACGCAAGCGATGGTCACTTGGCTTCAATTCTTGCACGAGCTGTATTTTATAGGCACGTAAGCCAAGATCCTTACGTTAAATTTTCCACGTAATCGAAGGACAAAGGCCAACAAGTTAAGAACGACGACGAATTGACATTTCGACGTCTTCTTCAATACTTCGCGCTACAGCAGCAATATTCTCTTCGGTACGCACATTTCTTTTTCTTGTTGATGGTTTTGAATCGAGAAGAGTAGAATTAGTGCGAAAACGATCAATAACTGCACGAATTGCTTGCTCATTGGGCCGTTTATGTTGACCGCAAAATGGACGAAGTGCTCTATGAACTTCGCGAACAGATTTATTTTTTCAAAATAAATTTCCACAATTTGGAAGCGTTGTTCTGACGTTAAACGATTCATGATGACTTGCCAAACCTTACTGAATAGAAATGTCATCACAGTTTGACATTATCAGCTGTCAGACCGTAGTTATCGATATCGATAATTCTCATGCACCTTAAAAAAACACCCATTATTTATTTCATAAAGTTATCGGGTAAATAAATTTTTGTTGGAACAATAGAAAGCTTAAGCTTGTCCTTTGTATGTCACTATTGCAAACTGGGTTGTAGAATTTAAGAAAAGAATATCAGATGACAAAGATGAGCACTGTTATGGGAGACCAATTTCTGTAACCACTCCGGAAAATATCGAGTGCATTTAAGATTTTGGAAAATCAACGAATTGGGTTCAAGCCTATTGCAAAAGTATTGAACATTTGCTATGAACGTTCATATCGTTCATAGGAAAACCGCAGCGGAAAACTTATCCAAAGGAGTGCTCTTTTTGCAAGACAATGCTTATACTCAGAAGTAGTTAATAGATTAATGAAATTGGTTTTTAATTAGTTGACCACCCAATCTACAATACCTATCTATTATTTCTTCCCAAAACTTTAAAAAGCATTCGAAGAGTAAAAAGTTTTTGAGAAATGACGAAGCCGTATGTGTCGTTGCCGCGCGGTTTGCAGACCAAAACAAAGAATTTTTTACAGAGCCTAAAATTACTTCACGAACGTTTTGGTAAATGGTTTCTGAAGTGGCTACATTGAATAAAGAAATTTTGAAATACTGTGGTGTTTTATATGGTAGATTAAGTACTTACGGTAGGTTAAGTACTCATCAATTTTCCTCTTGTAATTCATGTATCTCTATGGTCATTAAAATTTGCTTTATTGTAAGCTTGACTTTGAAACGAATTCTACACTAAAGACTTATTGATTTTGTGTTTTTATGGAGGCAATCGTCTCATGAGAGATTTTAAAACTGTTATCAAAGAGATTTAATACTTTTGGTGTTTAATAGTACTACAGGACTACTTGATACGTTTTGTCTACGAATCTTTTTACCTAATTTACGTTTAACGTTAACGGGTGACGAAAGTTACATATACGATATTCACATAAACTTGAAAAAATGCAGCAGTTGACTGTTTGAATCCTTAACAATCTGTCAGTTTCAGCAGAAGAAGTATAGTACACATTAAATTTTTCAAAAAATTTGCTATAATTGACTAAAAGGAAACGCCATACTGAATCATGATGACATTTGCTTACGACTCATCACCACTAGAATAGTGGAATACTTAAACGAGCAAAACTGTTAATTGATGAATCATCATCGCGATATACTAGTCTTCACATCGCACTCGATGGATTCTTTGCTCGCTTACATGTCCAAGGTAAGTTGGGTGCGGTTGGTCTGGTGTTTTCAAACACCAGACCAACAACGCTTGGCCAACTTACTACTTCTATTCGTCGTGTCTATTTTATATGCATTGTCCTGTTTTTTTTCCATAGTCTCATCTCTCACGGAACAATATAAATAGAAGGGATGATGTTTAACACTTTCTTACGGTATGGAGATCTATTATGACAATAATAAAAGGTGACGCAGCATAGCACATGTCAAGTAACTACAGCGGACACACAGACCGGACATGTAATATCATTTACATTTACAACCAAACATAATAGTGGGTCAATCGCGAATATAAATAGAGAAATCTGGATCAATAGAACACATTTAGATTAGAAGGTGTTCCAAAAGATATTATAGAGCTTACTGAAACATCGAATAGTTGAAGGTTCTTCCAGCTTCGCAAACATAATATTACTTGAAACAAGTTCCTGATTGCTGAAGTAGATGAGAGAAAAAAATTCCGAATGTAGCAGTCTTATTTATGAAATATCCATTTTTTTTGGTTGTATCTTATTCAAATTGAAACAGGGGAAATAGTAATAGAAGAAGTTGGAGTTAAATCTCATCAAAACGTTCGTGGGAGAGTTCTTTTAAGCATAGGTAAGACAGACGGTTGAACAACCGAAAAGATTAAGGAACATATGATAGCAAAAACATCAAGATTTATATAATCTACACGCTAAACGCCACAAAACCAGATCGTACAAAGAGTGGAGCATTTGCTACAAATAAGGACGTGATGATTAAAACCTTTGCAGACAAAAGAGGTGGATAAATACAAATTTAATATATTAAGAAGCAACTAGTTGAGAATAACAACCAGATATCGGACAAGCTACATAGCTGTTGGACAAATTTTGAATAAAACTAACAGATATAATAGAAGTCTTAACTGCAGATTGTGCATTAGGACTTCAGAAACGATCGATAACTTGCAAGAATGAAAGAAAGCTTATATTTATTTACAGGCGCAGAAAGAGCTCTCTCTTTCCTACGAGTAAATATATCGATTATTAATTTTTCGTATTCCTAATGCAATTTGAACGCTAGCATGGTAATCAAAAATTGCACTGAAAAATTAGAAGATTTTGTAATTCTATCACGTACTAATATCCTTAAATAAGGTATAATTATTCCATAATTAATATTTGATTTATTCTCTTGCTCGTTTACTAAATGGTTTGCGATTATGGCTTTGTATTCCTAATGTAATTTATACACTAGTATGGCCATTCAAATTTGCTCTTAAAAATTAGAAGATTTTGTAATATTGTCACGTGCTAATATCTTTTAACATGGTACAATTGTTCCTTCATTAACATTTGAATTATTCTCTTACTTGTCCACTAAATGACTTATGACGAAAGTTTAAAAGTGTTCTGTCCATATATGGGTTGTGACAACTTAATTGTACTTCTGATCAAATGAACACAAAGTTCTACGTATTTCCTTTTTTGGGATAATTGATTGTTTGTACAACTTTATATAAACTACAGAGAATTGTTTGTTAATAAGATCGCAGGTTGCCTGACGAGGGTTGAATTACTCGAAACTCGTAGCATCAGTATCTTATTAACATTTGAATTATTCTCTAGAGTGTGCACTAAATAGCTTATGCCAAACCTAAAAGTGTTCTGTCCATATACACGCCGTGACAACATTTGGTGGAATGAACACGAATTTATATATATATATATTCTTTTTCGGACAATTGGTTGTTTGTACGATAGAGAGAGGCACAGTTTTCTTCCTTACAACCATTTGTTGGCTTATTCACCTTTGGGAGAACAAAAATTTGTTTATAGTTCGCTTTATTCATTTTGATATAGTTTAATGAAGAATTTCTTAAAGTAATGTAATCGTTGATAATGAAATTAATTGATTCATGGAAACAAATGAGAGATAAAATGTACTTCGTTTGTGCGATTGTATACTTCCATACACCGACTACAGTTCTCTTCTACTTTTAGAATATGGTTTGCAGTAGTGAATTCACTTTTGTCTCCATAAGCGTGAATTCACTACTGCAAATCGTATTATAAAAGTTTATATTGGTGGCATTTTCTGTGCCGTTATAATAAGTTTTTTAAGTATCTTCGTGAAAGTAAAGTCAGTAAATGTAAATCAGAATTACGGATGTACCAATATACATATGTGTATATACATGTTTCATGTCTAATCCACGGTTTATTCACTGCCTTATAAATTAGCCATTACCAAAATAATGGCGAATTTTTGTGGAGACGTTCTAAGGTGCATAAATTACATCTATCTGCTTATTTCTAAGTGCATATCGTCCAAATACTTTGCCAATCTTTTTTTCTAAATAGTACCAGTCAGTTGAATAATGGTACACAAGGCCTGTGAATGCGTGAGTATTACCAGTAATTTATCCTCAACATTTTGTATTTGGAAACTTTGTCGAAAGTTACGGTGTTGTACAGTGTGTGAGTTTTTGTCAAATCAATAATTACTGTTACATTAATTCAAGACGCGATATTGTGTAAATCAACATTAATTTGTTTCTAATATTTACATAAAAAAGTTACCATCCATCTCTGGTGTTCGACGAAATCAGGTGTAAAATCTAACGCGTATATGTGTCTCTTAATACTGTCATTTAAGATATAATGAGGCGATGTTTTATTTTTCGGCTCGCTGATCAATTACAAACGGACTCTTTTACCATGGTTTCTACCGAATTTTACATAAGCATAATGTTAGTATTTAGTTTCAATAAAATTTCATATTTTTCTTGAATTTAGTGGAGCCTCCAAAAGCAGATCGGATGCTATCGACTCAAGGTATAAGAAATAATGATTTAACTCTTAACTCAGAATTATTACTTTTATTTTCATATTACTCAGTTGTAGCAGGAGCTACAGAAAACTGGCAGCTATCCTAGATCCGTCAGGAAATCGTCTTAGGTGAGTCCACATTGATTCATTCATTAAGTGTGATGGATTAAGGCTTTATTTCTTAAGAAGAAATTTAATTATAATAGAAATTCTTTATTCTTGAACATTTATTTTATATTCTAAATGGCATAGTGAATTTTTATAAATATTTTTTTTTACTTTCGAAAATTTTACGTAAATTTAAATTTAGAAGCTTAAAATATGCAAAATATCATATTCGTGAGAATACGAAATAATGAGAGGGAACTAGATATCCATCTCTCGAATAATAGTGAAAGCACTTTTACCACCTTGGTTATAATATGACTAAACATCTGTCAATATGCAAACACCGACGTGTGCATGTACACGGTAAGGACTAAACGGACGAGAAATAATTAATACAATTTACTTAATGTTGAACTGCTTTATTTGGTAAAGTAAGAGAGATAGATATTTCGTTCACTGAGATTATTTACTATTATTGTTTCGATTGGAACCCCCATCAGGTGTGTAGAACTACCCATGAGGCCAATTTACTTGACGAGCTCTAAAATTAGCCGAAACGATCTTTGTGGTTGTTGCTTTGGCTTTGGCAATAATTAATTTGTATTAATTATTACATTTGTGTTAATTTTAAAGTCAATTTTTGTTTTTGAAACGTGAATAAATTAAAAATACTATCGGTTCAGAAATTACTAACAAAGGGGATCCTAAAATAGACTCTATTATAATCTGGTACGTTCAGGGCTGAAGTACTGCACTGAAACTGAGTTTCACTGCAGTAGTTCAGCCCTGAAGATGTCCCATACAAATGGGTACGAAACGTCGGCAGATATACTAGTGACGCGGTTCCAGCCCGGAAACCCAGAAGCAGATAGAAAACTATCTAATAAGTAGAAGTACAGAGAAGAGCACTACGTGATTCAAATCACGATGATTCATTATGATTTAAAGCTTTAACATACTTCCACTTATTGGATAGTTTCTTGTTCTGCTCGCGAGATTGAAGTATAGTATTTGATATTTTTTTGATAATGTAGATGTAATTAATCCAAAGCCATTAAAAAGTTTCGTACATGATATAGACATTCATACTGCGCGTGGTGCGTTAATTTTTGTTTATTACTATCTCTTTCGTAGTTGAATTTTGTCAGTACCTTTTCTGCTTTGATTTAAATTTGACATTTTGGCGTTTTCATTCATAAAATTGATACTACTGCATATACAGTATTGTGCAAATTAATGGAATCATTTTTTAGTTTTCTGCATGTGGCAACATTGTTAGGTCAGTTCTGACAGTAGTTTTATGTCAAAAAATATAACCTATATCACTGGGAACACATTACACCGTTATTCAGTGCGTTTTAGGAAGTTTGTTCACATATATTCTTTTAAAGTTCAAAATTTGATTTATATTGTGCTTTTACCGGTTGTTCGCGATATGGATATCACGCCCAGAAAACGTGAGAAGATTGTGACATTAAGTGAGCACACTTCAATGACACAGAGAAATATTGCTCAGGAATGTGGTGTTAGTCAAGGAGCAGTAAGCAAAATCCTAAAGCAAAAGAAGAATACCGGAATAGTTGAAGTGAAACGAGCGGGAAATGTGGGAGAAAGAGGAAGATGACACCCCGGGATGTAACTTTTTTGGTCAGAAATAGTAAGCTGAACCCAAGAAAAACTAGTTTTGAACTACAAAAAGACTTAGCCGATGCTGTAGTGAAAGTGCATGACTCGACAGTTCGTTGGAGACCTTTAGAGTCTAGAAGAAAAGCCATTCGACCACAGCAGAAGCAACTCCTCACTCAACGAATGATGAAGCAGAGGCTTATTTGGTGCAAGAAATATGTCGGATGGAATGAGGAAGACTGGAGAAAGGTGTTGTTCTCAAACGAGTCCCATTTTTTGGTGTAGGGGCAGCGAAAAAAATTCGTGAGAAAAAGTGGAGATGAAAAACTCACTGCAGCTCATATCGATCAGACTGTCAAACATCCTCTAAAGAAGATGTTTTGGGGATGTTTTTCGTACATGGGGACTGGATCGCTGGTGCCTATAGAAGGCATGATGAACAGCTAGAAATATAAAGAGCTACTGGATAAGTATTTGGGAAAAGGTCTAAAGAAATGTGAACCAAACGCGGGTGCAATTTTCCAGCAGGACTCAACTCCATACCACAAATCGAAGGTTATGGTCAAATATTTCAAGGAAAAAGGAATAACTCTCCTCGACTGGCCTGGCAATTCTCCAGACTTAAACCCAATTGAAAATCTGTGGGCCATTTGTAAGGCTAGGTTACATAAAATGGACTGTACAACTAAGACAAAATTGATAGAAGCATTAATAAAAAAAATAAAGGAAAACTGTCAAAAATTTATAGATTCCATGCCGAGAAGTGTTCAGGCTGTCATCGCAGCCAAAGGAGGACATATCTCTTATTAAATTACTAGTAATTTATAATTTTATACCATCTTATCGTGATTATATGACAAATAAACGGTTTTCTTAGTTATATTGTTTTTGATTCCATTAATTTGCACAATACTGTAATTTTAAACCGATAACCAATTAAACTAGTTAAAAATGTCAAAATGTAGATCGAGCTTAAAATATTTAATAATCTACTTCTATACATTACTAAATAAAGTCTTGATTCATATACTTAGATATAGTGGAGTTTTACATGTAATAACAGTAAACGCGCATCACTAAGTAATAAATTTATTTTGTTTCAGTTCGTCCATAGCCCCGTTTGAAATACCAGTTGATATTACTACATCTAGGTAATAATAGACTATTCTGTTTGTCTGAACGAGCATTAGATTTTCTAAAACAATATACTGAATTATCTTGTATACCATGATGACAACTTTCTGGAGGATTTAACTTTTAATTAGAATATTGCACAACTATTTCAATTCAATTTTCCTATTCATTTTCTCTGGCTAGCGATTTATATCTTTAAATGTCGCAGGAAAGTATTTTATACAATGTCAAATTTAATTTTATAACGAATTCGATAATGACAAATTGAATTCTCGTTTCATTTTATTGCCCTTTCTGCGAACGAAATGTGCTATAACTAAGGATCAGTACATATTTTACTACATACATACATACATTCTCTTCTGTAGGTGATATTGCGTTGTTATTGTTCTCACGTTAATGTTTTAAAATAATAATCGTAATGAACCTTTATATTCAGTTTAGTACTGGGTGGTATACATATTATAATTTTATTCATCATAAAACTGTAATTGCTATTCAAAATTAATGGTTGTAAATTAAATTTATTGAGATGTTAAAATATGTTTTGTTTAGAGAAAAATTCTTCTGAAAACTATAGTTTTAGAATACATTTTAATTTTCTTCTTTTTCACATTCTATGCACTTGTCTATTTTTGAACCCAGTCATCAAACCAACTCATGCATGTTTTTCTTGAAAGCTGTATACAATTGTCAACTCACGCCCTAAGAGAATTTTCGTCATTTCTCCATTTCAGCATGTTCTTTATATGGAAGCGGCTGCACGGAGCGAGGTCTGGGTTGTAAGTTGGACATTTCAATACTTTCACACTAGTTATTAGAAAATTCTCGGTACAGAGAGGCACTGAAATATGTGTTTCACAACTTCTCTCATGTTAAAAAAGACGAACACTATTTTCTTCTTAATAGCTTGAGACTTCTACATCTACATACAGGTGCTTCAGATTTCTGGGCTTTCTGAAGTAAGTAGGCACGTCCTAGTATTAAACACAGGTCTAATCACCTGGCAAGGCGCTATTAACATAACGGAATGTTCTATTTGTTGATTTCTCCAACATGTCGCAGCACCATGTATTCATGCCAATTGTTCATTAGCACCCTAAGACAGCTTTTTTCATTCGAAGATGTTAGAATATAATGGTACGATCAGAGTATATTGGGTCTGGGAAAAAGTTCGTGGCGTTTTCCCCGATAGATGGCATTGGTTGCCGATAACTAAAGAACAACAAGTCACAGCGACACCACCGACGGCTCGTTTTTTAGATGACCTTCCGAACGTTAGTTTGAGCGTAGAAACATTGTAATCGGTGCAGTGGTTGGAAAGTTATTCGCACTTGAAAATGGAGAAGAATAATGAGAAATTTCGCTATATTCTGCAATATTATTATGATAAGGGGAAGAACGCTGCGCAGGCTTGTGATAAAATTTGTGCTGTGTACGGTGAAGGTACTTTATCGAAATCTGTTGCGCGGAAATGGTTCGCTCGCTTTCGTTCTGGAAATTTCAATGTGAAAGATGAGTCACGCTCCGGTCGTCCAATCACTGAAAAATCTGATGAAATTCTTGAAAAAGTCCAACAAGATAAGCATATCAGCAGTGTCGATATTGGCATGGAGCTAGGCATTGACCACAAAACTGTTTTGAACCATTTACACAAAGCTGGTTACAAAAAAAGCTTGACGTATGGGTTCCTCATGAGTTGAGCGTGAAAAACATGATGGACCGAATTAACATCTGCGATGCGCTGCTGAAACGGAATGAAATCGAGCCGTTTCTGAAACGTTTAATAACCGGAGATGAAAAATGGATTACGTACGATAATCGGAAGCGTAAAAGATCGTGGATAAAGGATGGTGAGCCGTCACAAGCGTTCGCTAAGCCAACATTGACGCCAAAAAAAGTGATGCTGTGTGTATGGTGGGACTGGAGGGGAATCGTCCACTACGAGCTACTTCCAACTGGTCAGACGATTGATTCTCAACTCTACTGTGCACAACTTGAGAGATTACGCCAGGCGATTGAAAGAAAACGGCCCGAATTGATTAATAGGAAAGGTGTTGTCTTCCATCATGACAACGCCCGACCACACACTTCTTTGATGACCCGTCAAAAATTGAGAGAGTTTGGTTGGGAAGTTTTGATGCACCCACCTTACAGTCCGGATATAGCACCCTCTGACTATCATCTGTTTCGATCTCTGCAGAACTCTCTCAATGGAATTAAGTTGGTTTCAAAAGAAGCCTGTGAAAACTACTTGATTCAGTTTTTCGACCAGAAACCACAGAAGTTTTTCACCGATGGGATCATGGATCTACCAAAAAAATGGCGAAACATTGTCGATAATAATGGAGCATATTTGGTTTAAATGAATTCGTCCACGCGCCATGCGGGGACCAGTTGAATTTTACTGAAAAAACGCCACGAACTTTTTCCCAGACCCAATATTTCAAGTAGAAATTTGCTCTCTGGAACTTATGGTACTATCGTACGATGTGAGTAATCTTCTGGCACAGATGTTGATTTTTCAGGATGAACTTCATTCTTTGTATCCTACGTCGTGTACTTATGCTCGACGTTGTCGGCGAATTCGAGAACTGTTAGAGAATAAGATGCGGTGACTCGTTGCCTTTTGCCTGCTGATATGATTTGAATGTGTAGGTTCAAATTGTCGCTTTCTCTGGTTTTACTTGTGGATTACACCAGGAATGGATATTTTTAAGGAAGAACATCTAGTAGTCTGTGGTTACCAAAATGAATGTTGATGTCTATTTGGGACATGAGGAAGTTTTCGTGAGGGGGACTATTGAAATATATTTTTGAGGTTTCTTTGATGAAGTCTTAAAACGTAACCATGCTTAAGTGTGTTTGTGAATATTAGTATTGCCCGTGGGGTTGCACATGATTTTGTTCTGTTGTATTTGCAGCTTGATTTTGATCCGTATTTTGGCATGACATTTGACATTATTAGTTTTACTGCAGCTTTGCATATTTATAATGTCATGTTTAGGATCAAGCTGTTTCGACCTTTGGACATTGAATAGAGTTACGTTATTGTTACTGCAGAGAGGTTTAGAATTTTTGAATATGACGTTTCCAAGTTAATATTGTATCTAGGGTTACTCCTAAGCAGTTAATCGTGTTTATGCAACTAGCAAACTATTCTTTCATGTTGTCTACTGCATATTAGAGGTATCTTTGTGTCAATAAAGGGGCGTAGGATTGACTAAAGATAATGGAGTCATCGGCATATAACACCGAATAAGTGCTTGGCGTTCTTGGGAAGTTGTATGTAGAGGAGCTGTATAGAAATTAAGAGAGTATTGCTGCTTGAAGAATCTCAGCATTTATGTCGCGCGGATAATAAAGGATTTTCCAATAGGGACTTGACAACTTTTAATTCAATTTGTGAACGCAGCCTTTCACTAATCATCGAACTGTCACTGTCAATTTATTCAGTAAATTTAACATTTTCATCATGGTAAAGTACACGAACGAACAACGTCTGCAAACTATAAAAATTTACTACAGAAATTCGGAGTCGGTGACCGCTACTTTAAGAGCGTTAACTCCGATTTTCGGTCGTAATTCTCGCCCTAGTAAACAGGCAGTCATAAGTTTAGTGCAAAAATTTGAGTCTACATATTCGTTGTGTGATGTTGCCATGCCAGTGAGAGAACGGGTTGGTCTAAGTGTCGAAAATATCGCTGCCGTTGAAACGTCCGTAGCAAATGATCCAAATCAGTCAATTCCACGGCGTTCTCAAGAGTTGGGCATCGCCCAGACCACTTTATGGCGAATTTTGCGTAAGGATCTTGGTTTACACCCATACAAGATCAAGCCGACTCAAGACTTGAAGCCGATGGACCATTTGAAGCGACGTACGTTCTCCGATTGGGCTCTGGAAAAGATGCGCCAAGATGATCAATTTCATCGCAAAATCATTTTCAGTGGCGAAGCTCATTTTTAGCTCAATGGGTTCGTCAATAAGCAAAATATGCGTTATTGGTCGGGTGAAAATCCACATGTGCTCCATGAAACACCACTTCATCCACAAAAAATAACTGTTTGGTGCGGTTTGCATGCCGGCGGCGTCATAGGGCCATATCTTTTCGTCGACGATAATGATCGTCACGTTACTGTGAATGGTAATCATTATCGCGCCATGGTTACCGATTATTTTTGGCCCGAATTGGAAGATATGGACTTGGACAACATGTGGTTTCAGCAGGACGGTGCCACAAGCCACACAGCACACGTTACAATCGATTTATTGAAGAGTAAGTTTGATGAGCGTGTTATCTCAAGAAATGGACCAGTCGATTGGCCGCCTCGTTCGTGCGATTTAACGCCTCTAGACTTTTTTCTTTGGGGCTACGTCAAGTCATTGCTCTATGCCAACAAGCCGACAACGTTGGAAGAGCTCAGAGCCAACATTGAATGCGAAATAGCAGCCGTTTCGGCCGAATTGTGTGGCCGAGTCATCGAAAATTGGGTCCAACGAATCGACCGCTGCAAACGTGCCCGCGGTGGCCATATGAACGAAGTCGAGTTCCATTCATAAATGTTTTGATTGTACTTCAATCCGATAATAAAGTTTTTGAAATATCTCAAATGGTCTGCATTTTAATTTGAAAAAAGTTGTCAAGTCCTTATTGGAAAACCCTTTATAAAGGTCATCTCTTTCAAACACATAAATAGTCAAACCAGATGTTGTTCTTAGTTTGATGGAGGTGACACTTCTACAATTCTGGAGCAACTAACACAGAGAGACCTAGTCGACTGTTATATTGCAGTTTTGAACATGTCTCAACCTGCACTGAATCTATAGCAGTATGTGTGTGCCATATTGAAAAATTCTTGTAGTCTTCTTTGTATAAGAAAATGTTATCATAAACGTCGCATGGATCGCACATGTGGTTATAGATTCCAGCGGTATGATCGTGTTTTGGCACGTTCCTTACATAGGACTGTTCTAGACGCCGCCTCTGGTAAAATTTTCAATATTTTAATACAAACAAATTTGTTTTAAATGGAAGTTCTTCCTAACGTTTGCAGTTTAAAGCGTAATACTCAGGGTTAAAACATTTTTCTAATTATTTGTTGATAAAAGCATGTTATGTACATCATTTTTGAAATTAACTAACTACTAAGCCTGTAAAGTTTCAATCGTCTTGTCATTAGCTGCAACTATTCATTTATCTTTCAATGAGTTTTTTCTAGCGATATTGTTGTTTACAGCAACAATAGTTCTCATTACTTAAGCTGATTAGTCATGCAGTGGATATATATAACTTACTTCTCTTTATTTTACTTATTCTGTTGCACGGGCCTCACATTACATCTTTAATAATTATTTTAATTACTACGCGATTGTGTTCGATGTGATCGAATGCATCCGCCCGTGTCGATTCTCGACGAGTGAGGGGCAGACGATATATAGACGACTTTCTTCGTCATGTGAGGGCCCGCCCCCGTTGGATAGACACGACTAACCAATTCTCCTCTTTACTATGAACGTCGTCGTTTAGCAATCATCAGATCGGAGGCAACATTAACAGTGTTACCAGTTCCCGAAATACAAACGGGTACCCCGTACATTGACTAATAGTGCTTAGAAAATTTTCAATGATTAAAAGGTTGCCGTTTATCTATTCCTCTCCGTTTCATTCTGCATTTTTTCTAATGTTTAAATGGATTCGTTTGTTGTGCTGATTTTGATTAATTTAACGCTAAAATACTAGATAATATATCAAATTAAATATTGATCGATTTTTGCCTCCGATGGATGTTGTAGTAAATCAGAGAAAGATATTAGAAAGACATATGTATATGTTACTTGCTGCTTATATAATGTAGTTTTCAAAAGTATCCATTTTTCAAAAATTACACTAAACGAATCGTCTTATCTTGCCCTTCGTATTTTTGGAGACAAAGAAAACTTTGGGGATAATCATTTTGACTTATTTTTCGGTTGTTTTTTCAACTCATTTAGTATATGGAGCTTTTCGACCAACGCTTTGGACTTCATATGTTCTTGCGAGAAAGCGTTACAGGAAGTTAAATCAGGTGATTCCACCGGCCAATTAACATTAAACATTTCCTAAAGGGAGACGTCCAGGAAACAGTCGCCTTAAAACTGCCTTGCAAATTCCAGCTGCTTGACTTGTTCCATCTTATTTGAACTGCAATACATTACTGACATACTATTTTATGTAGTAATATTCAGTAGATAAAGAAATTCTCAATAACTGGCGAAGTTTTGAAAAGAAATACCCGTTATGAAGTGGGGGCGGTTCATGTATTATGAGAGGTTTTGTCGATCGCTAGGGTATATTCTATTTGTTAACAGAACCCTTTCCAACTAATGTGCCTAAATCTCAACCCAGTTTAAATGAATGCCATAACAAAAAAAAATCGTTAGAAACGAAAATATAATTCTTAAATCTTAATACGTATTTTGATAAGCAAGTTGTCATCGTCAATAATAGATACCACTATAACACTAACATCAGTGGTAACATGAATACCTATTACCGAAGCTTATAATTTGTATATACATATGTACATATATATTTTTAAGGGTACCGGAAGGGGAACCTGAAGATGAATTGCCTAAGGAAGAAGTGTGGGCGGTTCATGTATTATGAGAGGTTTTGTCGATCGCTAGGGTATATTCTGTTTGTTAACAGAACCCTTTCCAACTAATGTGCCTAAATCTCAACCCAGTTTAAATGAATGCCATAACAAAAAAAAAATCGTTAGAACTTGTAAAGGTAGCCTTTTACGAAAATATAGTTCTTAAATCTTAATACGTATTTTGATAAGCAAGTTGTCATCGTCAATAATAGATACCACTATAACACTAACATCAGTGGTAACATGAATACCTATTACCGAAGCTTATAATTTGTATATACATATGTACATATATATTTTTAAGGGTACCGGAAGGGGAACCTGAAGATGAATTGCCTAAGGAAGAAGTGTGGGCGGTTCATGTATTATGAGAGGTTTTGTCGATCGCTAGGGTATATTCTGTTTGTTAACAGAACCCTTTCCAACTAATGTGCCTAAATCTCAACCCAGTTTAAATGAATGCCATAACAAAAAAAAAATCGTTAGAACTTGTAAAGGTAGCCTTTTACGAAAATATAATTCTTAAATCTTAATACGTATTTTGATAAGCAAGTTGTCATCGTCACTAATAGATACCACTATAACACTAACATCAGTGGTAACATGAATACCTATTACCGAAGCTTATAATTTGTATATACATATGTACATATATATTTTTAAGGATACCGGAAGGGGAACCTGAAGATGAATTGCCTAAGGAAGAAGTGTGGGCGGTTCATGTATTATGAGAGGTTTTGTCGATCGCTAGGGTATATTCTGTTTGTTAACAGAACCCTTTCCAACTAATGTGCCTAAATCTCAACCCAGTTTAAATGAATGCCATAACAAAAAAAAATCGTTAGAACTTGTAAAGGTAGCCTTTTACGAAAATATAATTCTTAAATCTTAATACGTATTTTGATAAGCAAGTTGTCATCGTCACTAATAGATACCACTATAACACTAACATCAGTGGTAACATGAATACCTATTACCGAAGCTTATAATTTGTATATACATATGTACATATATATTTTTAAGGGTACCGGAAGGGGAACCTGAAGATGAATTGCCTAAGGAAGAAGTGTGGGCGGTTCATGTATTATGAGAGGTTTTGTCGATCGCTAGGGTATATTCTGTTTGTTAACAGAACCCTTTCCAACTAATGTGCCTAAATCTCAACCCAGTTTAAATGAATGCCATAACAAAAAAAAATCGTTAGAACTTGTAAAGGTAGCCTTTTACGAAAATATAATTCTTAAGTCTTAATACGTATTTTGATAAGCAAGTTGTCATCGTCACTAATAGATACCACTATAACACTAACATCAGTGGTAACATGAATACCTATTACCGAAGCTTATAATTTGTATATACATATGTACATATATATTTTTAAGGGTACCGGAAGGGGAACCTGAAGATGAATTGCCTAAGGAAGAATCTACTTGGTAATATGTTTTTTTCATTTCCTCTGTATTAATTTTCTTATATATTTATTTCTTTAGGCGTGAGGAGAACAAAAAGGCAGAGTAAATTGAAGGACTTTAATGGTTTCCCAATATTCATTCTTATTATTTGGTATTGTTTTTTAATATAGGTCGATATTCTCTCGATGGAGGCGGTCTAGGGCACATCGATCAAGGTAAATTCTATTTTTCAATTTTTTTTTAGAAAATAAATTGATATGCATTGAATTGCCAACTACGTGTGATATTACTAACTTACTTTAGTTATTCATTTGTTCTTTTTCAAAAGGCTGTATAATTGTGTGAGGTGGGTCAAATATAAACCGGAACTTTTTTATTTTAAATTAAGAGATAGGTGCGACACTAGTATGTCTTGGGTGAGATATCAAGAGGGAGGAAATTCATCAGTCCGGTTCTCCAGAGCTGAGTGCACATCAACAGCATCACCGCAAATATTAACCGCCCATATTGCTCGCAAAATATCTTAGAAAAGAAATTTTAATCTTCATGTTTTGCTTCCTATCTAGATTGTCTCCTTTTTAATCTTGGAATATCGCTTGCTTCAGTGGAGGGCGCCGTCTTTAGTTGGTCTTTGGGTGGGTAAGGATAAAATTAAAAATGTACAAATAACGTGGCAAATTATTCGAAAACACAGCCTTAATGGGATGTCGTTTGCTACATTGGAGACGAAGTGGAATGAAGAAAAATTGAAAGTGTACAGATGGCGCTGCACGATTGTTCGAAAACATAACCTCGTCAAGGCGCGTGCATAAGTCATTATCTCCATTTTCTTTGATCTGATACAATAGGGATGAGGTGGATTGCAGTAAAATTATAAGGACGCGGATGGCGTCGCTTACTTATTCGAGAGCATAATCTTATTATGACGCGCAGGTAATCTGTTACATGTGTTTCTTTGAATCTAGTGGTGCTGTTTGTCACAGAAGATGTGGGATGGATTGTAATAACATTGACAGGTATAGATGGCGCCACTCAAACTCTCGGAAACATAAGCGATATAAGAATAAGAGAAATGGTAGTAAGGACTTCTAATATATAATATATACAATTGCTGTTCTTGGTGGGTCTAAAACATACCTCAATGGGAATAGAAACTGGTGCATTAGATGTTTAGATGTTTATATTGCGTTACTGTTTAGGTTTTAGATTTCTGTTTGGATTCAGGAACGCAGTATGCGAAGGCAGGTTCTAGCAATCGTAGTAAATCTTAGCAAATAATTGGCTTGGTTCTTGTTAGGTGATTTGACGTTCGCTTTCTTTCATGTTTTGGTAACAGTTCAAGATTTGCGGCAAGCCATGCGCATGGTGCTAACTATACTTTTTTGTTGTCAATTCTTCTGTATTAGTCTCCCATCACATTCGGCAAATACCATGTTTCAATTACGTAAGCTACTGTCAAATTAGGGCTTTCGAACACACTTTGATAGAAAGTGAGATTACTCTTGATGGCCACAAAGTCTAATCCACTACTACATTTTCAGATGGTGCTCATGTCTTCCTGGAATATCTTGGTTTAATTCTATGTGATTGTCGAAACTGGCTTTGATTACTGTTCTTCTATGTAATATTGGTTTCACCGGATTTTGCGCGTAGCCTTAGAAATTTCAGATCATCGAGGTGATTCGCTTTCCCCGGTAGACATCAAGTTCCTTATAGTAATTACATTGTAGACTGTGATTAAGTGAATAATCAAAAAGGCAAAATAATTCTTTCCACATTAATATACGTATCCTAGATATTTCGTATTTCGACAGTTAAGTTGCTGTTTTCAGTAGAAGAAAAATAAACACAACAGGCACACTACTTTTGTTTCTTACTATGAAGATACCTCGTAGCTATCTATGATAATTCTTTCCAATTATTAACAAATTAAAAGTGTTCACTAAATAAATGAATTAAAAATGTTAATAATTGGAGGAAATAAGATAGTTACGAGTTTCTTTATAGAAAAACAAAAATGTTTATATCGAAGACAGAGGATCGATTCCATGCTCGTGTTTTTACGAATTTCTGGAGCAGTAAGAAAAAGTCCTGTGGTGAGCGGAGGGGAGGGGTCTGTATAAATAGTTAGGACTGTGAGTGTTAGTTTGAAGGGAGGAAAGCTTTACTATGTTTCGACATTGTGTTTGTTATTTCTATTAATGTTGTAAGATACACTTTCTTTACGGCTCTGATCGCTACGATCTATCTTCCTTTGTTTCAATTTCGGTTCGTTTTTTGAATCCATGGATATATTGAAATATCTTCATGGGAGGAGAATTTTAGCATTTCGGGATTTTCCTTATTCACATTGCTGTAACTTCCAAATCACCTGTCAGAAATAAACCCAATTTCACCTGTCACCACCGAAAATACGGTAGAATTAGAATATAATATGTAGCTTTTCCGAAAGATAGTGCTCGTGTCGAGTCTTACTTCCCGCCAAATTATCTTCTAATAGCCTATATGTATAAGCATTTCTAAATGATTTGGTTGGTTAATGCGTTACCTACAACGTTTGTTAAGCATTTTTTTGTTAAATTTACATTACTACAAGCTAAATACGTTACATCGAATGTAATTAGATTTTAATCTGCATAGTAAAGTTTCAGATGTAAATATTTACTTTTATTTTCAGATATTCCACTTCTTTACCAGCAGATGCACGAAAGAGGTTACGTGCAAGAAAGTAAATATTCTATAATATTTCGTTTACTTGAACAAGTACTAAATTTTGCGTTATTTATTTTGACAGTATGAAGAAACACGAGCGCGAGATTCCAGAGTAAGTTGCAATTGGAAATTGTACGTATCCTAGTGATTTCAAAATATGAATGGGAATTTCAGAGTTGGTGGAGACGACGAAGACTTGAATCACGATGAAAGGTAAATAATTAACTTTCTGAGAAAAGCGCGTTTTAATATTTTCCGAAATTTCTTTCCCTGACGTTAATTTTTAAATCAATGTTCGAGTTTTTAGTAACTTTTGCGGATACATTTTTAAAATTAAGTAATCAAATGATTCAGTTTTTGAGAATTTATCGATCGGCAAAAGATATTTTTAAACGTATTTAAATTAATCGCCTAGAATAAAAAACGAACTTCTTCAGATAGTTTCTGAACTATCGCATTAAATTGAAGAAGAATAAATTACATAAGATACGTTATAATTTCTAGTCTAATATGCTTGAACGTGATGTAAAGTTTACGCGTAAAATTTTAAATACTAGAGTAGTAGTTATCATTACAATTGCAAGTGAATGGAAAATTGAATAAAAATTAGAGAAATTAAAAAATATCTGCGTATAGAATAGCTGTGAAATTCTTAATAAAAATGATTTCAAATTAGATACTGTTTGGAGAATTTTGTCTTTCCTTCTTTATTGTAATAGAATGAACAAAAAGTCTTAGTATGAAGATGACACAAGTTGTTCTGTAGAATTGTTTACAGTAAAGAATATTGTCGTTGCTGAAAATTTGTTATTTATGGCCGCAGAATGAAAGGTAAAGAATTATTTGCAATGTCACAGCTATAGTAACATATTCAAGCGTTAGATGCATTCTTTATGATTGATTATGGAGGTATGCAAAGGAAACTTCTTGCGAATATTCATTGCTAATACTGTGTTTTCTGTGTGCACCTGTTCTTGGTGCATTGTGAAGTATACTGGCCGTCATAAATAAATGCACATATAGTAAACGTTCGTATATTTTAATGAAATATTCTGAAAATATGTATTTATTCGTATTAAGGAAGGACGAAAATTTCAGCAAGATATGATCGTAACAATACACATAAATGTTAATACTTAGTTAGTCTATTAGGCATACTTGAAATTATCGAACCAATATGGTAGCCTATGGTATGCTATTCCAAGCTTATGAAGCCTTTTTTTGAAGACGGTTTATTTTGTTTGGAAGTTGCCTGTAAATTATTTATCCCTTATCCTACCATACTCCTTACATGTTCTATATTGGTGATATGTTCGGCGAACGAGAGGACCATGGTAGGTGATCAGTATTATTCAGAAATTCCATAGTAACCCTCTCGGTATATAGCCGCACGTTATCCTGCTGAAGAATTGGATTTACCAGTTGATGAAAACATGGTATTAACACTGAATCAAGAAAATTATTGACGTAACCAATTGCATTTAATGTTCCTCGAATTGTTACTGTAGGAAATCTACTTTCACGGCAGATAGTCTCCCACACCATCACAACTGAGTAAGAGCCATCTGTCGTTGTATATAAAACGGCAAGTTTCTTCTTTCTCTGAAATATCTTCTGACAACTTTATGAATATTATGGGCCCATAAATAAAATCGTGATTCGTCACTGAGACGACTCGATTACATTCTTCACTCCGGCCCAACCTTTAATTACATTACTCTAGATCAGGTATGGGCAACCTTTGACATGTGGTACAAACTTTAATGTGCAAATACGTTCACGAGCCGCGTTTAAAAGTAGTGTTTTAAAGTAGTGTTCATAATTTTTAGCGATAAATATCAGACATGAAATAATACAACAATGTCTCGCGGGCCGGATCCGGCCCACATATGCTCTAGATGTTCAATTTTATGGCGTCGAGTTAAAGGCAATGCAAGAAATGATCGGTACGGTTTAAGCCCAAAAGAATTCTTCCATTTATCGATCGTACGGAGATTTATTCATTAATTAAACCTCTTCATCTAACACCAATTTGATTTGTTAATAGGAAAGAATCTCTAAGAGCCACAAGCCGAATGGCACGCTATTAACTAGCAGTGGTGCGTTTGGGGCATCTGGACTGTGAACATAATCATTTCCCATTATATCCTGTCTCAATTTTTGTTAGCACAGAGCAATTTTAGCGACACCGTGTCGCACATGATCGGTAACATCACGAATGGATAACTTGGCTTCTCGTAAGCCGGTTAGTTTATCAGGTTCGAACTCAGTTAAATGATGAAAATTATGTTAACATGTTGTCGATTTGGAGGAATTTTTTATACTCTACTGGGATTAAGTAAAACTACGAGTATACCTCACAGTGACACTTAAGTAAAGAATGTCAACAGAAACATAAAAATACTTTTAGTTAATCGCCAATGCTACCTTGAGTAATTGAGTGCATCTTGTTGAAATTTTCGTCGTTTATTAGTGCGAAAAAAGTAGATTTTTCCTGAAAATTTTACTAAAACATATCAACGTTTACTGGGTGTTTATTTATTTATAGCGGCCAGTAAATAAAAAAGAAATTTTGCAGTCGATTGTTAACGATTATGAAGCGATACTGTTGTACTATGGTTTGTTATAGAAAATGAAATCTATGGAATAATGGAGAGCTTTACGTTAAGCTAAATTGTTTGGATTGGAGATGAGAATTATTATAACAATTTTCTGTGATTGTGGAAGAAAAAACACTATATTCAATGTCCTACATGTGCTATAATTAATAATGTGGTGAAATTATAAGTCGTGAAGCGTTGTGATAATAAACCTGAAAATTATACACATTTACTAAATTTTTCTTCTCCAATACTTCTCCTTTTAAACGCTAAAAGAATAGGAATAAGTTGGTAGTGTTACGGCCATGGAGTATTTAAAAGATTTCAAAGACGTGATAGAATGACGGGATCGAGCAATGTACATAGTTAACAATTCGAAATTCATTTAATATAAGAATGGTTCGGTGTAAATTGAGACTCGACTACTAGCAGCACCTTTTTGAGAAACTTTTTATTTTTATGCCCTTAGGAAGGGTCTTTATCTAGACTAACAAACACTTTCCATCAAACTTAAACTAAGGTACATTTTAATGTAGACTTTGGTTGATTGAATTAATCAAAAAAGGTAAATAAAACTCATTTCCACAATAAGTAATCATCAATCATACACTATGTGTGTTAGGCTTTTGACGGTTAACGTCTGGTACGGATTTGTTTTCATACGAGTCTTACTGCGCGTCCAGGTGAGACGCTGTGAGCAAAAATAGAATTAATTATCTGCTGACGATGACAACTTAGTTGTCGAAATTCGTTTACAAAATACTAAACACATTATTGCAGAAAGGGATTTTATTTACCTTTTTTTTTGATTAAACCTAAACTAACTAATAAATATTAAAATCTAAGAGTTCATATACTGGCGTTCCTTAGTTTCCCCCTGTGACTAATTTTCTGTCCACCTGCACATGTGTATTAAAATTTTTGCAGTTGCACTTTTCACCCAAGTAATTCAAAGGCCTTGGTTCTTTTGAATCGACCCTCTATATTTGCATTGGCAGAGAATTATAGTACGACTCGATATTCACATATTTCTCTTCAAGGCTTGTCTCAAATGTTCATTATCTATTATCACAGTTATAGATATCACAGTTTCCAGGGCATTTCTTGGTACTTTATTTTGATACCATTGCATGCTTTCTATGTTTAGGTTTAATATAGTTCCACAGCTGTGTGCAGTAGGTCTAAATGAGTTTTAGTGCTTGTTTATATCAGTTTATTATAATTTTCTCTCAAGCAGCTAATACATTTTTTTATATCTCGCACCAAGCGCCTCCCTTCTTGTTTTGATATTAACTTGTCATCTTAGTTTTACATCTAATGTCATGCCGAGATATTTCACTTTATTAGTATATGGTACCGTATTACAGCGACAGGTATGTACGTATTGATTGTTCTTGTTCGTAAAATCGAATGTGCACTGACTTCGTTTCGATCAATTTGACTGTTCATGTCCTAGTTTATTTACGAATTTCGTTGACAGCTTTCTATAGGCTTAAGTAGATTTTGTACTTGTTCTTCTGGTTGTTAGTATTGCTATATCGTCAGTAAAAGTAGCAGAGATATTAGTTTCTAACTTTTGATTATCACAGAAGGGTTTTGATTTCCCAAATATAGCTATATCTCTGAATATTGGATTGGTAAAAATATTCCCAATATAAATAGCGTCGAAATGGAAAATTCTAAAGTAAATAAACTCGCAAACGCGATTTTATTTTAGAAAACTGGCCATATCTGAATTTTCGCTAATATGCTGATAGTCACAATTTATCAGTAGGCTGCGAAATTTTAATATAGTAATATGAACATCCAAGATGATGTGAAGCCAGGACCATCAAAAACCAATCCATTTCCGAAAATGATCAACAAAATTAATGGACATTATTTTGAAAGACCAAAGAATCGACACCAAGGTGTTAGTTAAATCGCTAGCATATCGCCTAAAGGTGCGCATCATATTTTATACGTAGAAAGAGCATGTAAAGTAGATGTCGCGAACCCTGAATTGTGACAAAATTTGTGATAAATTCTCCCAAATTCGAGCGATAATTTCAAGCTGTTTGGCAAGAAAAAAATAGATTTTGTTGTGAAGATTTGTTACTGTTCTTCAAACTATTCATCATAGGAACCCTCCCCTAAAGTAAATAATGTCATTTACATCAGTAGGTGAAGTTATGTCTAGAATACTTTCTTCGTCTTAGCTTCCTGGCTTCCCTCCCTGGCTCCCTGGGCGATGTTTCGTCTCCACTTGTATGGAACATCTTGGAGGCTTAGTTGCTGTTACTACTTTCGTTGTTGCACTGAAACTGATGTAAGTTTGTGGTGGATGGGTTTATATAGGAATAATGGTCACCGGTCAATGGAGCGTTACGGTTACAGTTGAGTTGTTTGGAGATACAGGATTGTCAGGCGTTGTATAGGGGGTTTAGAGATCTCTGTAGATTCATAGCAGTATTTTTCAAACTTTGGGCCACAATCCAATATTGAGTCGCGCTGAAATTTGTATGAGTTGCGAAATGATAAAGAAACTATTTAAACATTAGTAGTCGGTCTTCCCATCCTTTTTTTAAAAAGTGAAATATATTGTATATTAGAGTGGCGGCAGCAGTACAAATTTATTGGATTGCTTTGAAAAAAAGCTAAGAAACGCTAGTATATACCATATAATCAAATTGAATTTTGAACTTTAAGCATATCAAGACAATGGCCGACATAGATTTTTTTCTCAGCAGATGCAGGTTACTGAAGAGAATTTCGTACACAGGCCATTTAAAAGTTGTAAAATTTGTTGATATATGTTTGAAATTAATATCACTCGTTATGTTATCAACAAAACTGATAATAGGTGCTATTGAATAAATGAGTCAAATTTGTCAGCATTTCAATTGTAAATACTAAGCCCTATTTCCGAATGCTTAAAATAATTTAAAAATTGTCAGAACTATTTTCGCGACTTCGAATAATGATAAGCAATAATAATAATATAATTAAATGAATTGCAATTTATTAATTAGTTAAACGGTATTTTATTTTAATGAATTTTCATGTACATATATATATTTAGTGTTTTTTTAATTGTAAATTGTATAACCACTAGTCTTTTATAATAATGTAATTTATATAAATTTTTAAGACTTTAATACTATTTATGGAAATATTTTCAGCACTGACGTTTCGGAAGCATCATACAAGTAAGTCAATATTATACTTTTCTAAATGCATTTAATATTAGTTGGATCTGCTTAACAGAATATATAATTCCAACAAGATGCATCTGTATTTTATTTTTACCTAAATTATCACATATCTCTACGAAACTTAAAGCTTAATAGTTTATATAATTGCTTTTACGCTTTAGAATACTCGGCATTTCTCTACATAACGAGTTTTATATTATACGTAACATTTTCAGTAGATTTCAGCACAATCACACATCAGGAGTACTTCAGGGATACAACTTGAGTTCTCTATTATTATTCATATTTATACATACAAATATATGACATTTTTTAATTAGTTTCAAGCTCTGCTCTCACCTATGTAGATAATCAAAAAGTGTGCGGGACTATAAATGCATTAGAAGATGCAACGAATTTACAATACTGGCTTGAAGTTGTGGTTGATGGTGCATGGAGCAAGTTACCTCTTATTTTGGAAAAAGAGCTGCATTATTAAGTACTGGAGACGAAACTGTGTGATATTTTATGAGTAATATAAACAATCACTTGTCGGGGTATAAAATACTTTGATAGTAATTTTAACGTTATTGGACATATCGTGGGTATCTGTAAATCAGTCTCGAAAATAAAAGTGCTATTATGTTTCAAAAGTACGCAATACAATGGACGGTGCTATGGCATCCACTTTATATTTTCATCAAGTTTAATTATCGAGAGAATTCAGAGGCACCTTCTGAAGTACCTCTCTTATGGAAAAGTTATGCATCGTCACCAAGCACCAGTTCACCCATAAAGATATCTTCATAATAATATTTCCATTACAGCATATGTGCTGGGCGGCCTTTCAATTAACAAATTTATCTTAATCAGTTATTTCTGAGGAGTAAGTAGATAGCATGACGCTCTTCGGAGAAAATTAAAAACCCACTAGCAGTTCCGAACAATCAATTTTATTATAAGCTTAAATAGAAAGCGATAACTATACTCCTGTCTACGTTTCGAGAGCGACCGTATATCGTTATGCTTACAGTACAACTTGGTAATTAATGTTTCTGATTGAGTAAGAACCAATAATTTTGTACTACAAAAACTTAAAAAAAACCGACGCTGTACTCTCTCAATGGTATAATGTTGCCACTGATAATAGGTAGCATATGGAAGCACATTCCAATTTGCTTGATACAAAAGCTATAAATAAAACATCGAACAGTTGTGGATCTGTAAAATATCTTATGGATCTTACAGTGAGTCCTAACATTGCTGATCCAGAGGGACTGATGCTATCGATTTCTTAATGAATGACAGCTATGAATCGAAGATTTCAAGATTTTTTACCAGAATACTTCGCCCGAATAGCTCATCATTTATATTTATATTTACGAGTGTAGGATACGTATACCCATTTGTTAATATTTACATATATATGTATGATATATTGTTATATATTCTAATCTACAGTCGTTCTGACTCTTGTATATATATTTAAACTGTCAGCGTAAGCTAGCACTTTGGATGTACGTCTCTAGAAGACTATCGATAAAAATGACAAAAAAAGTAATGGTGCAAATTGGATTCTTAAGGACAGACTGAATTGCAATAAATTTAAGCGAGCCGTATCCATAGTATACATAGCTTGGTTTTTTTTTGTTAGGTGGAAACTTGTTAGATTCAGGGATTTAGGAGTAAATCCAAAGGTACTTTTCCCTTCCAATAATAAATTATAGTCAATTCTGTCAAAAACTAGCGAGAAATCGGTGTAAATGACATCAATCTATTTGCTTCTGGGCTTCCGGGCTGGAACTGCGTCACTTGTATATCTGCCGACGTTTCGTACCCATTTGTATGGGACATCTTCAGGGCTCAACGGCGGCATATATACAAGTGACGCGGTTCCAGTCCGGAAGCCCAGAAGCAGATAGCATGGACCACGACCGCGGAAGTCTACGTACCAGATTGACATCAATATGTTCGACATCATCTGATTCTTCCCTTATAAATTGTGTTTTCATAGTTAGGTTAGAAATAGTAGACCTTTCAGGAATAAATTTATGCTGATTTGTAGATAGTTTGTAGATCGGACATTGTAACTGATAGTTGAATTAATATAGAAGCTGCTTGTAGACTTTTGGAAAGTTTGATAGAATTAATATTGGTCGATAGTTAGCTATAGTGGATAAAGCGGTGTAATTTTAGCTCTTCCAACGTCGAGGGAATATTATAGCCGTTAGAGAGAAATTAATAATTATCATTATACGTTTTTCGAAAATATATTTTTGATCCTCAATTAAGCTATATTTTTATTACGCAAACGTATTATAATTCATCTTGTCGAGCTAGTCCTTTCTGTTGAGAATAATAGCAGCATTACCCTTGCCTGCTAGTAATGTGATGTAACTCTCATTTCTTTGAATGCTATGCGTTCATTTTCCTACAAGTGATATATTTCTAAGATTATTCGAGATATGAAATTGAAAAAATCATTTTAGGATTTTGAAAGTATATAAAAGGACAATTATTCCTTTTGTATAAAAATCATCTTTTCCTCCATTAAAAACTGTGTTTCAATAGATTTTTCACGAGTACACTTTGCCAAATGAGTACCAGGAATTACTCAACAAGATACCAAGTGTTTGTATAATGAGTAAACGTGTATGCGCACGCATGCTTGTGAGCGTCTGCATATGCCATGTTGAATTTCCGGTTGTCTCGTGTCGTAGGTTGTCGGTCATGAGAAGGATCTCTTAGCTGACGTTTTGACAAAATCCCAAACATTTCGTCCCGCGGGAATATCCGATACAACATATTCTACATATTCTACAAGGCAGTATTTAGATCCATTGTTTTTTTATGTTTCTATAAGTAATATACAGAAATCTGCAGAAAATTGTGAATAATTAATTATAAATTCTGATTATGATTCAAATTTATTAATACGATGGGTGCATTATTTTTATAAACGATCCGAATTTTTCAATTTTCATTCACATATAAGATGTCTTTTAGTGTAGATAGAGTGTGAGTAAATAAATTATAAAGGGTTTTTCAAATTACGCGGTTTTTTTAAGTATAAATAAAATATATATGCCGCACTGAATTTGTCTGGGTATGTGGGCATTTAAAAAGTGTGATGTATGACATTTATAAAAATGGCTTCGTACGCAGTACAACAACGCATTCAAATGAATTATTTTATGAAAATCAGCGTTCTGTGAAAAGAGTTTTTAGAAAATTACATGAATTTTATGGTTTACATAATCGTCCATCTGAAATTACTATTGGTCGAATTATTAAAAAATTTCAAGAGACCGGTTCCGTGGAAGATCAAAAAAGTTCAAAATACAGTCGTAGTGGTGGTTCACAAGAAAATATTGGTTTGGTTCGTGAAAGTGTTGCTGAAGATCCTGAAATGTCCATTAGACGGCGTTCACAATAACTTGGACTTAGTGGATCAACAACATGGCGTATTTTACACAAGAATTTAGCTCTGAAGGCATATAAGGTTCAAATAACGCAGGAACTGAAGCCAATAGATTATTTAAAACGTCGTTCATTTGTCAAAATCATCAATGAACAATCAGCTGATTTTTCTCAAAAAATAATGTTTTCCGAAGAGGCACGTTTTGAACTTGGTGGTTATGTTAATAAACAAAATTGCTGTATCTGGGGTGAGGAAAATCCACAAATTATTCATGAGAAACCTATGCATCCTAAACGAGTTACTGTTTGGTGTGCATTATGGTCAAGTGGTGTAATTAGATGTTGTAATTCTTTGAAAATGCTGCTGGTGAAGCTGTAACTGTCAATGGTGATCGATATCGTCGGATGATAACCGAATTTTTGTAGCCTGAATTAATGAATAGAGGATGATCTAGAGGGTATGTGGTTTTAACAGGATGGCGCTACACCTCACTTTGCAGACAAATCAATTGATTTATTGATGTTAATTGCCCACCAAGATCATGTGATTTGTCACCGTCAGACTATTTTCCTTGGGATTATGTGAAAAGTCAGGTTTATAAAAACAATCCATAGTCAATTCCTGCTTTGAAAGATGAAATTATTGGTGTCATTGGTGAGATAGAGCCTCAATTATGTCAAAATGTCATTGAAAATTTTAACGAAAGCGTGGATGTCTGTGGAGCTGCAAGAGGAGGTCATTTGGCAGATATTATTTTTCGCATATAAATATCATAACTGATACTTCAATTACCAATAAAAAGTTTTTGAAAGCGAATGCAAATTAAGTGTTTTATTTATTCTTTAGAAAAACCGCGAAATTTGAAAAACTCTTTACATTATGAATACAGTGCAAAAATATTTTTAACAACATTAATTTATTTAATTAACTCAAATTATACTTTTTAGTGACGACGAGGGTGAAATGGAAGATGAAGAGTCTCCACCAGAGAAAAGACGGTGATAATTTCTTATTAGCAAATTATTTGGGAACGTATTTATTATTTCATAATTTATTTCAGAAGAACGACGTTCAGTAAATTTGGATGTTTCGGGTAAAAAGTGTTGAATGTGAAATGTTGAATAAAAACTATACGTATCTTCTACTACAGGAAGCTTAAGGTGAAAGAACCAGAAATTAGTTCGACTGATATGATATCAAAGTATGTATGTATATATTAATCTAAAATATATAATCATAAAATAATAATACTGTGGGTAAGTAATGACATTTGTCTGCAGTTAGCAGCAAAATATTTAGATGGGCATTAATGTAAGATTACCTTAATATTTACCACTATCGTAACTGAATTGTTTAAAATGTTCATGAAAAAACACAAAAAAATTTCACCAATTTACGAACACAGAAATGTTCCAATCTAGAGTTTTTGTTACCAACTATGTATCAACAGATAATTTTATTTATGGTGCAATTCCCCGTAGCATGCATTGAAGGCCTGTAAGGCTATAATATAAGTCTTTTATGACTTGACTCTTACTGTATATTAAAATGATAACGTGGCTAGAGTAATGCACAGACCGCCTATAATTACTGAATAGTTACAGTCAGGTATTTACTCTGATCAGTAGGGCTCCCTTCATCAAATTTATAGTCTATAATTCATTCAGGGAAGAAATAGAGTCAGAATGAGATGTCCATACGTGTAACGCGTGCGCAGTCCAATTTACAATATATTGTTCTAACAATAAAAATTAAATTAAAAAAATATCATCAAAGCCAAATGTTTAAATTTTAGAAAAATAAATGTTATTAGTTTATATAGAATTTTGAACTAATTTAAATTTGCAGTTTACGTATCTTTTATTTTTATGGTAACCAACAACATAATCTAATAATACGTAATTTAATTCCAATGAAACATTTGAAAATTGCATGAAATTTACAACATACGAGGATAGTTTGACAAGTAGTGAGAATGACCATAGGTGGAGCTCTAATTGGTAAAACAAATGCACTGTAATTTAGGTTGCCTATTTATACGTTTACATTCCGATATTTAGATAAATCAGTTGATTAGTTTATTTTTGACAGCTGATTGAAAAAGAAGCAACACGTCGTTTTGTTAAAATGGAAAAGGCATTAGGTGAATCTGCTCCAACTTCCGCCACAATAAGTAGATGGGTAAATGAATTTAACCGTGGTAGAACGAGCTGTGTTGATGAAGCGCGCTCTGGAGCACCCAAAATCGTGACTTCTAAGGAAATGATTATAAAAATCCATAATATTATTACGCAAGATCGTCGACTCAAAGTGAGAGAGATAGCAGACATGGTAAACATTTCAACAGAATGCGTACACCACATTTTAACCAAAGAATTGGGCCTTTCCAAGCTTTCGGCAAGATGGGTGCCGCGATTGCTTACAACTGATCAAAAGTTCACTCGAGTGTTTGGACCTTTATAAGCGGAATCCGGTTGATTTTTGTAGGCGATTTGTTACTTGCGATGAAACTTGGATACGCTACAGTACACCCGAAACTAAACAACAGTCGAAACAATGGTTAGAACGTGGTTCTGCACCTCCAAAGAAAGCGAAAACCACTTTATCGGCAAACAAGGTGACGACATCAATTTTTTGGGATTCAAAGGGCATTTTGCTCATTGATTACCTTCAGAAAGGTGCCACAATAAACGGACAGCATTATGCACAACTTCTACATAAATTAAATGTTGAGATTCGTGCTAAACGGCCGGGAATGGCAAAGAAAAAGTTTCTGTTTCACCAAGACAACGCTCCCTCGCATACCAGCACAGTTGCGATGTTCTAAATCCACGAGTTGCAATTCCAATTAATACCACATGCGCCTTATTCGCCGGATCTAGCCCTTTTCGACTTCTACCTTTTTCCAAAATTGAAAACGGCACTAGATGGAAAGAAATTTTCGTCTAACGACGAGCTTATCATCTTCGTAAATGAGTATTTTGCAAGCCTTCCGGAATCGCATTTTAGAGATACCATAAGGGCATTGGAGCACCGCTGGAATAGATGTATTGCTCTTTTAGGAGAATATATTGAAAAATAAAAATTATTTTGTATTTAAAAAATTCGTTTTTCTTTTCCATTTTCACCACTTGTCAAACTACCCTCGTACATACACGTAATAAGTGAATAGTGAAGGAAAGTTTATTTAATAAACAGCGATAACAAAGTTCACTTTGTGAATTTTAGAAACAATTTAGAATAAATCTAAATATTGTTACATAGAAGTGTGATGATGTGAATGTGTTAAATTAACATTTAATGTGTTTCGACCTGTTTGTGCGCCAAGATGAGTTAATATCTAAGACACAAATTAACTTGTAACTAATCATAGGTAATTACGTGTATAATAAAATGTATTAATGAATAGATACTTCGTTCTTATTTTTAGCTTATTCATTTACTTTTACTCTGTCTTAAGATCATGGGATTGTGCACCATTTCGATGAGATATGGAACAAGATAAACATACAAAGGATCGAATTATCTACTAGCTATAGCACCTAAAAGTCAAATCTGGAATAATTCAAAATTAATTTTTGTATATGTTTCACTTCTATCTTCAAATTTTGTATATCTTTAGTATAATACATTGACTTCCTCCAATATTGCCTGTATAACCATTTAACAATATTTTCTATTAAAAATACTAAGTTAATGTACTAAATTCGATACTTTGAATCTTTGTATGTTTAGTGACTGTTATGTCAATTTTTATAATTGAACTTGTTTAAATAAAAGATTAAAAATTTTAAATAAACTGTATATTGGAAATTAAAATAAATGAAACCTATTATTTAACAATTAACATAATTTTTATTATTTAATTTTACTTTTACTTTTTAATATTATACACTATTTAATACCAACAAATTCTACAGGGATATCTTTGACAGTTCCCTTAATTCTTAATTTTTTATTATTTTAAGTTATTATTAGTTGCTTAGTGGTATTGTTTTTATTTTTTTATTTTTTTACATTATTAATAAGTTTTGATATTTATTTTGACTGTATGTACTTCGTTTCATTTGTATTCAATGTTTTGTCCTGTAATTGGGTTAGAATGTTGGGCAATAAATATATTATTATTATTATTATTAATGCCTTTTTATCTAATTTTCTTAAATTTGGCCAATTACCTATTGACTTATTTTAAATAATTAATTTTTTAAATACGTTTTAAATTAAATAATGTTTAATTTTTCATTTATAGAAAGTATTCTTTAATTCTCTTGCTTCCTAAAAATCGTTCTTCTCAGTTTGAATTTCCATACCTACTATGTTTTTCTTATTACATGTGACTTAACAATTTTGGTGTTTGTTACAATATTATTGTCACATATAGTTTTATCTATCACTGATAATAATCGTTTTTAAAATATTTCACTCACTTTAAATATTGTACATTTAATATCAGTTACTTATAACTTATTATTCTCTTCGAATAAACACTTAATATCATTGTAAGTATATATACTTACAGCAAAATACAGCAAAATTTAAGAAATTATATAATCTAATTTCTTAAATTTTGCTGATAAATGAACTTCTATTTATCTCTAAATATTCTTTTCTATTAAATTAATAAGTCATTCTTACTGCGATTATTTTGAAATTTATTGTATTTTTTAAAATTTTTTTGACATTTCCTTCTAATTCCTACTTCTATTCAATGTTAATTTAACTTGTATTAATTGAAATTAATATTATTTTAAGTTTAATTTCTACTATGAACAATTTAACAAGAATTAATGTGTATTCCATATATACAGTGGATAACAATACTATCTAATAATATAAGGTTTTACTTTATATGCACACAAAGAATTATGTTTTTACAATATTTGCTTAAAAGTCTATGTATCCCTTATTATATTACCACAAGTAAGTGTTTAGAATTAAATACTTGACATTTATTCAACATATGTAAAACCCAGGTTTGTTCGAAAATTTATTATATATCTAGAGTGTTTTTAAATTTCGTGACTTATAATTTTGTATATTCTATTTGTTAGTTACTAAATTAATTTATTTAGTAATATGTCTCGTTATTATTAAAATAACATTATAATGTGTATTTGTAAAACTGTAAATAACCACATATTCTCCAGTGTAATGACACAAGCAATATTACTTTAAAACGAATCGGTAATAATATGTATATACTTGGAAATGAAACGAATATATTAAAAACTTTATTCATATAACATATTAATAACAATATTACAAGTTTAGGTAGGGCATATGTATTTCATTATGAATTTGATAGAAATAATAAAAAGCAAGTAAAAGTAAATTTATTAATAACATTGTATGTATGTAAACCAATAGATATGAATAATGTATGTGTACAATATTCGCGTAGTTTCGAGTCTGTTCCCTCGTAGGTGTGCTTCTGTTCTGTAAAAGACCGATGTGATATTTCGGTAAAATCACATTTACCATTTTCAGACGATGCACTCTCTGTCAACTGCTGTCCGTCTTACTTACGTAGGACTTACTTAAGTAAGGCGAACAGCAGTCGATAGAGACCATCGCCTGAAGATGATAAATGAGATTTTTCCGAAATATCACACCGGCCCTTTACAGGACAGAAGCACATTTACACGAGAAGAAACGAGAAACCAGAAGCGTAACTTACTTCGTCTATTTCGGAGTTTTAATGGGTTTCAGCTAAAAATTGCACAGCGATCGAGCGTTGTTTCTTACTCTATATGTTCCCTGAATAAAGTCTAGTGACATATCTGTTTAAGTCAAAATAGTTATGTAATTATGTAAGATTCTATAGCACGTGCATATTTAGATTTAATATGCTGACACATGCTGATCACAAATCGTAGTTGTTGTACGTACCACAAGTAAGAACTTATGTGTAGTACACAATAAAATTTCTGTAGTTCGCCATAAACTGTATAAATAACGTAGGCAAATTATCTATTGGCCCATTAAGAGCAAAACCATAATAAAATGGTTTAACATGATTTAATTTAAATTCCGTAATTTCAATGAAACCACTGCAGCAGCGGTTTCCAAGATTTTTAACAGAAATTATATTGGTGACACCCCTTCCCTTCGCTCTTAGTTGCAGGTAACTTTATCTCTGACAACTGTGCAGGCCAGTTTAGAATATTGAATTTCGTTCCTTGCAGCAATCATAATGTAACAGGTACAACATAGGGACGGGCGAAACCTTGCTTGAACGTGGCGTTATTTAGCTCTTAGATATGAAGTTAATTGAATAGTTGTAAATGTATGGTCGTAAATTACCCTTGAGCATTTAAATAGTCCCCAAAGATTACTAAAGGAGTCTTATTTCTTATGCTAATTCTATCTTTAAGCATTGATCCTTTACTAAGTGCAGTCTCACGTTCTACGAAAAAAATTCAAGCACTACATTTCTCCTTTTTAACATCGGACTCGTCTGCGATTATCATGGCCACGCAAACAAAAAGGAGATCCATCTGAAAAAACAATATTACTCCACTAATCATCCAAATCTACCCGCACCATTCTAACTAGTCAGCATCGTACTCTAATTTAAGAGTACGATGCTGACTAGTGAGAGGCCATATTGAGGCTTGGACGATAGGAAATTAACTGAAGTGAATGAATACGGTGATATATGGAGTATTGTTATTCCATGGCCTATCTCTTCAAAAAATTATTTACCAGATACATTGAAGTATTATGCTGATTTCTGAAGGCAGGCGATCCTGGTTTTTGTAGGTCTCTAGATTCTCTTCTTTTTATCGCATAATATACAATATAATCTTGCGTAAGCTGCTTGTTTATTTATATCTTTTTACTAAATGCACTTTGTAAGCATTTTTCTTGATATGAAACATGCGCACCGTCATATATATTTTTAATTATGACTAGTTTGAATTAACACCTACGAGTATATTGTATTGTTCATCTCTTTGTAAGAGTTAATTTTAGTTTCTTCGTCGATCAAAAGTAGACGCGTACGCTTCTATTTTATCAATGTAAAGTTGATGTATCACAATGTGTAATTAATAAACGCCAGAAATAACAATTTTAGTTATCATTAGAGCGGTCAATTTTTATCAGCGAGACAGGACAGGATTCGATATAGAAATTGCATAAGTACTAATACACCAAAAAACAAATAAATGAGCATAGCGATTGGTTTTGGATGAGTCACAGTAAATGTTCGGTGTATTACTTATTATGAATCTGTTGCCTAGATAAACGTGACAGCTCTAGTTATCATTCACATAAAGATTAACATAATTAAAACATTCGATTTAATGTTTATAAGATTATTGTGTCTTTTATATTTCAAAAGTAATACAAATTGTAATAGTGAATAAGTCTGCGGAATTATAGAAATTCCATACATACTGCGTAAGATTGTTGTTATTGCATTGTTCTAAAACATAGTGCTAGATGAAATACGTAAGCAATTATAGAATAATATATATTACATGGAACTACAGAAATTTTGTTGGGTGCATTTGTTTACTACTATATTTACTGTGTATTAATTAATTAATTACAACGGAAAATTTTTCTGAATTTTACAGAAGCGTTATAGAAAGGATTCATCAAAAGCCTGCTTTAGTATCTGCCCCCGGCGTTGATTTTAATTTTGATTTGGAGGATCATCCTAGGTAAGTGACGATATATTGTTTGGAAGGCGTACTTGAAAGGTTTAAGACGTTTTTCTCTATTTTAATATAATTCAGATTGAGGCGTATTGCCTTATTCTGTAGCATATATGCGGGTGTCCACATTTATTTATCTATCTTATGATTTTTCATCTATTTATAAGAAGTAATCTACAAAGTTTTGTAGCAAAGATTTAAATTTAACTATGTTTTATTCTATGCATTTGTTCCTCGAAGCCATTCAACAAACCAACTCATCCTCGCTTCTCTTGAAGGCTCGGTCCATTCGTCAGTCCATGCAACAAGAAGATTCGTATCTTTAGAAAATTTTATTATCTTTCAGTCTATTTTTTACATGGGTAAAGAAAGCACAATAGCATAGAGCGATTCAGGGGCTGTAGGGAAGGTCTTCCAGAACCTTTAAGTCGGTTCTTAGAAAATACGCTGTACAAATGTTGGAACGATGAGCTGGGACGTTGTTGGGATGGAAGAAATTGGTGCGGGTCGTCTCAAGCGAAGGCGAATATTTTTGCATGTTTAACAGCATCGGAGAGGCACTTCTCGGTGTATCACTTAGTGGCGATTGTCTTTTGTATTTCCAGCACCACAATTTCTCTCACGATAAAGAAGACACTACTTCCTTCATAACCGATCGAGACTTTTGTATGGGCCAGCCTTTGTTTTGCGCATTAGTGGGCACATCATGGTAGTAAATCCAGGTTTAGTCGCCTGTTAATACACTGTTAACGTAATGAGATTCTTCATTTTTATATTTCCCGAGCATTTCACGATACCATGAAAGTTCTTGTCTTTGTTCGTTTTTTAGGTCATGAAGTGTCCAAAGAGAAGAAGCCTTCTTTACGCGAAGATGTTCATGAAGAATGGCACATTGTACATAAATGCCCAAATATTGTTTAAAAATATGCAACATTGAAATTAAAATTTTGGAGAATTTCTAATGTTTAATTTTTACATTTTAGTCGATCCTTCGATGAAGTTGAACTTGGATCATATAGAATGAGTCATGCTGCGACATCTATTTTTCAGAGGTAATCCTTAATTTATTAAATATAATTTATTATAAGTTATATTATTCTCTGTTAGTGACCGTTTCTTGCAACTATCGTAGAGTGAATGCAATACAAACGCTATTAAATGGAATCAAACAATGTTCGGGAAGAATCGTGTACATGTTTTTAACCTTCACTGAGCATTCTTATTATAAATGCACACAGAAAGCACCGTGGAGTCAATCTGACTTCAGTACTATTTTAGCTTTTCAAAAGTGAATTAACAAATAATGTAAAATATATAATAAACTATAACAATTATGTAATAATAACAAATGTTATTAAAATGAATTGGTATTTATTTAATATAGATAAATATAGCAAAATACAGCGTGTTTCAAAAAGAATATATGTATTGCAAAATATTATTTTGTCCAAACTATCGATCGCGGCCCCTCGGCTCGGCTATTGGAGAAACTAATACATAGTCTAGTTTATTTAATAGCCGCTAGATGTCGGTTGTCGTCTGTTTTTCTTGGTAACCGTCATATGATTAAAATGGCTACTCCGTAGCAGAAATAATTTTGTGTTCTCGAGTTTGCGAAGTGCAATTCCGTGATTACAGTGCAGAGACGTTTCAGGTTGAGCCACCAAATTGATCCTCCGAATGGGTGGAACATCCGCAGATAGTATCGACAGTTTGTAGATACAGGATGTGTATGTAAAGGAAAGAGTCCTGGCCGCCTTCATGTTTCTGAAGAAAATGTTGCACAAATTCAAACTACTTTCCAACGTAATCCTTCAAACTCAACTCGTTGCGCCAGTAGGGAATTACAACTGCCTACAACAACAATTTGGCGTGTTTTGAGACGTCGGTTGCTTATGAAGCCGTATAAGTTACAGTTGTTACAAGCTCTGCGTCATGATGGCAAATGGAAACGTGTGGCATTTTGTAACGAGGTTCATGATGCTATTGACAATATTAACTCTTTCGCACAACGTATCGTGTTCAGTAATGAAGCGACTTTCCATATTAGTAGACTGGTAAACAAACACAATGTTCGAATTTGGGGTCTACAGAACCTACATGCAGGCATTGAACATGTACGAGATTCGTCTAAAAATCAATGTGTTTTGTGCGATATCTCGATCATTTGTTTACCTATTCCATCCATCTTTGATGGAAACACGGTTAACGGTCAGCAGTATCTCGCTATGTTACAAAACTGGTTGTCTTCGAAGCTGCACGAAGACAACTTCATTTTTCAACAAGACGGGATACCCCCTCACTGGAGTCGTCAAGTGCGTGAATATCTGAATGAAACTCTACCGAACATTTGGATTGGTCGTCAAGGAGCTGGTGACTTAGCATGTCTCAGTTGGGCTCCACGGTCACCGAATTTGACACCCTGTGACTTCTTCCTGAGGAGTTTCGTTAAAGACAAAGTTTATGTACCACCACTCCCACAGAACCTGGAACAGTTGAAGATCCGGATCCGTACTGTGATAACATCAGTGACGAAGCACATGCTTGCCCGAGTATGGGAAGAATTTGATTATCCATATTTTATTGTTTGTGTCGCTGATGGAGGACATATTGAACATCTGTAATTCGAACTTGAGAGGATCGTAAATATGTGTGTAAAGTTTCATATTCGTGTGTCTTAAAGTTTAATAAATATATGCATTCGAAATACGTTTATTTTTTTTGAAACACCCTGTATATATGAATATATTATGCCATTGAATTAAAGCTGACTATTCTTTTCTTAAATACTTCTACGAAATTCCATTCGCAATAAAAAAAATACACCAAAGGCACCTGGCAATCTAAACAGATACCTATGAACGTTTAGACACGCCACACCTACTGATTTTTGAACAAACGAAAACTGCAAGCGTGAGTAACTCCATTAATTTGAATTTACGAAAATGTCTGCGCCGATATTCCCTCTCAATAAGAAACTACAGACGTCTGTAATTTTTTTACTGTCTATATGACTCCCCTGTGCCTTCTGAGGGTCAATGGGAATATTGCACGTCCTCTACAAACGAGAATTATCGTTTTAGTACATTTGTACCGTTTTTAATACATACTTCAACAGTACGTTCTATGATTAACTTGACTAAATTTTAATAATGATTTATTCAAATTGAAATCAATTATTACAAATACAAACATCAAAAAATGTTCAAATGCACACGATACTATATGCTATATGTAGTTGTCCATAAAGTAGATGGTTTACATTTGGAATGTTATAGCGAGTAATAAAAACTCTCAAAACATAGTTGGCTTTAATTGATTTTTCTGTTAATGTATACCTTAAATACTTTGATACGAGGTATGGTAATTAAATAACGAGATTGTACTCCTTCCATCGCGCAGTCGCATCGGGCGAGGCTGTAATTGAAATGACATTGACCTTCATTCTTTCCAAGCAACAACCCGTAGTTTCGTCTCTCAGTCTGCTTCAATTTACTTTTGAGCTTTAATTGTAGAGGACACTGTTACTTAGTAGTGTCGTGATAATGGGTGACATAAAAATCGAGCAGCAAATTAATCTGAAATTCCTTGTCGAATTAAAAAAATCGCCAACAAAATATTTACAAATCTTAAAGGAGGTGTTTGGTGATAATGTTACACGTGCGAGTTTTTGAATAGCACAAACGGTTTTTTAAAGGTTGGGAAGAGGTTGAAGATGGTGAGCGTCCTGGTCGATCTGTGACTGCAAGAATTGAAGGGAGCGTTCAGAAAATTAATGATATTGTGCAGAAGGACCGACGTCTGAGCATTAGGATGATTGTCGATATGGTAAACATTAATAAAGAAATAGTAAGACACATTTCGCATGATGAATTAAACATCACAAAAATTTGTGCTCACAATGCCCTATCTGTGAAGGAATTTTTAGTGGGCAAGCGCAATGCTGTGCTTGATAATCCTCCGTATTCGCTGGATCTCGCACTATGTGACATCTACCTGTTCGCATAAGTGAAAAGTGTATTAAGGGGACCAGATTTTCAGTCTGTTCAACATGTAAAAGTGAAAATGGTAAAGTTGTTGAAGAGGCTGATAACTGATGAATTACAGTATTGTTTTGAACAATCGAAGACAAGATAAAAGTTAATAAATATAAGTTTATTTGTAATAAATAACATTTCTCACACCTGTCTCGTCATTCAATTGTCACACCTGTTATATTTAAATATGCATAGTTGTGAGCTTCTGAATGGCATAAACAGTTTTCTGAAAGTCGGAAAGTCCTGAATAACATTTCTTACACCAGTATCGTTATTTAATTGCCACATCTCGTATATTACATATTACTTATTCTGTAAATAAATAGTAAATACGTACCACCCTAAATCTTTTTTTGTCTGTTAAAGCACTCCAGAATCGAAGGCTCAGCTGTACATATATCGACAACCTACAGATACAAGGTATTCATTATTTAATATTCTTTTGCTAAATTTTTTTAAATTTCTAATAACTAAATGGCAATGAATCTTAAAGAAATTAACAAATATTATGTTTTCAATATAGATCATTTTAATACAAAAAAATACATGTAAATCGAAGAAAATTGTTTAACTCTCAATAGACCTCTGAGAAGACAGGATACTAACTATGGCAAAGCATCACTTAGTGATGCTTTATTGTAAAGCGTCTAATATGCAGATAGATCTAAATGTAATGAATTACATATTAAAGAAAAAGTGTTTTGTCTTATGTTTCACCAATGTCTTGAACACTAAAAAACAGTGCGTGTGTTAATAACTCAACAGACTTTCTGATATTTAGTGATGTTGGCCTTCGGGTTATTTCTACAACTATAACAGGTGATGAGACCTATGTTTTTTTATGTAAAGAAAGTAAATATTTCAAGGTGATTTATTTCCGCCTACTGTAGGAAGATGCCAAGTTCTGTTATACATTAAAAGTCGTATAGCTAATAGAAAGCTTCTTTTGCACAAATAATCTAGACGCGGGAATCGATCTTATTGAAATTCTGCGTCAATACAAGCTTTCAAACGGTCAGATTACTAGCATGAGATCCATCGGCATTTTTGCTGCTGCTTATTCTAAAGAGCGCTTTAGCAATTCCAAATTGGAATAAGTTTAGAGCAAGGTTTGGCTTCTAGAATGGATCACAAGTCATAGTTCAGCAGCTGACGTCAGCAATCACGAAATCGGGCAAGCTGTTTTGACTCTATGAGCTAGAGGAGATAGAAACCTGGTCTTCCACCATCAGTTATTTTTTAAATTATAATTATGACTATATGGTTGGAAAGTTTTAAAAATTTCAAGGTTTTCACTTTTCCACTTAAATATAATTGCTATGAGATTCTGCTTTATACCCCATTCTATCCTAACGCACTTGCTGATCAAACTCAACTGAAGATGTGAAATATATTAGACTTGACCCTATCTATTGATCGCACCATCATTTCATAGATAACACAGAATTTAAAACAAAGGTTGAATAACAGGACTTATGACGTGACTATGTTAGGTGTACTATTCTAGTATAAAATTGGTAGAAGCTATTAAATTAAAAAAGACAGAAAACTGTCACAAAATGTCACTTTAATTCATACGATATTGTCTAAAACTTTCCAACACCCGAAGGTAATGTTTTATTTATCACGAGAATATTTCTCTAGCTGTTGAATTAAAAAAACGGAAGACTATCATAGGATTTTGGTACACTCTATATTGTCGGTCTCTAGCTGTTGAATTAAAAAAAACGGAAGACTATCATAGGATTCTGGTACACTCTATATTGTCAGTCTGCAGATTTCTGAGTTTTTCAAGGATAAGGATTTTCATGACTTTTAATGAATACGTCCTTGCTAACACTGTAATAGTAATTTAAGTTTTTTTAAAGGAAAATAAGATTAAAGTTAATAAACATTTATCATACTCATTTCGTTTTGCAATGTACGATATCTGGTTATCTTTCAAGCTAAAATGGAAATTATGTGGGCACTGCTTTACTTCAAAAGAAGAGACCGGCATCGTTACAATTTGTAATTTCATTTTACGAAACCTGCAAATATAAATACATTTATGTCGGAGAGAATTTATTTGAACATACTCGTTTAGTATGTATATACATATATTTTGTTCAGGTCTCTATAATTTATTCAAATATTGATGGTCTCTTGTATTTATCCTGTCTAACAACACAGTGTGTCAATGGTTAACGGACTGACATTCTTTTATAAGCTTTTTAGCCTACATATGCTCACCTATTTCTAGAACGTTTGAAATAGTTTCTAAGACAATTCTTTGGTATAATAGTTATACAAAAAAAAAGATACCTATCTGCTCCTGCCGCAGGCGATTATGATTTCTATCTGTGCATTCTGTCAAACATATACCAGGAGTCGTTCAGTAAAACATAAAATATCGATTTCGTAATTTTACTTTACTTTTTCGCCATCAAATTTATATTAACGAATAGTCGAGTCGTCAAAATAATTTTTATAGGCATTTGCTGGTATGGTCTTCAGCTTCTTCTACGAATTTTGTTTTGTGGCTTTAAGGATATAAAACGTCTTCCACGAAGTTCTAATTTGAGTTTGGAGAACAGGAAAAAGTTATGATATGTGAGTTATATCTTATATATATATCGATGAATAATATTCGTTTAGTTTTTGATCAATTGTGGGAAAAATTGTTCTTCTCTAAATCTGATCTCTGTCAAACATTTTCTTTCGAGCACTTCATATCAATTATATTAACTGTTTATCACTTTGGAAGAAATTTAGAATGGATACATTACTATAAACGAAAAAAATAGTTAGTATAACTTTGATGTGTTTTTGATTGCTACTCATTATTGAAGCGCCATTTTAAAGTAATTTGACTGGTTTGTAGCAATCACGTCGCTTTGAAAGCGGCTTCTGAACTCGGGAGCGCGAGCACAATTTATCGATTTAATATAGGTTTTACGCCATGACCATGAGTGTAAGGTCTGAATTATCTCATCCAAATGTCTTCAGTAGTCTGCTTGCAGTTCTCATATTGAGAAAAATTGAGTTCCTCCGGGACAGCCCTTGTTTCCGATACCTGTTAAGCCCAAAATACAATATAATTGGCGCGAAAGGATTCATGAGGCATGTCCAAATATTCGTCATCTTTCGTATTCTTAAATAACGATTTTCAATTACTATTTCCATCACTTTTGATATTGCCAGACAAAGGTGGTGAATGCTGACAGAAACAAGGTAAGCTCAAAAGATTTTTCCATTGTTTTTAATGCCTTGTACTCATATGATGTTTTCAATAAATGTACGCCATATAAGACATTCGGTCGGCAAGAGAAAGCTTCCTCTATATTTTTATCTCTTTTAAAAATAACATTTGTATATTGGATTACCGTCAGGAGAAATGGTTGCCCACTACGTTTTCTCTGTACCAACTTTACTAACCCTTTTCAAAATGTCAAATAACACTTAAGAGGTCTGACAAGGTCATCAGCTGTATACAAAATACTTGGTGCCAAAATTCTACATAATAGTTATGTATGTTGATATCAACTCACAGAAAAAGAAAACTACTCATAGCTTTACGCGGATTTTTAATGAATACTTCGTGCTATTTATTTCACAAAATACCAAAATGTTTCTGAAAGTAGAAAATTTAATTGGTGAAGGAATAGCTACAACTCGAGGAAAATAACTGAATTGATTGGAAACGTTAAAATGCATGATAATATCTTTGTATATACACTGCCCAAAACAATTAATGGTTATTTAACAATAATAAATTAAAAACAAGTTGACTTGATTGATTTTTTGGATTCAGTATATCTGTGAACAAGTATCTGAACACGATATTTTATTCAAACTTGTTTGAATAAGCTCTAATGCGATTTTATTTGGAGAGTATAAAATGCTGCATTTTTAGTATCAAAAAAATACAGAAATATTCAATTTTGGATGGACCGGATTAGCAAGTCGAATATTTCGTGCGGAATAATATCTCATTCCTTCCTCACAGAAATTTGTAATTTGAAACGTTCTTGATGGTATATTTCCTGCAGCAACACATCTTTTCACAACGCCCCAAGCGTGTTTTATTGGATTACAATCTTGGGAAATGCTTGACCACTCCATTCTCTATACAAATTTCATCAATCCAGCTGATCACAATGTTTGCTCGATGGGAACGAGTAATATCATTCATGAAAATGAATTCCAATCGCTACTATATATTGATCACAGTACCTCATCTGGATATCTCTGGGAGGTGAGAGTTCCGTTTTCTATGAGAAAAATTAAGTTTCTCTATTGTTCGTTTTTTGGCGGTGTTAATGTTGACTGACCCTTGTTTGGTTTTCAAAAACTCTCGAAATTACGCTTTGGTCCAGCTTTAGTACTTTAACAATACTTTGTTCTACATTCTAATTGAGCTATGGATTTCGAACGATGCTCAAACCAGTCTTCACTACTCATCACAGGAGTGAATACTGATTAAAAGAGTCCGACGAGCGGTTTTATACATCATAAGCACTTTAACACATGCATTAACATGTTAAGATATTTATGTGTATTCGTTCTTTTTTAAAAATAGTTAAGGTAGAAATATACCAAGGAGTTACATTAATTGGAACTACTTTTTTGTATCAATTATTTACAATATCTTTTAATTGTTTTAAGCAATATATCTAGCACATTAGTGTGCTTCCAACACTACTTATTGGCTCAGTAATCATTTTTCTTCAAAATTGTACAACATATTTACTTTAACAGGGACGACCGTAAGCAAGTGGCACATCTTTCTCCTGGGTGAGTATATAAGAAAAATTACAAATGTTTAAAATGAATGATAAAATGGAAAGTTTTCATTTATTTTTTGATTATTTTCGGGTAACTTTCGATCAAATGTTCTTATTACGTTATCTATGAATTTCAAATATTAAAATAATAAAATTCTGTATAAAAATCGTTTCTTCTTTTAGACATGATCATTTAGCAACGCAATCACATGGGTAAGAAATTACTGAAGTTAAGACAACTTAAGTTCGAATATGTATATATTTTATAGAGGGGCTCCCAGAAAATCATCTTTAAAGAAACCAAGGTAAGTAAACAATTATGTTTTAGGTCAGTCGCTGTCTTCATTAACTTTTAACAGTATAATAGACTAATTTTGTATGTAATTATTACAGAGAAGGTTATGATGTACACGATGGTCCTAGTCACAGTTCGTAAGTATTTAATACGTGTCACCTTTTTCATTCTAGTATTAGATTAGGGTGAATTCGATAGGTAACACTTTTACAGTGTTTAAAAGCAATTTAAAAACGTATAATTTCAGTGCATTTTAGATATACAACATGTTTATTAAATATGCGGTAAAAATTCAGTGGGTTATTTTTTGGGCTACGTTATTATTCTTTATTTTTGCAAGAACTGTGTTTACTCCAGTTTTCTATACATAATATTATTACTGACTTTTAAATTAATGTATTGTAAATACATGTTAGAATTTATAGACTTTGGATCGTATTTATGTATATATGAGTAATATTAGATTCTCGGGCTCTCCGCGATGTTGGATAGAAGTTCTCCAAAAAATCGGCGTCTAGACGTTTCGATGACATCTCAATCATCTTCTTCAGGAGTTGTTTCGTAGTTAAGCAGTTTCAGGTTGACGCTTCACTATGAGAATCTAATATTACTCATACTTACAACAGCGAGAACCTTCGTTCGTACATATATATTATATATAACTAAATTTTATAGACATCCATACCAAAAGCGCAGTAATATAGAACCTGAGCGTGATGAAAGGTATTTAGAAACCATTAAATGAGTCTCATTAAGATAAATTAAATCTTTTCTCCTTTGCAGACCTTCCTCTAGAAATAAAAGCAAAGATGATCTTCGTCATTTTCCCCGTAAAAAGAGGTAATGTTCTTTTTAATTTTGTTATAGCTATTATACAAATTAAACAATTTTTCAACTGCGATGTAATAAAAAAGTAATATAACTAGAGTTGGTACTGTAAGCTTTCAATCAGTAGCGCGTGCTATGAAGAAGTGTAACGGGTTTAGCAGGTAATAAATGTAAATAAACACTCTTTTAAGCAGCGTCATCGGTATGTGGTAACATACTCAATGCTTCAAATACTTAACCCATCCTATCCAATTTGTGCATTTGCGTACTCAAAACGCTGCTTAAAAGCGTCAATGTTTATTTGCGTTTATTACCTGCTAAACCTTTTGCACTTCTTCGAAGCAGTGCCAATTCTGTTCAAAATAAGTGTTTAGTGCATAGTTATGCTATTTTTTCGCATACATCTGACATTTTTTCATTATGAAAATGTCATTGAGAAATTGTTCTACTTTGTAAATAGTAATTGATGGAAAAATATAATTTGAATAGATTCACGTACATATTTTATTTGTTTGAAAATGCAATATTTTAAATATTGTATATAGTTTTATATTTTAAATATAATTTCATACATAATCTTTCTTTTTTTTTAAGTATTTTTTCGATTATTAACCTACATTGACGATGTTGATGGTTGTTTGATATTTAAGCAACTCCGCCTGTTGCGATATTTATCATTTTCTTGATATTCCAATATTTATTTGATGATTATGATTATAATTTATGGTTTTCATGGATAATCTGCTTCTGTCCATTCGATCTATATGTGATTTCCATGTTCACTTGGTCTTATTTATTTTTTCGTTAAAAATGAATATTTTTCGTTCGTCTTTAATATTTTGTGCAATCCCATTATGTGCAGCCCCTTATCTTTCTTAGAAATTCCATTTCTTGAGCTCGTATTGCACTTTCTTGTTTTTTTGTTGGCATCAATGTCTCACTCAAAATTTCGACTAGCTTTCTTTCCTTTTTCGTTATTTTGATAGTTTCATATACGAAAAAGGTTTCGATAACTACGTGGTCTAACACAGAGATGGTGCGAATTCGGCGGAATTTTTTTCACTATTCTGTAGAAATATACTTTACTAAATTAAACATGACACAAACCAATTAACAGAGAGATCTGTCAATTGGTTTGTGTTTGACAGTGCGCCAATATAAACGTCTTGGAAACAATGAAAAAAATTTAAGTTCGAGACTTCGTTTTCGGCCAATGGTTAAAAATTGGGTTTCTACTTTAAACGTGGTCGTGTTAGTACAAAATTGAACTCGATAGTGGACGTTTAAAAAGGACTACTATCATGGCTATGATTGAAGAAATTCAATCATATCGTATTTGATGCAGTCTAGTAAAAGTACGTGAGATAGCAAACATAGTAGGTATCTCGAATGACAGTGTGCATAAAATTGTGTGAAGAACTGAAAATGAGAAAATACTTGATGCGTTGGGTGCCACGATTGCTCACACCAGAGCAAATTTAACATAAATCGTTTGAGTGTTTGAATTACTGCTTCATTTGCCCTATTCTCCATATCTGGTTCCCAGCGATTATCATCATTCTTCTGTTAAATCACTTAAGTTTAATAAAATGTTTCGAACTGTCAATAATTGTTTTACCAACACTACTCTGGTTTATTAAGTATAAAGAAACCACAGTTGGTGAAACAATTGTTACCCTGTTATTGAATTTGTTCCCACTGATGGAAATCAAATGCATATTTTACTTTTCGACATAGTTCCTCTACAAAGTGATGCACTTCTTATATCGTTTAAGGAGTTTCTGCATTTCTTCCAAAGAGAAACTTTTTGTTTGCTCGTGAATTTACGTCTGGATCGTTTAGTTTGTACTTCAAGGATCGAAAAATATGGAAATCCAATGGCACTAGGTTGGAGCTATATAGAGTTTGTATTCTATAAAGTACCTAGTTGTTGAAATACGTATACAGAATACGAAAATTAATGTGGAAAGGGGTTATATATCAACCTTCAGTGTTTAAGGTAGTTAACCACAGGCTCCATCAAAATTACCTTATTCAGTTTTTGTTCCATACCACGTTTGAAGGTGTATGCCATGTCACAACTCAGATATTTGAAATGATTTTCTTGTTCTAGGATTTTATAATTTATCACTATTTTTTGAGTTTGTTGGATGGCTTCGTGTGAAGACCATTGTTTTACATTTATTTGAAGATAATTTCATATTGTATTGTAAGCATAGTTGTAATTTGCATACTTCTCTTTTAAGTTAATCTTCACTTTCTACAATTATTGCCAAGTCGTCAACATATAAAATTGCATTGTAAAGGGTCTCTTTATCTAAGTATATTCCTTTCCTGTAGATATTGCTCCATTCACAAATTACTAAGTCAATATACTTACATACTTGTATATATTGAGAAGAGTCGGGGAAGTATAACAGTCCGAATACCCTTGTTAGTTTTTCGTTGCTTGTTGTATGTTTACCCGTGTCTATAAATATTTTTGTATTTATATATAGAGTCTTTATAGCATTTATTAAATGACATGGGTAATCTTGATTATATATTATTTTCCAAAGCTTTCCTTTCTTTTTAATTTATTGACTATTGTTAGAGGGGCGTCGATGTGTTCCGTGCAATTGAGTGTACGATTTTGTTAGCAATTTTTCGATGGAAATATATTCATCAACACAGCCCTCTGCAATTTTACTGGAACGCCATCCACCATTTACAAAAGTATAACAAATGTAAAATGCTTGTACCTTCTGATATGTTTCGGATTTTACGAATTGATAGTTCATATCAAATGACATATCATATTCAAATAAATAAAATATATGCATCTCTACTTTAGGATTTTACGTGTGGTTGTAGAAAAACTATGTGTACAATACGCGCGCAAAGCACTTCTCACATTCGTTTGATTTGCGGTACTCGCCCAACGACTCGTGCCACAAATTTTTGCACTCGTAGAAAAAGTGTCATCATGCGCACTTGTTGCAGAAATTACTGTCTTTTGCGTGCAAGTACTAGATGAATTGCATTACAAAAGTTAGTTTTAAAGTGAGATTTAAACCCACGACCTCTTATTTTCAAGATAAACTTGCTAATCATGTAGATATCGTATTTGAACGATTTTTAAAAAGAATTTGTTTAGTGATTACTGAAGACTAAAGTCGAAAAAAGTTGAGAGTGTATTAAATTAATTAGTAGTGTATCAAAAAAACATCATAATTAAAGTATTTGCACTAACAAAATTATTTCAGGAATACTTCGCAAGAATCACAGGCTCCTACTACTCATGATGGACGTGATGCGTGAGTATAAAATATTATATTATCTTGAAGATGTTGACAAGTTCTTGCGAAATTTGAGCTGTCATTTTTCGTAAGACAAATCTTTCGGTACACATCGTGTACTAATTTTGTTGAAACTTAGTTTCTTGTAAATAATAACCCGAACCAATCAATTTTCGAATTCTCATTTCCCTGTTTTCTCGATAAGCTCATCAACTCATTGTATTGTGAAATCATTGACAATTTATAGCATGGAGCAAATTTAATACAGATTTGCGATCTTCAATAAATGAGTTACACGTACCATATATGAAGCCTCTTAAGATATATTCCTTACTAAATTGTGTAGCCGGCAATAAAAAATGTTTTTAACCCATTAAAATTCGATTGTAATTCGTAATGCAGCAGTAAAAATTAAATCATCTGATGACATTATCAATACCACTGTCATTACAAAACGTGTTCTGTTATCCATAGACTACATAAATCTCTTGATTATTATAAAGTAAATTAAGATATGAGTGAAATCTTCACGGCCTCTGTATCATGTATTTGGAACACCAAAAGACATTGGACGGGCAGAAGTGTGATAGCGATATGCAGCTGAAAGAATTCGTATACGGTTGGATTCATTCTCACCCGTTATTTTTATAACATTGGCATTAAAAATTATCTAGTTTATTGGCAAACATTTATAGAAATTGAAGGGAAATAAGTATTCGTGCTTTTGTTCAACTACAATTGGTACGATATTTGTTGAGCCTGAATTCCTAGAAGCCTGCTGCGTCACTTTTTTGGAATAAACCGCACCCGACACCCGAGTAGGATACATATCGATGGCATGGCGGTCAGAGTAGCAGATTGCAGTTAGTCTTTGCATACCGTAGTTTGCAGTCGATTTACGTACCATGCATCTTTGTTAGTGTATGTGCATTTTGAATGTAATTTTCTATTAAAAAAAAACACAAGAGAACATTCACAAAAACCAACATAACATCATGGGAACAAATGGATATTGGAAATGAGATTTATAATTTTTACGATTTTTGTACCAGCGTCTATATTATATACAATGCTTTGCCTTATAGGTTTAGGAACCTACCATGGATTAATCTCAAAATATTAATAAAAAAGGTGCGGATGGAGAACGTTTTTTATTCAGTGGATGACTTCCTGAAGCATAAATTTTGACATTGCCCTTTTTGTGTTTTTATATTTTAATTGGTACTCTGGTGTTTTGTTTTGTATAGGTCTTGCGGATTTTAACGTGTTGTGAGCGCATTAATTGTGTTTTTATTTATCTATGATTATTCCATGACGTGTATATGTACATATACATCAATAAATTATTATTATTATTATTATTATTATTATTATATTATTGAATTGTATAATAGCATTTATCTATTATTATTAGTATATTTATCTTATTGTAAAAGAAACGAAAATACATAATTTAAAAGATATTTTTATTAAAAAGTCGACGTTGGATCATTCGTTTCAGTTTTCGTGATTTAGTTTCTCACAACAAAGAAAACTTGCTGATAATCCGTTCAATAGCTTCTGAAATATTCACCAAAAGGGAAATAAGGAGGAAAATAGTAAAGCACGCCACCGCGTGCAAATATCTAGTGGCTGCAGATTTTGAGTGCAGTTTATTCCAAGAAATGACGTGGTATTTTAGGAATTCTGGTTCAACAAATATCGTACCGGCTGTACTTGCTTAATAAGTTTACTTTTAAAAAGCCTTCTTCATATTTGAACCACTCTCATATTACTTTGTGAATCTGTTACTACGTATGAACTGTTCTCATTCTTGTTTTTCTTAACAGACAGGAGCGTAAACGTTCTAAACCAGATCGTTCAGGATCAGAATCGGATAGAAGGTACGTATATATTTGTGCTTCAATAAAGTCTTTTTTGGTTTACTATGTTGTATAATCTAAAACAACAGAAGATCGTGGATAATGACTGCTTCGGTTTACAAGTTGTTAATTTTTTTTATTTTCTAGCGCGAATGCGAATATTAAAAAGGAAGACGAAGGAAGGAGGTAATATTTATTTTAAGTATAATGCTTCTGTTTACAGCTGAACAAAACCGACGATTTAATTTTCTTCTAGGAAAAAAGAAACGCATATACCTCAGAGCGTTCCCCGTAAAGCTTCTAAACGTGATACATCTAAGTAAGTAATGTTAAATGAGTTGCTTTTATTTTATTAATGAACTTGATGCAATATATTGCAATACAAATTCATGAATATCATCATATCAACAAAATTTACTTACAAAAGCATGTTCTGTTAATAACGTAAAAATATGCAAATATTTTATTAATTTAATGAAATAACTGCTTTGTTCTAATTTTCTTAGTATTATAAGGGAAATAAATTCGTATAAGCAATATGTAATTATTAGATAATAATCTTTTCAGAGACTCCCCAGAAGAAAAAGTTTCTGCACATGACAAGTAAGTAATTTTTACATTATTAGTGGCGATAGTAAAAAATTTGGCTTCGACTCCGCTAGGGAGTTTTCTATTCAACAATGAAACAAAGAGCTTACAATTTTTTGATAAATTTGTTTTTAAACTCAATATCTCTCAACTTCATCGCACTTGCGACACCTATCCTGCAGCGATTTTATTCCATCAGAAAAAATATTCCCCTTTTCCTCGCTGCAAAACTACGTCTTCGGAGGTGATTTTTTTATGTATAAAAAGAAGTCGAACAGACCCAAATTCGGATTCTATGGTTGATGATCCTGTCCGAAGCAGCTACACTAGTAAAGGATGGATTGGACTTTAGCTGCCTGGCCAGCTTATGAATTGTTATAAAAAAGGACATCGCTTTGATGCGAACCTGGACATCTTTGGTCACTCGGTGTTATTAATGACTTCTACTTCGCCTCAAAAGACAGTGGACATGCGCTTTCCAACCGTAGATTGTGTGCGGGCTTTTTGGAGGGGGATAACTTTTACGAACCTGTTAGATGGAGTCTAATTCTATAGTAAATTCAAACTTGGACGATAAATATCGTGAACGTCGTCCCACAAATGTTATTGTGTCGGAAAACATTAATGCAGAGGCTGAAATGATAAATCAAGACCATCACGTGACATACCCCGGGACCGAGGCATCTCTAGGTATTAGTAACACCAGCGTGCATAAGATCCTGCATGAACATTTAACTGTTAAGAAGCTATGTTCACGTTGGGTACCACGTAATTTGACAACCATTCAAAAAAGGACTACCGTCGATTGGTGCCAAGAAATGCACAAAAATACAATGGCGGTGATTCAAAGAACATTTATAAAGTCGTCACAGGTGAGTAATTTTGGATCTATATGTATGAGCCCGATAGTAAACAGCAGTCAACTGTGTGGGTATTCCAAGATGAGCCAAAATCAACAAAAGTTGTTTGCGCTCGAAGCGCATCAAAATAAATGTTCGCCCGTGTTTTCGGAAGAACCGGGCACATTGTAACTGTGCCTTTAGATAGTTGTAGAACGGTCAATTACGATGGTACACAACTATTTGTTTGCCAACAGTTTTTGAAGAAATAAGGAAAACACACCGAAAACAACAGATCATTCTCCACCATGACAATGCGAGCTCTCACAGGTCGGTTCAAACATTTGAATATTTGACCGGGCAAAACATTGAACTGATGAGTCATCCGCCGTACAGCCCTGATCTAGCACCCTGTAATTTCTTTCTGTTCCTACGCGTGAAGAATAAACTTCGAAGAGGCTGTTGAGGCATTCAAAACTCATATTTTGGAGATACCGCCTTCGCAGTGGCAGCAATGCTTTTTGGATTGGTGTAAACGAATGCAAAAGTGCATTGATTTAGTTTTTTGTTTGCTATTCCCGAAATATAAACGTACAATAAATACAGCCAGCGAAACATAACCAAATGTTTTATTTGAACTCTAATTTTCTAGTTAATTTTTATATGATTTAAGTGAAAAAATTTTTTCTTAGTTACCACAACGAATCTGCAAAGATCGAAAGTTTTTGTTTTGTGAGTTTCTAAAGTGAAACTGCATCTATATATCTGATATTGTACACGCAACAACAGCCAAAAAATTTCAAGTTGACTTACATCTCTAAAATTAAAATAAAAATACTGTAGGTGATTTTGATGGAGCCTGTGGTCGATTAACTTAAACACTTAAAGTTGATACATATCATGTACAGAATTTATTTCGTGTAGACTTTTGCTGTAGTTTTCCAGGTGCGACATTATTTAAATATATACTGATGATGACAACTTAGTTGTCGAAATATTTATACGGAAAATGAAAATTAATGTGGAAAAGGGTTATATATCAACCTTAAGTGATTAAGAAAAAAACTGTAGTTATGAAAGAATTAGAGGCAAATAAATATTGTATTACAAGTTACAAGATGAAATTAATTTTATAGTACTTTACATATCTTATGAGTAATTTCTAATTCAATCGTATCAATATGAATGTATTCGTTAAGAAAGTTTAAAATCAGAAATTATGTTTATATTAACAGGAGTTTATATTATCATATTACTTAAGATGTTAAATCTTATATTTGTGAAACATTCCATGTAGAATTAAATAGTTTGCAGTATAAAGATGTTATAAAAACCATTCATTTCCATATTTATGGGTGTTGGTAATGTGACTTTCTGTTTTGAGAGCCTTATGTATTGAAATAAAGCACGTAAAGATCTTATACTATTTTAATGGAACAGGGAACTGCTCGGTATCTAGAGGTACACGCGCATATAATAACTCTACGACTACAAATATAATAGTTCGAGTACTTAAGATAAAGAAACAGTTCGAATTCCTTGCGACGCGATCAACGCATCGAGGTACCCATGCACCCCTAATAGAGTGGAATTGTTCGACACTGTTAACTTTGCACCTATTGGAGACTACCCGGCAGCGATCGTGATGTAACCAGTCAGGTAGATCGATCTCTGTTCCCTGATATATGTATATTTACACGACGATGAAAGTTGTTGCCGACCAGTATGTGTGCGTCAATTAGCGTATAATATTGAAATAAATATAATTATTACATAAAAATATGCATAAAACACATAATATAATAATAATAACAATAAAGTATTTATTGACCAACAGTATACATATACTAATAACAGGACAATGTATAATAAAGACTACAAATATCAAAATCATCGATATACGTAACAAAAAGCTTATATCTAAAAAAATTAATTATTAATCCCTACAGTTAAGCATTACAAAACTTAACATACATAATGGATGTTTTTCAAGCTGCATGAGAACTACCGATATCGATAACTATGATTTTACAGCTGATAATGTCAAACTGTGTTCACATTTCTGTTCAGTAAGGTTTGGCAAGCCATCATGAATCGTTTAACGCCAGAACAACACTTCCAAATTGTAGAAATTTGCTTTGAAAAAATCAATCTGTTCGCGAAGTTCATAGAGCACTTCGTCCATTTTACGGTCAACATAATCGGCCTAGTGAGCAAGCAATTCGTGCAGTTGTTGATCGTTTTCGCACTAATTTTACTCTTCTCGATTCAAAATCATCAACAAGACAAAGAAATGTGCGTACCGAAGAGAATATTGCTGCCGTAGCGCGAAGTATTAAAGAAGACGCCGAAATGTCATTTCGTCGTCGTTCTCAACATGCTGGCCTTTGTCCTTCGACTACGTGGAAAATTCATGCAAGAGCAGTTCGTGCATGAATTGAAGCCAAACAACCATCGTTTGCGTCGCAGTTTTGCTGATTAAGGCCATTAGAAACCTGCCGATGATGAGCATTTTTATCAAAGAATTGTGTTTAGTGGTGCAGCTCATTTCTGGTTAAATGGCTACGACAATAAGCAAAATTGTCGTATTTGGAGCGAAGACAATCCTCAAACCGTTAACGGATCACTATTACATCCATTAAAATTGACTGTTTGGTGCGGTTTACACGCTAGCGGCATTATCGGTCCTTATTTCTTTCGAAATGAGGAAGGAGCTGCCGTTACGGTGAATGGCGAGCGCTATCGAGCCATGCCACTGAATTTTTGTTTCCAAAAATTAATCAGCTGAATATCGACGACATTTGGTTCCAACAAGATGGCGCAACTTGCCCTACAGCGCGCTTAACAATCGATTTATTGCAAAATCAATTTGGTGATAACTTTATTTCCAGAAGTGGTCCTGTTCACTGGCGCCCTCGTTCGTGCGATTTAACGCCTCTGGATTACTTTTTATGGGGCTATGTTAAGTCATTAGTTTATGCCGACAAACCAGAAACTGCTGAAGCATTGGAAGCCAATATTCAAGCCACCATTGACGCCATACGGTCATATTTATTGAAAAAAGTAGTCAAAAATTAGACTGATCGAATGGAGCATGTAACTCGTATCTGCGACGGGCGTATGCCGGAAATCATATTTAAAAAATAAATGCCATAGAATTATCTACCAGATTATAATAAAAAAAATTTCGTTCCAACAATATTTCTGTCTTGTATTATCATTTAAAGTTCTCAAGCTCTTAAAAAAGCACCCGTTACATGCATACATCTTGCGGCACACTAAAAATATTTTGCAAATCCTTAACGGAGCAACTGAATATATCGCAATTATTACCAAATTTATTATATGAAGTACACATAAATGAAATCGGCGATTTAACAAGTATATTAGTGAGTGCTGGTGTAGTAAAGAAAGTCTGAACATTTCGAGCAGCAAGACGCGGCACATAAAAGTTGAGTCCACCCAGAAGCTCCGGAGAATCTATCCGACCATGGATTTACCCATGTAAGAAAGACAAACCGGACATAATCCGTCTCATCTCTAATGAAGGCATGGCAAAGGTACTCAATAAAGTGTCATAGAGAAAGCCTGTGTAATATACATAAAATACACAATAAAGAAAATAAAATATTTTAATTCTAATATGATTAGGGTTTTAACACATATAAAATAATTTTGGTGGATCTAGAAAGAAAAAATTCTGAAAAGAGAGTTAGTAAAATTAAAAGAAGGTTTATCAAGAATATGTCTCGTATAAAAAGTAGGCATCAATTTTTTTGAGTTTAATTTACTATTTATTATTAAATAATGAACATATTTTAAATCATAATGGTACCAACTTATTGAAATCTCTATACTCGAGATAGCTATGAATTTTTATTGTTCAAACTTAGTGTAGTTGGTAGTACAAATGTTGTGTGGACAAATATCATTAGATTATTCGAGCTTATTTCACTGCGATCTTTTTAGATTTATTGTGGTCTTAATGTCGGGATATTTTGGATCTGTTGGAATTAGCCTTGATTATGTAGCTTTTAATCTTTCTTTTTGCGGGTGATACAGTACTCTTAGGTTTTCAATTAAATGCTGATAAGCTTCTAAAAATATATAAGAAAAAAAGTCAATAACGCTAATATATGTAACTTTTAATTTTGGAAAAATATATCTACCGGCTGATTAGTAAGCACTTAGAATTAACATTAGAACATAAATTATTGGCATTATAAGAATCCTCAAACCTATGTGAAGATATACAATTGTTTTCCGAGACATTCAAATAATTCTTTAGTAGATAATTTTGATGGAGCCTGTGGTTGATTAACTGGCTCACTGAAGGTTGATATATAACCCCTTGCCACATTAATTTTCGTATTCTGTATATGTATTTCGAAAACTAAGTTGTTATCATCAGCAGATAATTAAACAATGTCGCACTTGGACAACTACAGTAAAAATACCCGTACGAAAATAAATTCCGCACGCGATCCCTACCACTGAAAGCCAAAACCTTAGTTGTCGAAATACGTATACAGAATACGGAAATTAATGTGGTAAAGGGTTATATACCAACCATCAGTGATCCAATTCGTTAGTAGTTGCTGGCCTAAATTATCATTTAATTCGCTGAATATTACGTGTTTTAAATTTTTTGCAAGTCTTTCTCATCTCCTCTATAGTTTTATGCAACATCTATTTTTCCACAGGCATGAACGGAAGCATTCCAAATTGGGCCTTTCAGAGCCAGATTCTGGTGAAAGGTATACTCACTTGAGATAGGAAATATGTTACACAGTGTTTACGTTTTTTAATTTTCTAGTTCAGGTATGAAAATGAAAACGAAAAGTCGCCATCGGCGTCCAGATGGAAAGAGGTAAGATCTTTTATGTAGTGATACTTTCAAGGTTGATACATTTTTTTTTCAGCAGGAGAAGAAAGCATAGGCCACGCAGTGGTTACAGTAAATCTTCTGGACGCGATGTTTCCAAGTACGTAGTTTTATAAGCGCTAGATTTATAGATTTGATTAGTGACGTGCAATAAGAAGATGAGATGAATAATTTTTAAACATCAAGAATAGAATAGTAGTATTAACTATAATATCGTTTGACAGCTTCTTCTCTTTTTCTAGCCTACATAGGGGCTGTTTCCTCTATCTGTCGACAATTATTTGGAAAACTTGTGCATCTGATTCACTCTAATGCTAGAGAACTCGAAATTTATAAATACATTGCTATCTGGAGCAACTTTTTAAATTTATGGAGCATTGTCAACCATGTCGCCAACCATTGTATTAAATCCAAATTAACATTTTCTTTTATGCTCTATCTGTGTCTGTGTTACTTATTAAATTCTACTACCTTTGGCTTTACTAAACGATCTTCTTGAAAGTGATTGATATTATAATCGTTACACATTTTTTAATTATTGACAAATTGGAATACATTTTTCAGGTTTGATTTTTAATTATCTTTTCCTCAAGTATGTACTTATCGTACATAGGCAAACATGAATAGTTATTTTTTGTGTTATTATCAGTAAATTGAATGGATTGCAGAGAAGGGCCTTGTTCCTTCTAACATTTCTGTGACATTGATTTAATTTTTTTGTTGTCTTCTTATTCTCTAAACCCACGACATAAGATAGGAACCCGCTCCAAAACCCAACCAAATCAAAGATCACCCCAAAACACATAATTCACGATAGATGAGAGGCACAACCCACACCACAAGTGTAGCCCAAGGAGTTCTTATTTTAACATATCAAACCTCCATCATAACAACTTCGAAAAAATAGAACATAGTTCATCTTCAGATATTAAATACAAAGTCAAAGGTTTTTATTACCGTAGGGGTTATAATAAGGCCGAGTTATTCGACTGTACCATGCGATGGAGCAGCTTTTCGTGACTAGTATCTCAGTGGACCGAGTTGTACCACTTGTTAGGTTCTTTCGTTTTTGGTCAGTGTGATTATTCCTAAACTTGCTGACATTATTTTCAATCGTAGCTTTCACAATGATACGGTTCTTTTACAGAGTTGGTTTCCATGCTGTTGGAAGTTGTGCGTCGTCTCATTTACTTATGCTGCTATCTATTTCTTCCCTCTTTCAATGGCCTCTCTTAGAATTCTGTATTTTAGGTTTGTATTGAGAGTTAAAGTTCTTGTATCACTGAAACTATGGTAATATTACTTTCCGACAGTACTATGTACTCGGTCAGGGATAACGTTGTCTCTCTTTCTACTACCGCATTCCTGTAACCTTTCCGTTCCTCTCTCACTCGTTCCTCTATTAGTTTGTTCGATATTTATGGTTACAGTCACCACAAGCGATTTCATAAACATCTTGGCATTCGAAATTCTTTGCTATCTGTAGGCTATTTTCGTGCTAATAGTGGTGAATCCTGTAGACTCTTTCCCGTTGCGCCCCTGATGTATGGCAAAAATTTCATTTCTGTTGGGTTATATTTTTCTTTTTTCTAACTTCTGCTATTACAAATAAGAACTGTTATGATCGTACTGATCGAATCAGTTCTTATAACGAAGTTTAGATGTAAGAATGGTAGTGTGAAGTTGTGTTTAGATATCTGTTTGTACGCGTTGATTTTCTGTATACAGTGTGTCCTAATGAGCTGTTCGGTTTCCTAAAGCTTAATACGTCTAAGAACGGCAACTGATTTTGTTCTTACATTTTGGCGGTGTATTTTAGTTCTGGTATCTTATATTTAGATATTTTCACATGAGGCTAGGCCACATGTCCAACCCAACATGTCATCTACATTTCGTAGCCAGACTTTTGATTCCGAATACCGTTTTTAGTGCTTTGAGTTCGAAACTTGTCATAAATACATTCGTACTAGGACTGATTGGATGACAGTGACCTCATCGGAACCTATCTGTCTGTAACACTAGCCGTTGAATGTGAAATATGTGCGTTGGATAGACAATGTTTGATGAATTCTAGCGTGCGTTTCATCGCTAGTAGATCTGTCGTTTCATTGACTGGTAGTAGTATATATCGACTTTTTTGGTCATTATATTTTTTAGTATTTCTAGTTGGTGGTAGAGTTTTTGACTTGCTATAATATATCCTCTGCAAGAGGTTGCAATCAACTACCCAGGATTCCTGTTAGCATTTGGGTATATGAACCAATAGGTCGCAGTAGTAACATTACTATCGGTTTACCTATCCAAGCGCTAACGGGCAAAATATTTATAAATAATATTTATTTCAGAGGCTCTCCGGAAGAACACGAACGGGATGCGTAAGTTTTATATATTGCTATTTTCTAAGAAAGTGGGGATTATCAATTATTATTAATTTGTTCTTTGCTATTGAAGTCAGTAGCGTACTTAAGAAAAATTAATATCGATATATTGTATGCTCGTTGCAAAAAGCAAAATTCGTTTCGTCTATTCATAGTTTACCAGCCGTTTATATTGAAACTATTTTATAATCTATCGAAAAGAAAATAGAATAGTAAAGTAGAAACATCAATCATTATAAAATTTATTCATATTGGTTGCGAAATTATAATTTTAAAACAATTTTTTAACAAAAATTGAAATGTAGTTGATTTCTCCATTATTTAGTAATCTTTTCATGATTTTGAATAAAATTCGAGAGCATACTTTTCATGTTGTAAATATTTTTATTTTAATATCAGAAAAAATAATAATTGAAACGACCTTATGTTAGCATTAAAGTGGATAATTTTATAGGGAAGCCAGTGGCGCACTTTGGGAAGCTCAAAATTAGCCCTCTAACCGTGTGAAAGATGGAATTCGCATTCTAATTGTACATTTGTTAAATTTTGCGAGTCACTCTATTATCGCGTTGATTCTGACTTTTGTTATAAAAAAAGGAATAATAGAAAAAAGGGTTTTCAGCTTAATTCAGTTTGTCTCTTAAGTATTTTATCAGGCTATTGGTAGCTATCACCTGTCCCAGAAAATATGTTGCTCTTTTTTATAATCAATTTTGTACCAATAAGTAAGGACTTGGTAAATATTGTGTGCAAACTATTATCCCTAATTTTGAAAATGAAATGTGTAATTTATTCTGGCCGTGGTCGGTGAACTTCTATGACGCTCACGTTGCATAAAATATAGTGATTCAAAAGTGGAGACATCGATACTGAGTGTAGTAGTTTTGTTGTAGATTTAGCAAGAGTATTGAAGAATCGAATGAGACCATGACGATGTTCAAGGTATGGAAAGAAATTGATGTAAATGATATTCTTAATCCTCCAAAAGCTCTTAATTTAACTATAAATCTGGAAGTAACTATAAATATAGACAAGATCGTCATTCTCATATTTTTAAATATTTCTTGTCGATAATTAAGCCAGCTGATAGCTTAGTGGTCAGTTACTGGCTTATCACCTTGGGGATCTCAGGATATAATTTGATGGCCTGCTGTCTGAGAAGATTTTTCATGGCTTTCCTTTCCCGTTTAAGCGAATGTTGACAGCGAAACATTTTAAGTAGCACCACGAGCGCGGGTGTAACAATAACGCATTGATTATTATTGTTCCGTATTTTTGCAAAAGAATCTAATAAAAGACAGGAAAATGACTAAATCAAGAAAATTTAATTATTGTAAAACGGAAATGGGCAAAGGTTGCTAGTAATAATAATGAAAATCTTTGTAGGTATTTTAGTTTTACTATAAGCAGTTTGCCTACACAAGAATGGTATTGATCGAAACGAGAAATACTTTTCTAAAAATTATGCTACGAGCAGATTTAAAATTATGAAATATTTGAATTTTTCCGATAATTTTGCTTTCAATTCAGATACATACCCCTGTCCAATGTTAAGAAAATTATACGAAGCTATTGAATACATAATTTAACACAGTATTAGTTCCAAAAAGACATATTAGCGTGCATGAAAGATATTATTATTCAAACTAAGATTCGCTTGGAAATAGTATATTCCCATTAAGAGACGTCGTTTTGGGATGAAAAGTTACATTTTATGAGAATTTAAATCACACTACCTTTGAAATTTTTTATTTTACGTTGGTAAGACTACTTTATTTGCGAAGAAATATAACCAGTATCCGATATAAATGAAAACTGTCGATTCTTTATTAGACTAAGGCTATTGTGTTTCTATCGATAATTTTTATGTCCCCCGAGTTCGCTGATTATTTAGCGTCCCAAGAACCAGATATTTATAGGAATCTGTGATCCAACAAAAAGAATCTACCGACAGATTTTGTAAGTGAAATACTTTAAAAAAGAGAAATCAAAACCTATGAGTAGTTCATCTTCCATCGTCATACATATATAGTAAACTCAAAGAATAGTTACCAAAGAGTGAAACCTAACCTGATTGTTGATGATAATGACACACGAGACTATAAGAAAACAACAAAAACCTATTATAAGACAGTATTTTGGCATTTTTTGGATCAGTCTGCGAACTGCATTTGTTCTCTTCAAAAAACTTACAGAAAGCACTAAACAAAATTCTCTTTTGAAATTTAGAATGTAAGTTATTCGAGATATTGAAAAGTATATACTAATTACAAGTCGAAAAATTAAAGGAAATGCCAATATAACACAGTTGACACTACGCCAATTCATTTCACATACAAATATTCCTCCAAATCCTATCAAAAAAGAACCTCACATATGATGTGTAGGCTGTGAAAATGGAAAGAAAGTAAGGAAGGAAACAAGAACGTAGTGCGATGATTGCAATGTTGTTTAATGGAATTTAGATGTATCACACGCAAAAAAAAATTGTAGGTCTCTTTTGTTACTTCTATTACTCGCCCGCAGTTAGAGTGTTAATGTTGGTTTCGATATCAATACGTTGCTTGTAATTGAATACATCGTAGCCTACAATGTTTCTATTACATATACACAATACATCAAATATGACTGCTAGTACGCAACAAAGTAGAAATATATGTACAAATTTATTGATATACCACATATGTATGTATATGAAAACATATGAAAATAAACTGCGGGTCGCCGATATTCGCATTTTCGAGAATTACTGCCTCTCGGCTTTCATATGACGCTTACGTTTCTCTAATAAAATCACCCACCGTATAGTCTAGGCATCGAATAAATGAAATAATTACGTGCAGTGGGTACAATAAATCTTTATAACGTGAGTTCATAAAAAAAACACCTCGAACGAGAATTGATTTTTTTCAGATGCCGAAAGCCATGTCGAATTTTTATTCATATAAAACTAAAATGTCAGTTGCATCTAATTTATTAAATGACTCTGATGGACAATTACAGAAAATGTATTAAATTATGACATATTTGCAACTACACGGCCAACTCTGAACTGTTCCTTTTGAACTCACGTAAATTGTTATTGACATAGGATGCCTTCTATTGAAGTTTTATAATAAACATTTTGCTGTTCTACTAAAATTAAACTTGAAACAAAATTTAATTTTGAAAAAAGTAGCTTATTCATAATAAGCGTGTGAAATAAAAAAAGGCGAAAAAACTTAAGCAACTTAAAAATTACAAAGCAAAATACTTTAACAGTTGACAACAGTAATACCGATAATGTAGTTAGTACTATTACCGAGATCGGGCGGTCGAATACAGATAGAATTGTTTAATGTAAACTGCACTTATGCAGTGATAATCTTGGCCACCTAAAAGCCAACCAAATTAATTAAAGATCACGTGAGTGTCACGCGATTTTACTTTATTTTTTCCACGCTTAAACTTTAGTATTCATCTGGTACGTAGACTTCGGCGGACGTGATCCGAACTATCTTCTTCTGGGCTACCGGACTGGAACCACGTCACTGGTATAACTGCCGACGTTTCGTACCCATTCGTATGGGACATCTTCAGGGTTCAACTACTGCTACTGTTTGTTGCACTGAAGCTGTTTCAGTGACGCGGTTCCAGCCCGGAAGCCCAGAAGAAGATAGTATAGTATTCATATTCTTATTACTTTATATACTACGAGCAGTCAAAAAGTAATGCCCAATATTGTTTTATTTTCAATTCATTAAGCGTAAATAAGGAACTGATGCGATATCTTTAAGTTGTTTATACATTGTTTAGCAAGTATTTTTGCTGTCAAATACGGCTCTACTCTATTTTAGAAAGTGGCTAAAATGGATGTGTGACTAAAGCAACACATTATGATGTCAATGCGGGAAGAGCAAGACTGTTTTATATCTACAAATATTTATAAGAATGCGAAGGTTTATGCTACTGCTGGTGAGGGATAAACGGTAGCAATTTTTATGATAGTTGTGGGTCTTGATTTGCGTTTTTATGTAAGAGATAGTCAACGGAGTAGCGTCTCTACATAGCGTCTCTCAATGGTTCAGTATTGCCAGCAATACTGAAATTTATTGATTTATTAGAGCAGAGAGTTATAATATACTAAAGTAGATACATTAAAACTTCGAAGGAGCTTGTTGTCAGCGAAGTAATCTATAAAAATCTTTCAAAGGATTTTTTTACAAGCCAATACAAAGTTGCCTACCAGACAACAGTTGGAGCGATTGTTTAATTTGATGAAAGGCACATTTAGCTTATGTTTCTGTTGTCAAAAATGTCACAGTTTTTCGAGAACGGTAAAATTGTACTAAAAATCGTAACTTAGTATCTGCAGAGAAGAAAAGAAAAGCGATTTCATTGTATGAAAAGGCATTCTCATCTGAAACTATTCAGAATAATCTACATTAAATTCAATTTATTCACATAGTCTTGTAAAATAAAACAAATACTGTAATAATTATATTACTTTTTTACTGCTCCTGATTTCATTACAAATTTCTTTCTTTCTAATAGACACCAGCGTGTTCATTACAAATTGGATCAAGCACAACCAGAATCGGGTGAAAGGTATTAGTAAATGAGATACGCATATGTATAAATTCAATATCTTTTTATTTGGAACTCTAGTTCAGCAACGAGAAAGAAAAGCAAAGGGAGACGTGGCTCCTCGCGTCGTAAGAGGTAATATTTTTATTTTATTTCGAGAATTTTCAATCAATCTGTGAACTCTATTTCAAACACTAAATTGACCATGCCTAAACTCATATTAATTGATAAATTTTCATAGCCTCGACATGGTGTATACGAAAATTTCATTTTTCTGAAACATGTTAAAATTGTTCATCCTCTCAATTACCAACAAACAGTTTGGGAATATTTTTTTCTACGGCCGCTATTCAAAGTTGGCTTTTCAACTACTAAAAAGTAATAGATGCATGCGGCAAGGTTACATAACTGTGAGCAAAGTATAGTAAAACCTGTGTAAGACGTCCAACGGCGATTCTAGAAAAAAGTGGTCGTTTCGAGAGGTGGTCTTTTTAGATGTCCACTTTAGAAAACTGCGTATATTACTTATAATGTATAGACATGTGCACGAAAATAGCAGTGGTCTTAAATTTGTGGAAATATTAATTTATACGTTAAATAAAAGAAATTCAAGCTTTTTGAACTCTTTATTCCGTTACATAACTGTAACAATAAACAAATAGGTTTCTTAATACAAAAGAGAAAATAAAACTGTTTATATTCTATGAAAAACAAAATAATTGTGCATTAAAATAGCAGTCATGCTAAAATACTAACCAAATATCATTTTACTTAGTTAATTGGATTACAACGCTTAATATTTTGTTGCTCGACTTTTATTGTTTACTACCTCCTGGTACCTGCGGGGTAACGAGTTCACTAGTTGCCTACAGGTCTGCTGAAATTGACTGCCATTCGATTTGGCATATTCTTCACAGATCGTCACTCCCGCAGCATGATACTTGAGTCTCCGAATTTTACCGTCTTTTTGGTGTACTGAAATGCTGTCAATAGTGGTCTTCGTACGTGTTGTTGGTATGCACTGGAATTAAATAAGTACAGTATATTCCGCCACTTCTTTTCACCCAATTGTACGTGTTCATGAGCAAACGACAATCTACTTTGTATTAGCCTTTTATTTAATACTGGTACCTTCCTAGGCCTTCTTGCACTCAACTTTCCTTGAATCAATCTTCGTCTAATAATAGAGGTGCTTATAAGAAGGTGCAACTCACTTTTAATTGCAGTTGAATTTATGGACGGTGTCTTACTTGTAGTTTTTGCCTTTATTAAGTAGATCGAGTATAATTGCACTTTTTCCAACGAACAATATTTTGCTCGGCCCATATTACAACAGAAAAGGACGACTAAAACATTGATGAATTATTCTGCAACAGACAGAACTTTATACGTTTGCGGTTAGTGCCGCCAGCTATGGAACTGTTGTTTTAATGCACAGGCAAATAACAGCGCATGACTAGAAAAGTCGGTAATTTTTCTTCATATTCTGTACCTTACCGAATTTATTTATAAGTTTGAATTTAGGACTGCTATTTTCGTGCACATGACTGTATGTACGTATACATTATACGTACATTAAATTAAGCGATCTTCTTAGTTTGAACTAAATATTTATTTGCATTTTATTATAAGAAATGAAAGAATAATATCGATAATTTCAAGTCAATTTTGAATACAACTAACCTAGACTTCTTTCTTACGAGTTTATATACACATTTTGAAGGCTATTAACAAATTATAAAAAGTCAAATAAAAGGAGGGAAACATAAAATTCTGTGTTTTTCTGGAATTGCACTTCAAAACGAAACTGTCTTATTTGTATTGTAAATGTCCTTAGAACAATAATCTTTTAAACTAATTTTTTAAAATCCAGTCAATAACGTCTTAATCGCTCACGATGGTTTTCTCACCTGATATACTTCCAAGTAAAATACATTATTTCTAACACAAAGACTTTATAACTCCCCGTAAAGTTGTGTATGTCTAACTGTTTTGCAAAGTTTTGAGCTTTGTCTGGTAAAATTGGGTTACTTATAGGCAATCCTCTAGAACGTGCTCCTCAAAACCATGCGAAAGTCAATTTACAAATTCCTTCATAAGGCTGAAAAGAATTACGTTTCATGCTATTATTTTCATTGATTGTCCATTTTTATTTAATATTGCACTTATTTAATAAATTTTTTTGAATTTGTTTTACCACATCTGTATTTTCGTGCTAACTCCCGTTGGAATAAACCTTTTTCACTATCATTGATAACCTTAATTAATTCAAGTTTCAAAGCGTTTTGTTTGTATTTATGGTTAGAGATTATTACACCTTATTTCAACTTATATGAATTGACACATGTTATACAAACAGTTCTACATGCTAGAAATACTACATACAAATATGTACTAAACAATATATAGTTGAGACGTTTTTATTTGGTCGTGAGAAAGATGGGCTGTAGTCTGACATCTATTAATGAAGTGATCACACCTACTAGAACAGTTTAAGACACAGGGCAGTTGGTCTTTATTTTCTTAATCAATATTAATAGTAATGAAAGATACCAAAATTTACAGAATTAAAATATTATATATTGATTCACTCACGAGAACCAAAATGTACACTGTTCTCAACGGTCCAGATCGTGTACGGAGTTTGTTTTCGTACAGGTATTTTTCGCCGTGGTTTACCAGGTGCGACACTTTGCAATTATTTGCTGATGATGACAACTTAGTTGTCGAAATGCGTATACAGAATTACGAAAGTTAATGTGGAAGGGGGTTATATATCAACCTTAGTGATTAAACATTAAAAAGGTATTAAAGGAGCATTAAAAGGAATTACTATAAGTTAAAATGAGGTAGTTTATTCAACCACTTTATTCACCTGACGAAGGTACTCATTTGGGCAGGTTTCATTGTATTTACTTTGTACATGGTTGTGAGCTTTCATATGTTTTGTACTTCACTAACTGACAGTTCTTTTAGAATGATATATCACTTGCTATATAAACAAGATATCCATATTTGCAGTTTATTTTTAAAAACTGTGGTCATAGAAAAATATAGCGTGCAACATATGCCCAAAGCGCTTTTCTCACTTGTATGATTCGTCGCACAAGTGAGAAAAGACTCGTTTTGTGTATTTATTGTAGAATTTTTGGCATGAGACATTAAGTGATACATATTTAGTTATGTGTATTTTGACTTTCTGAAGCACTTCAAAGTTTGAAGTGAATACTATATTTTCAAATAGTTTTTTTCCATCTACATAATATAATACAAGTATTCATATTAGTTACATTTAATTATTTTGCTTCGTAATTTGCCTATATACCATAATATATGTACGTGTAAAAGTGTGAATTTTGCATTATTTATGTATTTCAGAAGCCCTTCGAAAGAGCGAGGACCACCAACCCAAGACGTGTAAGTGTTATAGCTTTAATAAAAAATATAGTGTTTTATCAGCTTTTGTGAATGACAGATATTGATAAGCTTTAAAAGCTCATACAAATATACAATAAACATCATAAATTTCCGGTTAAACTATAATGAAAATGATATAATAATAAAAATAGTAAAAATAATAATAATAGTAATATTTATTCATGTCGGTATTACAAAAAATGTACGTATACATCCAGATAGTAGAACCTACGATTATTTAAATCACTTCTATATTATTAAATTTATCAGCCAAAAACTGATAAAATTTATAGAAGCTCTCCAAGTCCAATAATTCCTCAGAATTTCTTTTAGATATAACATTCAGAGATAATATTTTGATAAATTCAGACAGTTTATTAAAGAATATTATAGAATAATAATTAACAGTACACGTACTTCTCTTAGTCAATAGTATTTAAGTCTTATGCTGTCGTTAATTCTGAATTCTCGTGATATCATAATTCAGATTGTAATCATGAATGCTTTCTACCTACTTCCACTTAGTCAATGGTATTTAAGTCTTATGCAACCATTAATTCTGATTTTTCGTGATATCATAATTTAGATTGTAATGGTGAATGCTTTCCTTAATGAAGAGAATACTCCAAAATGTAGACACATGAATTTGGTCAAAATACCAAGAGTCAAAAACGCATTTTTGGAATCAGAACCGTAATCAATTACAACAATTAATCTTATGCATCTTCTCTGTGCTCTAAGTCTTTGCATATGAGTGGAATGACTCCGAACAAGTATTGCATATTTCATTATGGTATGAAAAACTGTGTAATTGCACATAACTAATAGATTATTTGTCACACAGAGGCCTTTTCAAAAAAGTGTTATCAATCTCGTACATAATTTATCAATATTTAACATGGTATCCATTAAATTTGATCGAATTGTCAAAATGTAACAGACAGTGTTCAAGAACGGATCCTTGAGGTATACCATATCTATTATATAATTTATCCGAGTTTTGTAATTTAACACATGGATCAATAAGTCCCGAGACTAACCCATAGATGGCGCTCGTAGTAAACCAGTAACCACGTCTTTCTAGAGTACTAACCTTTGCTTGAAACGTGTCAAAATTTTAAGTCGATCGGACCAGAAACAGCTGAGTTATCGAGGTTGGAGTAAAGTCGTTTTGTAGTTTGTTTAAACAATGGAAAAAACCGAGTTTCGTGTTCTGATAAAACATTGTTTTTTAATGGGTAAAAACACCACGCAAGCAAAACAATGGATTGAAAAATGTTACCCGGACTCTTGTCCATCAAAAGCAACGATTTGTCGGTGGTTTGCCGAGTTTAAACGTGGTCGTACCGAAACAAATGACGCGGAACGCTCGGGTAGACCTGTGGAAGCCGTTACACCGGAAAATGTGAGTGAAGTGACAAAAATTATAATGAAAGATCGTAAAGTGAAGCTCCGTGAGATTGCTGAGATGACACAGATATCATATGGAAGTGTATTTACTATCCTTCATGAAAAGTTGAGCATGAAAAAGGTTTTTTCCAAGTGGGTGCCGTGATTGCTCTCGATGGAACAAAAACAGCAACGAGTCGATGATTCAGAAAGCTGTTTATCGCTATTTACTCGCAACAAAAAGGATTTCTTGCGTCGTTACGTGACCATGGACGAAACATGGATACATCACTACACTCCAAAGTCGAAGCGGCAGTCATCTGAGTGGCGCACAGCTGGCGAAAGCCGTCCGAAACGTCCGAAAACGCAGCAGTCAGCTGGCAAAGTCCTGGCGTCAGTTTTTTGGGATACACATGGCGTGATTTTCATTGACTACCTCGAAAAAGGTAAATCGATCAACAGTGATTATTATATTGACTTACTGGTGCTTTTGAAGGAGGAAATCGCAAAAAAACGACCGCACATGCGGAGAAAAAACATCCTTTTTCACCAAGACAATGCACCCTGCCACAAGTCGATGAAAACAATGGCAAAATTGAACGAATTGGGTTTTGATCTGCTTCCCCACCCCCATATTCGCCAGATTTAGCCCCCAGTGACTACTGGCTCTTTGCTGATCTTAAAAAAATGCTCCAGGGAAAAAGATTTGGCTCAAATGAGGAGGTCATCGCTGAAACTGAAGCTTATTTTGAAGCGAAAGATAAATTTTTTTATAAGCATGGTATTGAAAAATTGGAAAAGCGTTGGAACCATTGTATCACCCTAAAAGGTGATTATGTTGATGAATAAAAAAAAATTTTGCAAAAAAAATGTTGTTTTCATTGTTAGTCTCGGGACTTATTGATCCATGTGTTATATATTGCACTCTTTCATTTAAGTAAGATTTCAATAACTTGATGTTAGTACTGAAGAAATTATAATACCTTCACTTTGATGGTTCGCACAATGAAAACTTTCGTTAGTCCATACAACGTTATTCGAGTATACTTTTGTTTTCGAAATTTTCTTATATAGCATTTGTTAGGCTTTGATGTTAGTAAAGATGTGAAAAATTTATTTCGGAAATCGAACTGACAAGGGCTGTACAATAGATTCATCGCAAAATATTTAGGGATTTGATATTTTAAAATTTTCGGAAAAATGAGCGTAATTCGATATGGTTGCATCCAATTATCAGCTATGAAATGCATGATATGTTTTGTTTTAATTTGAAACATTTTGATCCGTTCTTTTACTGTGAAATATGTAGAATAATTTCGTCTATGCTATTTAAATATTATTTAATTTGATTGACATTTGTTGTTTCTTTGCTAAAAATTATATCATCGGGTGATTATTTAGTGTCTTGGCATCGTATGGGTAACGGCTACGAATAGAAACTGTCGATAGACTTTATTTATATTCAATAAATTAATCAGGTTAGTAGAAATCGTACTGCAAAATACAAGAAGTAAGGTAGGGTTAGATGGAAAACTATTAGAGAGCTTTCCTATAGAAAAATATTTAAGAGAAGGCGACATCTTATTGCCTTAATGACAATCTTGTTTAATCTAACACCGAAGGTTATTATATGAGACAGCAAAATATACACAAACAAGTTATTAAATCAGCATAAGCATCTATGTATTACATATACAGATGATGTGGGGCTAATAATAAAATCGAAGTAGAAATGGGAAGAATATGGAGAAATCTAGAACAAAATGCGAAACATATAGCATGCAGATTAATTAAGAGAAAACTATGTACATAACTTTCAAGGGACACTGACAAAGAAATCATAATTATACTCCGAAAAAATAAATAATACTCCGAAGTCTAAAACGATAGCAATATTTTTTCGAAATTCTAGATCATTTTGAATATCTGGATGTCATCTTCACTGACAAAAAAAATAGAAGTACTAAAGGTTGACAAGGGAATTAACAAATGACTTGGAGCAGCAGCTAGTCTGGGAGAAATGCAGAATTTCAAAAATACAGAAGTTGAAGAATAATATATAAGAATATAAGAGCAGGACAACTGATAACATATGACACATAATCAGACCAACGATTTGTACGGGATAATGAATAAACAAATAACAGATAAGTTAGAAAGATTTGAAAGGAAGCTATTGAGCGAAGTCTTTGAGAACAAAAGATGAACAAGGTACAAAAAGGACTAATAAAGTGATTGAATAAAACTACGAGGGTGGTCCCATAAGTACCCGGCCTGACCTAGAGATGACGGTAGTTGTTTAAAAATGTCACTGGATTCGAAAGTACACAATCAATAAAGTATATGTTTCAAGTTTGAAGACGCCACGTTGTTTAGTATTTGTTTGGCAGCCATCAATAGTGGACGGTTTCAGTGAATTTGTAAAAATGGAGCAAATTGGTCATCGTTACGTGATACAATACTTTTATTTGAAAGGCCTCAGCCCAACCGATATAAAAGCTGAACTGGATCGTACTCTGGGTGAGTCTGCTCTTTCTTTTACAACAGTGAAATATTGGGTAGCAGAGTCTAAACGAGGCCGTACGAGCTGCCAAGACGAGCATCCCATTGGTCGTCCAAATGAGGTGACGACTCCAGAAATGGAGAACAAAATCCGCAAAACAGTGCTGAATGATCGTCGACTGAAAGTGCCTGAGCTGGCAGACATAGTAAGCATTTCAAAAAGTGCGGTACATCGTATATTATCTGAAAATTTGAACATGAGAAAGCTGTGTGCAGGATGGGTGTCGCGTTTACTCACACTCGAGCAAAAACAGTGTCGTGAAGATGTTTCAATTGAGTGTTTAGCGAAGTTTCACAGCAACAAAGCAGAATTTTTGCGCCGTTTCATAGCCATGGATGAAATATGGGTCTATCACTTCACACCCGAGACAAAGGAACAATTAAAACAATGGACTAGAAAGGGAGAGCGGGCTTCAAAGAAGACGACGACAGCTTCACTTGCAGGCAAGGTCATGGCATCGGTTTTTTTTGGGATGCGCATGGAATAATTTTCATTGACTATCTTGGAAAAGGAAAAACTATCAACGGTGAGTATCATGCGAACTTATTGCAACGTTTGAGCGAAGAAATCAAGCAAAAACGGCCACATTTGGCTAAGAAGAAAGTGTTGTTTCATCAAGACAATGCACCAGTTCACAAATCCATTATTGCAATGGCCAAAATTAATGAGTTAAAGTTTCAATTGCCACCTCATGCACCCTGTTCGCCTGATTTAGCCCCTTCGGATTAGTTTCTGTTCCCAAACTTGAAAAAATGGCCCAGTGGTCAAGAATTTTCCAACGATGAAGAAGTGATGTCAGCAGTTAATGGCTATTTTGAGGAGCAAGATAGTTCTTATTATAAAAACGGTATCGAATTTATTGAACATCGCTGGGAAAAGTGTAGAGCTGAAAGGAGGTTATGTTGAAAAATAAATATATTTCTTTCCAAAATTTTTGTGTTTTCTTTGTTGGGTCGGGTACTTTTGGGACCACCCTTGTATAATAAACCAACAATCAGTAAAAGAATTAAATTTAAGCGGATAAGATGATTAGGAGTGTGAAATACGAGAAAGAGGGAATAGAAGAAAATAACTGACAAAAAAGAAGTGAATACATTAAGTAAAGAAAGACTTAATGGGGCCTGTAAAGCTCCAAGAACTGTTCTATTAATAATATTACAAGTGTAAAATGTTTATACCATTTTAATAACTGTAAAACATAGTTCCTATTTGCGTATGTAATTCCACTAGGTCGAGAATTTATCACGCTAGTCTCTATGCAATAAATCATAATCTTATGTAATTGTTCTTTTTCTAATTAGATTACTGAAATTACATTATTAAATATAAAGTATGGTAAACAACTTGTTTTCAAAATAATCAATATTAAAATATACCCACTAATTTTTTCTTAATAGGCATGAACGCACTCATTATAAGCTTGACCAAACGTGGCCGGCATGGAGTGAAAGGTATTGTGGTTTAAGGAAGACAATTTACAATGTAGTGAATTTTAATATGCTTTAGGTTTGAAGAAGATGATTCACAGGAACAAAGGTAATATTCGATTTTTGTTAAAAGGAATCATTCTATTATTAATAACATCCTATCTACTACATATGTTTCACAGAATTCACAGATCTTCAGGCAGATTTGTGTTATTAATGAACGATTCCTTAATAGCTTTTATCATATCATTTCGATACAGAAAAATAATGAATAATCATTGTCTCCCTCTCTCGTCCAAAACAAAAATGTATTGAATGACAAAGCGAGAGCGCGTCTATCTCGCGTGATGGAGAAACCAGGTGTTCATTCTTGACTTTGGCCGCAGGTTTTCTTCTTTACAGATTGGGATTTTCTGATAACTACGGGTGTGTCCTCATCATTAAAGACCCAAACTTTATTTTGAGCTTTGGTCGGCACATCGTAATAGTAAGTCTCGTCGCCTGTAACGATGTTGTTCACATGCCGAGATTGTCCCTTATTAAACTGTTTTAGCATCTCCCGGCACCAAGTCACACGTCCTGTCATCTATTCTTCAGTCAGTCTACGCGGCACCCAGAGAGAACAAAGTTGCTTCACGTGCAAATGATCATGCAGAATCGAACGAATTGCTGATGCATTTAGGCCTGAAGTACCCTCTATCTGTTGGTAGGTCACTCGCCTGTCCTCGCCAAGCATTTTCCTCACAGTAGTAACGTTTTCCTCCGTAACTGACGTTCGTGGCCTTCTCGGCCTCTTATCACCCTCCAGAGTTAAATTTCCCTTTTGGAATTCTCTATACCACCTGAATATCGTTGCGAGATGTGGACAAATATCACCTAGTGCAAGAGTCATTTCTTCGAAGCACTGGTCTATGTTTAAACCACGCACGAAATTATAACGCAAAACTGCCCTTATCTCATTTCGTGACCACGATGGCATCGTAAGCATTTTACAATCTCACTGCTAATGAATGCCAGAGCCCTCGACATGGCGCGACTGCTACTATGCACGTATTAAGATGTCTCAACATGCAGCAACAAGCAGCTTCCTACGATTCATTGTTGCGTCATATTGCAAAACTTTCCTAGTACCCTTGTACATTACATAAAAATAAAATTTGTGAAAATTGTAACATTCTGTGTATTTATTTAGTCATTCATTTTCATCAAGTAAATGTCGAGTCAATACTATATATGGTTTGGTAGATATAGTTAGATTATTGGTTGTCTCGTAAACTATAAGCGAGAAATTCAACTCGTCTTGATTCTTTTCCGCTCAACCTGTATATTCTTTAATTATATGTTCCCTACTACTAAACAAAAATTTATAATTTCTTTTACAGAGATGTAGGAAAAGAGAAACATGATCCCCGTGGTAAAGCTTCAGGCTATACTCCGTAAGTCAATTTTTTTAGATATTTTTCAGTTTTATTTAAAATTTTATGCATTCTTATCCAGTAGCCGGGAGAAAAGTAAAAAACATAAAAGGAAAAGGCAGGGAACTCCTGGGTATTCTTCCAGGTAATTAAAACATAAAAAGCAATATTTCTCGGAGATGATTAATTATTTTGGACGAACATGACCAAGGTACCCGAGCTTATCATAACAAAGATCCCACCCGTAGTGCGGGGTAGATCAATTAAATATTTATACGCCCTGTCGTAGAACTGCTTGTTTTCGACGTTTAGACTTGCTAATGAAATTATCCGCATATATAGTCATTTATATGTCGATATTAACCGACAAAATTATAAAATTATGTTAATGATTGATACAGTGTTGTTAGTTGTTTCACAAGAAAATTTATTCTTTAAATTTGGCACTTTATAGCCAAATGTTTACGCTAATTAATGTGAAAATGTATACTATTTAAAGGAGAATTATAACGGAAAATGAAGTGATATGTTTTTGCAATACAGCAACTTTAAGTTGGATTTAGAAAAAGCTTTTCACGTATTTTTCTTTTCTCATATGTCGGTCGTTTCATTATACGTACCTGTAAAGTTTATTCTTTTGTGTTTGGATTTTTCGACCATTAGGGATAATAAACCACTTAGATCATATTAGCGACGTTTCGGGGGTATTTTCCTTCTTTTAAAGGTTTCTTATTCAATTGTTTCTCTACATAGATCTTATATACATTTTATATATAGATTAGATAAAAGTCTAATCACTTTAGAAAATTTACCAAATATATGTAACTGTCCTGTCAGTTCCAAGCATGCCATAAATGTATAGAAACACTGTATAATTTTGTTAATAAAAATTTTCGTGTTTTTGTAATTGTACAATTTTGAACAAGAAAAAAAGGCTTAATTATAATTAAATTAATATTATATACTTTTAAAAAATGTAAAAAATCCATCAAGTAAAAATATATATATATAATCGATGAATTGTAGGTTAATAGAAAAAATAAAAAATAAATAAATAACTTGAAAAAGAGAGGAAAAGAAACAGATACGTCGTTAATATGGTTTAAGTGTTTTGTTATTTTAAATAATTGAAAAACCCAAATAAAAAAGAATAAGATTTATGATATCATTTTCTACAAATTATATTAATTATTATATTCTTGTTGTAAATAGTTTCTTCTCGGTTACTGGGTTTGGTTCGCAGCTCTGAAACTGCTGCATTATTTGTCGAACATTTATATATTCTTGCGAGGGACAACCTCAGATTTGCCATTGATCTTTACATTGTTGGACTGAAACTGAAAGTATGTTAGTTCGTGAAGGGGTTATATTGGACCAGCGTTCCATTCATTTCACTCTGTAGGTTGAGTCAGAGTGTTCACTTCCTTTCCTAGACGTCATGGCAAAACATTATGTTGATGGCTCATTAAGACATTCCATTTATCGCAGACATACAAATATCAATAGATATCCAAACGCATATTTTCAGCATCATTCAGCACAAAAATGTAGTGTCATAAACTCTCTAATTCAAATGTCTTCTCCATATTTGAATCTATTTCATGTCGATCCAAAACCTCTTACTTCCTTTTGTTAACCTTCGACGCCCATTTGCTTAATATATAGGGTGCCAGTGACTGTATCAATAGAGTCCTTCTAAAGTATAACATCAAAACAATCTCTGTGAAAGACCGTAATCATTTAGAACCCCTGATGTTTATAGCATTCCATGCTCATATGGTAGTGTATATATTGTCAAAATAAAATGTTTGGTTGGTACTTGTGCAACTGAATACAAGCGTTGTTCTGGAAAATTGCACGTGGCTGGGTTCTGTCCTGATTCTATCCCGCAACTCATTATAGCCAAAAATTTGTCAATCTATGGAAATCCAAAGAATCTTAACCGTCATGACGGCTAGCATTTTTACACATGGTAAAACACCCTTTCAAAATCGCTCCACCATAAACACAACCCTTCAGTGACTCGGAACAATTCCCATATAAGCCCTTCCTAAACTTACATAACTTCTGTTTCAGAGCAACAACAAATAGTAGTCTTGAGGAAGTTCCTCGTAAGAGTGAATAAAACGTCTGCAAGTGAGGTTGTAGTGCCAGAGACACAGTTCCAGCCCAAAAGAAGCTACTTACTCTCTACTCTACTCTCTACTCGTCAATGTACTCTCCATTGGGCGCTATACGCTTCAGGAAGAAAGTTTTCAGTGTTTTCATTTCTCTTGGTCCGCAAAATATACATCGGTATCATTATTTGATGAAAATTTATCCTCGTCTACGAAATATTTGCAGTTCGCGGACTAGAAAACTGGGACGGACCCAATTCAGGAGACTAGGCTGGACGAGACCTTGCTTGGAAAAGGTCCAATAATGTAGTGGAATAGGTTTTTGTTATTGTTTTCCCTGTCAAATAGTTGACCAGGATAACTTCTAGGGAATCTTAAGAAATAGTAACCATAATCTCCCCAGCCGATAAAATGGCCTTTGTATTCTTTGCCGAATTTTCACGAGTTACCGTCTATTGCTCTAATTAATATTTGAGTGTATAGTACTGGAACCACTTGGTAAAAACTTCTAAGAATTAAGGTTCGACATCGTCAAATGTTGTATTGAAATGTTTGTTGCCTGTGTTCTTGATAGACAATCAACACTCGCTTGTCCTTTTTGTATGCTATTTTTCAAGCACGATATCCGATATCTGCGATAGTGACCATAATAAGGTATACAGAGGGTGCTTAATTTTAAATACATGTTTGTGCAAGTTTAAAGTTATTAATTCAAAAATATATAGCTTTTAACAATGTTCCAGAGTTTCCATAAAATTTCATTTAGTTCCATTTTGGGTTAGGCAACTGTTTATCATACTTCCTTAATATTTGTTTCAATCGCTGTTGTCGTATTTGTCCATTTTCATGGCATCTATTGCACCTTATTTTAAGCGTCTACTAGTTTCGATGAATGATATAGTCATGCTTTCTAATGAACTATGGTGCCACCTCATTAAAATTTATAATAAAACAGAATAATAAAAATATAATGGGCTGTATAGAAGGACCTTACGTACGAATACTAAATTCTGAAGACATTTGAAAATTAGAAATGTCCACGAGAATTTGCTGGATAGTTGACAATTTTGTGAACACTATTTTCAGTTTTTAATTTTTCATGTTACATGTTTTGCATTTTATCTATAAGCTCAAAACAATTTAATCTATGCTGACGATGATCTTAGTTACTTGTCACTAGAAACATACGAATTCTTAGGTAGTTATTCTTAATCTGATTATCAAGAGATTGTTTCAGTGCTTAGAAAGGATTTTAACGCTATATTTTTCAGTTGTAGCCTAATTATTATTATAGCTATTACTTTACGTGAGTAGGAAATGTTTTGGATTCATTCGAGGAGGGTTGCCCTGTTATTTCCATAACTGAGATTGTCGTTTGGATAGAGTAATATTGTGGCAGAAGGCAGCTTTCACCAACTATAATAAACCTTCGCAAAATTAGCTTGGTTCTTGTTAAATAGCTAAACATTTTGCTTGACGATTGCAGTCTCGTTTTTGATCACAATTCAAGAGATGTGGCACCCATCTTGATGTTAACTTGGATATGCGATATATAATGTAGTTCATATACACACGATTTCATAATTTCACAATTTCATTACTTATATTTTTATTGCTCATTTATGAAGTTGTTGCTGTTTTTGATGGTCTTGGTCACACATCGTTGTTCATATCGCCAAGTACATATTAAGCAACTCAGTGATAAATTGTGAGTCGAAGAAGCATAATCACCCAAAGTATTTTCATTCATTTAAAATTTCGGATGAGTTTAGTACTTTAAAAAATAAATTGAGAGTTTATGCATTTTAGAATTTTTCATTTAGTCGCTTTATTCAAATATCAAAAGTTAACCAAATCCCACCTGCAACCATAACAAGATAAAAGATTAGAATACGCCAGACTTTTCCGAAAAAGGATGCTAGTGTTTCGAGTCTTACTTCCCTCAAATTATTCCAATAAACTAAATTCAAGCTCTTAAAAACAAACACTTCCTTAAATAAGTTTCCCCATTTCCATCAATCACTACATAAGTCAAATTCTTGTATTTATTTTTGAGAATTAATGTTAATTCTACCTTGCTTCTAAGAAAACAAACGTTTTAGTTTGTTTCGTTGACTTTGGGCGCAATCTGTACATCGGCTCATATACATGCGGTTGTTCTGATCAATTCACTTCCATATAAACCTCTTGGATTTACGTAGGCACTTTGCCACGTCTCTCTAGTCGTCTTCGAGTTTCGTGGATGAAAAACATTGCTCCGTATGCTTCCTTGTAAATATACTTTCCTCATGTTTACATTAGATGTTATACTAAAGTCTGCTTAAGACCTTTCTACCTGCTTCAAATACTTTCACTCTTGTAAATTCTCATTTGCTTTTAATAAATAATCCGCCTTTAGTGTATGTTTAGACAATAAACAGGAATTTACAGTTCTGGTATTCATATATTTTTTTAAATACAAAAAGTTAAATATCAATAACAAAATACAAAAATAATAAACAAAATATATTAAAAAGGAAGAATAAAAAAAGTAAATTGAAAAATCTAAAGCCAAAAATCCGTAATGTCGAAAATTTTGTCCTTCAAAATAAACCAACGACACTGAAACATGGATAAAAATTAAATAATTCAGGAATTTCCTTTCATTTCATTTATCACCCGTTAGACTTAGGCTCAACAAAGTTCAGACATTTAGGCTTGGTGTTTTTTGTATTACCACCAATAGGTCTTTCACTTCCATTTTATTAGTTCTGTGTCTCTCACTATTTCTTAATGCTGCATAACAAGCTTCTTTTGACACTTTCTTTAGCAGTATTCGAATATACTGGCATTTGAACTAGGTATTTGTTTGGAATATTTTGGCCAGAGAAAATATACGATGAGGAAATATGACGAAAGACGGGAATGGAATTAAGGAGCTTATTTTGAAACGACGAATTTAGCGAAATAAATACTAAAATATCGGGGGTTAAGTTGCAAGAGACGAAATAACTGGACAAGAAACCCACTGGGGGAATTGAGCTAAAATTATTGAATCGATTAAAGAAATTAAGTTTAAAATAAAAAGCAGAGGTAAATGGAAATGAACAGAGGCTAATCGGAACTGAGACTGCAAAATAAAGCATTGGGTGAAGATAAAAAGAAAACCCAGTATTCAGTGCTTAGAATTGACTAATCTATCACCAAAGCAGGGAGAATTTTAGTTTCGAAACATTAAATTTGGCGCTTCTCGGTGTACAGTAGAACTTGGAACAGAAGAAAATTATTCTTGAAAATCTAACTATAGCTTTGTCTGGTATCATCATATGTTTATCAACGGTATAAAAAAAGATAAACAGAACCCAGTTATTATTTTTTGAAATGTTTGTGAAAATAAACATTTTCTGCTTCATTTATATATGTATTCTATTTTAGTTCTTCAGGAGAACGAGGACTATTCAGTCAAGAAGCGTAAGTGTAATAATTATAGTTTTTCTAATATACTTAATAGAAAGTTATATTTGCATGTAATGGATCTTCCAATAAGAGGTTTCATTTTGATATGTAAAAAAAACGAGTATTCTTAAGCGAAATCATCGGATGCTTATTTAATTGTATGCCATTAATAATGGAAAATAATATCAGCCAAATTTCCGCCACGGCTACGCTTGCAGGACCATATTCTTTTCATGAAATTTTCCATCACCAATTCGCACATTTGCGGCTGTATGTCTTCGATAACTTCACGAATTCCATCTTTGAGGTCTTGAATCGATTGTGGGCCATTGGCATAGGCCTTATCTTTCACTTAGCAAAAAAAAAGCCTAAAGATGTTAAATCACAAGATCTCGGTGGCCAATTGTGATCGCCTCTTCGAGAAATCACACGGTCAGGAAACTTTTTACGCAAAAGAATGATGGTATCGCTACTTGTGTGGCACGTTGCACCATCTTGTTCAAAATAAACATCGTCCACATCAATATCTTCCAATTTCGATCATACAAAATCATTAATCATCATTCGATAGCGCAATACATTCACCGTAACAGTTGCTCCAGCCTCATTTTCGAAAACGTAAGGTCCAATGACTCCGTCAGACGAAAAACCGCACCCAATAGTCACACACGTTGAGGATGGAGAGGCTTTTCAACAATAATTCTTGGGTTTTCTGAGCCCCAAATGCAACAATTCTGCTTGTAAACGTAGCCTCCGAGGTGAAAATAGGCCTCATCACTCAAAACGATTTTTTGATGAAATACCGGATTAGTTTCATGCATTTCAAGGACCCAATCAGCAAAGACAGGACGTTATTGATGGTCAGTAGGCTTGAGTTGTTGTGTTAAGTAAACCTTAAAAGTCTTAGCACCTAAGTCTTTATGCAAAATACGGTGTAATGTCGTTCGTAGAATGCCCAATTCCAAAGATCGGCGAAAAATGGACAAACGTGGGCTTTCCTTAACACTATGGGCCACGACAGCAATATTCTCAGTTATTCTTGAGCGATGTGCACGAGTTCGATTCTTCCCATCAATAACAGCTCAAAATTTTCCACCAGTTTCACAATTGCTGGCCGAGAAGGTGCTTCACGACGACCCAAAAATACTTTAGTTTTGCGAACTGTGACCCCAAAGTTTTCACTATTTTTGTAGAGAATTTGAACAATTTCATTGGGTTGTTGAAACGTATATTGTTGAATTTTTATTAATGGCGTAGTTTTTACTTGTCATCTGTCAAGTAGTTACAGGTTGAGTCATGACAACTGTTAAAATGGCGTGCTGTTGAAAATGAAATGTCTTATTGGAACACCTTTTACATATGAGCAGCGGGCGCCATACATATTTAGCTTGATTATTAAGAAACAACCACAAAAAATATTCTTTTTTGTTATTCAGTATATTTTACTTCAATGCGTTGTTTAATTAATTTATATCTGTATAAATTTTAACTGATTAAATATTGCCAGAATAGTATTTCAGAAACAATACTATTTATTTATTTCCGAAGGCAACGTGATTTAATAGACAGAAATAAATTAATAAAAATGATGAAGGCGGGGCATGATGTTGAGAAGAGAAACTAGTACACTGCGAAAAGGGAATTTCTTAATTCAACAAATTTCTGAATGTTATTTTTCAAAGGTTGAGTTAACCGCTAGTTGGATAAATAAATGTAAAGTTAAGCATATGGAAAACACTTAAAAAATGTCAAATTACTTAATTTCATTTAAAAAATTACAAATGTTCATTGGACTAAATTACGAGAATCTCAAAATAAGGGATAAATGTTCTTCTCTTAACTATAGTAGACGGTTAATTTAATATTACTTTCTGGTTGAATTATAGAATTCCGAAAGAAAACATCTACACATTTATGTTTGCATATGTAATGACGTAAATATGTAGGAATAAGTGTTGTGTTTATTTAAAATACTTTTCTATTTTGTGAAATTCCGAAATAAAACAACTACATGCATTAGACTGACACCCTCATCATATAATATAATATGTCGTTTCGATAGTAACACTCACCAAGAAATCAGGAGCGTATAACTTGTCGATAAAGCCAGACTATCCGAGTGGTTTCCTTGGAGTAAATCGAAAATTTATTATGCTTGACACTTGCGGTATACGAGGGTAGTTTGACAAGTAGTGAGAATGGAAAAGAAAAACGAATATTTTAAATGCAAAATAATTTTTATTTTTCAATATATTCTTCTAAAAGAGCAATACATTTATTCCAACGGTGCTCCAATGCCCTTATGGCATCTCTAAAATGCGATTCCGAAAGGCTTGCAAAATACTCATTTACGAAGATGATAAGCTCGCCGTTAGACGAAAATTTCTTTCCACTTAGTGCCGTTTTCAATTTTGGAAAAAGGTGGAAGTCGGAAGGGGCTAGATCCGGCGAATAAGGCGCATGCGGTACTAATTGAAAATGCAACTCGTGGATTTTGGACATCGCAACTGTGCTAGTATGCGAGGGAGCGTTGTCTTGGTGAAACAGAATCTTTTTATTTGCCATTCCTGGCCGTTTAGCACGAATCTCAACATTTAATTTTTGTAGAAGTTCTGTATAATATTGTCCGTTTATTGTGGCACCTTTCTGAAGGTAATCAATGAGCAAAATGCCCTTTGAATCTCAAAAAATTGATGCCATCACCTTGTTTGCCGATAAAGTGCTTTTCGCTTTCTTTGGTGCAGAACCACGTTCTAACCATTGTTTCGACTGTTGTTTAGTTTCGAGTGTACTGTAGTGTATCCAAGTTTCATCGCAAGTAACAAATCGTCTACAAAAGTCAACCGGATTCCGCTTATAAAGGTCCAAACACTCATTGGAAATGCGCAAACGAGTGAACTTTTGATCAGTCGTAAGCATTCGCGGCACCCATCTTGCCGAAAGCTTGGAATGGCTCAATTCTTTCGTTAAAATGTGGTGTACGCGTTCTATTGAAATGTTTATCATGTCTGCTATCCCTCTCACTTTGACTCGTCGTGGATTTTTATAATCATTTCCTTAGAAGTCACGATTTTGGGTGCTCCAGAGCGCGCTTCATCAACGCAGCTTGTTCTACCGCGTTTAAATTCATTTAGCCATCTACTTATTGTGGCGTATGATGGAGCAGATTCACCTAATGTTTCCCGTAACTCATCTTTTATTTAGGTAGCTTTCATACCCTTAATTACGAAGTATTTAATCACCGCACGACACTCTGCTTTTTCCATTTTAACAAGACGACGTGTTGCTTCTTTTTCAATCAGCTGTCAAAAATTAACTAATCAACCGATTTATCTGAATATCGGATTGTAAACATATAAATAGGCAACCTAAATTACAGTGCATTTGTTTTACCAATTAGAGCGCCACCTATGTGTCATTCTCACTACTTGTCAAACTATCCTCGTATCTACGTATGTAATACCTAAAATGCGTTAAAAATTAAAATAAACTCGTCTTTAATGAATTATCGACTTGACACAAAACTTTCTTTTCTTTTCTTAATTATGACATTAAATAAGCATCTTATAAAGCCATAAGCATTTCAAACAAATTACATTTATTAAAATAATTGGTTTATATATCACATTCATTGTTAAGTATATTTACTGATTCTTCCTTAATAGCCATGAGCGTACCCACTATAAGCTGGATCAAGCGTGGCCAGCATGGAGTGAAAGGTATTCTTTTATAAAAAAGACTAAATAAAATACAGCAAATTTGATTATCCTTTAGGTTTGATGAAGATTTGCCACAGGAGCGCAGGTAATCTTTGGTTTTCATTTAGAGTTTTTGCACAGAATATTTATTCATTTCGCTTTCGGTAGAAGGTTTAAAATATTGCTCATTTATTTTCGATTACGTTTTCTATTGCTAGAAAAAAACTTATATTTTCTTTTACAGAGATACAGAGAAACAAAAAGATGATGATTCTCGTAGTAAAACTTCAAGCTACTCTCAGTAAGTTAATTTTTTGGATATTTTTTGAATCTAGTCTAAAATTTAATGCACATTTGTTTCAATTTCTATGTGGAAAATTTCGATATTACACATACATATAAATTGCAATACTTAGTGAGGATTATTATGTTTTTATAATTATTCGATAACACGTCGATGTAACCAATGATAAAATTATGAAAGAGAAAACAAACGACTTCCATTTTTTATTAACAATGTGCTGCTTCTACTTGGTTATTTTCACCATTATTAACGTGGCATGGCATCGCTTCCAAAAAATGCTCAACGTCTTTTTTGGTATCGTATCTCTTTCTAACTGTACCTCATATCGGAAAGGCTCCAAAGTCTTCCTAGGAGTGCATGCCTAATTGCTTAATCTTTTATCGCTAATGTCGTATATGTGTCCTATTAGGACATTTGGAGGGCCTCGACAAAGGACTGTCGTGAGTCTCTCAGTTCCTGAATATAAGAAAAAGATGATGTTCACATTCTTGTAAGAAATTCTGTACTGTTTGTGTACCTTCGATGAATCTTAGGTGGGCTCTACTTTCATGAGTATAGTCAGTTCAACTATAGTCTCAATAAGCTTTTAACAGGAACTTAGGGATATGAAACGGTTTTTTCTAATCATCTGATGTACCCCTAGGCAGAAGATTTGGTGCTGCATATAATCCTATAGATGCTCCACTGGAACTTGGAGGACTATAAAGCGGTTTTAGTTATCAAATTAAACATTACTAATTTACTTGGTAGTTTAAAACCGATCTTCTAAAGCATCCTAAAGCGTTTGCTAAAGAGCCTCAAGAAATAGTGATGAGCAGCTATTATTCTTTAGACTCTATGAGCTCTTTGCTGAACGTTCCAGGTCATTCTCGAAGCGCACTAGGAAACATTTCGCAACGATGGACCCATTTCTGTTTTTACACGATTAGCAATTTTAATGAACAATAAATTGTCTTCTTTTAACTTAATATTTCAACTTCTGAAATTCGTTAAATGGATGATAGTTTTCAAGCATTTAGACGATCAGCACAAGAGAGAAACTAAAAAAATCGAAATAACTAACGACACAAAAAATATCTAACAAGTTAATATAAGAAAATTCGAGAATCCCTTAAGTAGACATAATTACAAAATGCTATACATATATACAATTGTCGCTTGATATGTGGTCTCAGCATCTTAATCAGTATTCTATTTGTGTTGTAAGGTTTTCCCAAAATTATTCCAAAGGCATCCATTCTTATTAGTTATTGCTATTTTTATGTTTTTATGTCATATTTCCAATAATTACATGCTTCAATTTATGTACACTTAACACTTCTCTTATAAAGAAAAAAACTGTTATTAATTTCTTTTGCAGGGATGCACAAAAACAAAAACGTGAAGATGCTCAGAATAAAACTGCAGATCGTACTGTGTAAGTGAATTTTTCACATTTGCAATTTTTTTTTGCGCTGCGTAAATTTTGGCTCCAAAAAGTTCAGATATTTAGTCTTCGTATTCATTGTACCACCACTAATAGGTCTCCACTTTCGTCAGTTCTGCGTCTTCCACTATTTTCTTAAGAAATTGTTAGTAATGCTGCATAACAAGTTTCCTCTTGACACTTTTTTAGCAGTTTATGGTATGCTTTCTTTAATATTCGAATATACTGGCAGTTAAGCTAGGTGTATGTTTGAAATATTTTGTCCAGTGAAAATATACGATGAGGAAATATGCCGAGGGACTAAAATGGAATTAAGAAGGTTATTTTGAAACGACGAATTTAACGAAATAAATATTGGAATATAAAATGTGCAGAGGTAAGTTGCAAAAGATAAAATAACTGGAAAAGGAACCCACTAAGAGAATTGAGCTAAAATTATAGCATCGATTAACAAAATTAGGTTTAAAAATAAAAGGCAGAGGTGAATGGAAATGATCAGTAGTTAACTGAAACCGAGACTATAAAATAAAGCATTGGGTGAACATAAAAAACCCAATATTCGCTGCTTAGAATTGACTAATCCATCGCCAAAGTAGAGAAAACTTTAGTTTCGAAACATCAAATTTGGCGCTTCTCAGAGTACAGGAGAACTGCGAACAAAAGAAAATTATTGTTGAAAATCTAACTATAGCCTTATCTGATATCACCATATGTCTATTTAAAATTTCAACGGCATAAAAGAAGAAGAAAATTATTGTTGAAAATTTAGCTATAGCCTTCCAATATCATCACATATGTATCTATTTCAGCGATATAAAAGAAGATAAATTTAAATCCAGTCATTGTTTTTGTGTAAATAAATATTTTCTATCTTTTAATTTATTTAATCACTGCAGGTTGATATATAACCCCTTGCCACATTAATTTTCGTATTCTGTATACGTATTTCGACCGAGAACCAAAATGTACATTTCTCAACGGTACGGATCGCGTACGGAGTTCGTTTTCATACGGGTATTTTTCGCCGTAGTTTACCAGGTGCGACACTTTTTAATTATCTGCTGATGATGAAAACTTAGTTGTCGAAATACGTATACAGAATTCGAAAATTAATGTGGCAAGGGGTTATATATCAACCTTCAGTGATTAAGTGAATCAACCACAGGCTCCATCAAAATTACCTATTAATTTATGTTTATTCTATTTCAGTTCTTCAGGAGAACGAGGACCAGTCAGTCAGGAAGCGTAAGTATACTTAACAGAAAGTGATTACTGGTTTTTTTGTAAAAAACTACATAATTTTCAAGAAAATGGAAAAATTTATTTATTTAAAGTATTGTCCATTTGATTTTACACATCTTAATCATGTTTCAGGCACTTTATGGATGACAATTCAAAAAAATTATTTGTTCTATGAGTAAAACCATTCATCGAACCATTTTTTTCTAACTTCTTCAAATTTAGTGAAGTGCTGCTCTGCAAGCGCGTATCCCATTGATGCGAAAAGATGATAGTCGGACGGGGCAAGGTTTAGAAAGTTCGGCGGGTGTAATATTATGTCCTATTCATGTGCTTTCAACGCTTCCTTGACCGATTTTGCTGTATGAGACGGCGCGTTATCGTTCTGTAAAAAAACTCTACCGTGTCTTCGGGGACATTCTGGACATTTTTCTAATAATGCATGGTTTAAATTGATAATTTGTTGTCGGTAGCGATCAGTATTAACTGTTTCAGCGCGTTTCAACAGTTCGTAATACACCACGCCATTCTGGTCCCAACAAACACAAAGCATTGTCTTGCGACTAAAACGATTTGACCTTGGAGTCGATGGGTCGGCTTCGCAAGGTGATAACCATGATTTTCGGCACTTAAGGTTTTCGAAATAAATCCATTTTTAATCACCCGCTACTATTCGATGCAGAAAGGACCGATCGTCAATTCATGTGGCACCCATTTTCCCCCAAATTTGACTCATTGCTCGTAATTTGTCGCTAATCGTTTCTTGGGCCAAATTTAACGCTTCTACCAATTGTTTTTGAATTTCGGTCGGGTCTTCATAACCAATAACTTCTGCAGTTTTACGTCTTCAAACTGTTGCACAGTTTCAGTGCAACAAACAGTAGCAGTAGTTGAGCTCTGAAGATGTACCATACGAGTGGGTACGAAACGTCGGCAGTTATACCAGTGACGCGGTTCCAATCCAGAAGACCAGAAGAAGATAGTATCCATTCCTATTAGTTATTGCTATTTTTATGTTATTGACATATTTTCACCAATTACATGCTTGAATTTATTAACATTTAACACTTCTTTTGCAGAGATTCACAAAAACAAAAACGTAAAGACGCTCATAGTAAAAATGCAGATTATTCTGTGTAAGTGAATTTTTCGCAATTATTTAATATCTAATAAATTCTTATACAACGATAACTGTGAGAAAAAGAAGAAACAGAATTTTTTTTGCGCTCTGGTGAAATTCAAACTCGATATTTTATTTCATTTAGCACGGCTTAGTTTTAGTCTCCAAAAAGTGTTCTTTGTACCACCACCAATAACTCTGTCACTTCTCTTCGATCAGTTCTGTGTCTCCCAGTCTATCAAATATGGTGCTTCCTGGTGTACAGCAGAACTGTGAATAGAAGAAAATTATTTTTGAAGATTAAACTATAGCGTTATCTGATATCACCTATGTTTATTTCAACGATATAAGAAAAGATAAAATGAATCGAGCTATTGTTTTTTGAAATGTTTGTGAAAATAAATATTTTCTGCTTCGTTTATATATTATATGTATTTTATTTCAGTTCTTCAGGAGAACGAGGACCGGTCAGTCAAGAAGCGTAAGTGTAATGATTATAGTTTTCCTAATAAACTTAATAGAAAGTAATATTTGCGTGCGCATATACGCAGCAAGCGCCATACATATTTAGCTTGATTATTAAGAAACAACCGCATAAAATATTTTCTTTATTTTTCAGTACGTTTTGTTTTAGTACGTTGTTTAATTAATTTATATCTGTATAAAAGTCAACTGATTAAATATTACCAGAATAATATATCAGAGGCAATGTTATTTATTGATTTCCGAAGGGAACGTGATTTAATAGACAGAAATAAACTAATAAGAATGATGAAGGTGTGGCATGATGTTGAGAACAGAAACTAGTACACTACGAAAAAGGAATTTCTTAATTCAACAAATTGCTCTATGCTATTTTTTTAATAGATTGAATTAACCGACAGTTGAATAAATAAACATAAAGTTAAGCATATGGAAAACACTTCAAAAATTTCAAATTACTTCATTTCATTGAAAAAATTATAATTCTGATTGGCCTAAATTACGAGAATTTCAAGATAAGGGACAAATGCTATTCTCTCGACAATAGTAGAGTGCTAATTTAATATTGTTTTCTGGTTGAATTATAGAATTCCGAAAGAAAACATCTACACATTTATGTTTGCATACGTAATGACCTAAATATGTAGAAATAAGTGTTGTGTTTATTTAAAATACTTTTCTATTTGGTGGAATTCCAGAAGCAACCGATTACATGTATGAGAATGATAACCCTCATCACTCGCGCTTTGTTTAATGATGGTTAACGCGATATAAGCGCTTTTACTTTTATCAGAGAAATGACTACTTTGTATTATGTGCATATATATATATATATATATATATATATATATATGTCGTATCAATAGTAACACTCATCAAGAAATCAGGAACGTAAGTTATACGTTCCTGATTTCTTGGTGAGTGTTTGACTAATTCAGATGATCTGAGTGGTTTTTTGCAGCACGTCGAGATTTTATTACGCATGACATTTATGACATACTTGCGTATGTAATACTCAAAATGCGCTAAAACTTAAAATAAATTCATCTCCAGTGAATTATCGATTGGACACAAATTTCTTTTCCTTTTCCTGATTAAGACATTAAATAATCAGCCTATAAAGCTATAAGTATTACAAATGAATTATATTTATTAAAATATCCAGTTCAAATATATATAATATACATATATATATATATATATTTAATGTGATATATATATATATATATATATATATATATATATACAACCATGCTCAGATGTATTAGACACCCCAGGTAAAAACCCTTATTCTCGGTATTATCCAAGTCTGACGGAAATTAACCGTAAAAATAGTTAATGGTATTTACAGAAATGCGTTTTTGAATACCCTAGTTAATCCTCTATTGAAAAGAATAGGTGGAAAGGGGAAATTGTGGATTTTAGAAATTTAGTATCATTCTAGCAGTGTGTGAGCAACGTGCGTTTGTGAGTTAGTGGTAGAGATCAATTAGATTATCCTATTTTTGCACGTTGTGTCAGTTATTTGTTGAAGAAAAATGCCTAGAATACGCGAGTTGTCAGTAGGGGAACGCGCACAAATAGTGCTACTGCATTCCCAGAAGTTATCAATAGCTGCAATTGCAAAAAAAAAAATGTTCGTGATGTGCAGTCCGTACAACCATTAGTCGCTATTAGGAGAGTGGGTCGTTTGTTAACAGACCAAAAAGTGGCAGAAAACCCGGTACCTCGATTAGAGAAGACAGAATTTTACAAAGACTGGCTCTCAGTGATAGGAAAAAATCGTCGAAACAGCTCGCCAGTCAGCTGAAGCAGCGTTATCGCGTAACAGTTTCTGCGCAAACAGTGAGAAAGCGTCTCCAGCGTGCTGGTTTACGAGGGTGTAAAGCGTGACGTAAACCTCTTTTAACTGACGTTCATAAAAAGTAGCGGTATTTATTAGCCAAACAACATGAAAATTGGACAATCGAGAAGTGGTCGAAGATTCTTTGGTCTGATGAATCGAATATCGAGGTATGTTGTTGGAGAAGTGTACCTGTGCGATGGACGGATGAATAGCCAACGCTATTTAGCCATGTTGGAGGAAGTATTAGAACCGTCTGTGCTAAAACTATTCGTCCAGGATATTTCACAATACATTTTTCAGCAAGATAATGCGCCCTGCCACAAATCGGGAGCTGTAATGCGTTGGTTCGAGGAAAACACAGTGGAGGTATTGGATTGGCCGCCACAAAGTCCCGATTTGTCGCCCATTGAAAATTTGTGACTTATCTTAAAAACTAAGATCACGGAACATAAATGCCTGTCAAAAGCAGAATTATCAACAAAATTTCGCGAAATATTGGCTGCAATACCACCGGCAGAGTGTTAAAATTTAGTAGCAAGTATGCCTCGACGAGTGCGAGCTGTCATTAAGGCCAAGGGCGGAGCGACAAAATATTGAGAAATTGTACTATATTACTAAATAACACTTTGTACATAATTTTCACAACAGTTTTATTTTCCTCACCTCTCTTTTGACTAAACTATATAAACTATATATGTATGTATGTACATAAATTCGTAAGGTGTCTAATACATTTGAGCCTGGTATATATATATATATATATATATATATATATATATATATACTCGTATGTCACATTAAATATATCCAATGATTCTTCCTTAATAGTCATGAGCGCACCCACTATAAGCTGGATCAAACGTGGCCGGCATGGAGTGAAAGGTATTCTTTTATAAGAAAACTAAATAAAATACTGCTAATTTTATTATCTTTAAGGTTTGATGAAGACTTGCCACAAGAGCGCAGGTAATATTTGGTTTTTATTTAGTATTTTTGAACAGAATATTTATTCATTTCACTTTCAGTAGAAAGTTTAAAATATTACTTATATATTTTTAATTATGTTTCCTATTAGTAGAAGAAAACTTATATTTTCTTTTACAGAGATACAGGGAAACAGAAACGTGATGATTCTCATAGTAAAACTTCAGGCCATACTCCGTAAGTCAATTTTTTAGATATTTTTTGAGTCTTGCTTAAATGTAATGCACATTTATTTACTAAATTTCGATATAAGACATACGTGTAAATTGCAATTCCTAGTTGGAATTATTATGTTTTTATAATTATTTGGTAACACATAGGTACACTAGAAAGTAACTAAGGTTAAGATTTTGAAAGGAATGGTAAACGAGTCCTATTTTTTATTAACAATGTGTTGCCTCCACTTGATTATTTTCACTCTCATTAACGCGTTGTGTCTTGGATTCCAATAAATGGTCAACGTCTTTTTTGGTATCGTATCTGAGGCTAACCGTAACTTATATCGGAAAGCCTCCAAGGTCTCTGGAGGGTATGCTAAATTGCTTAATCTTTTATCGTTAATGTTGTTAAGTGTTCTGTTAAGAAATTTGGAGGGCCTTGAGGAAAGTTTGTCGTGAGACTTTCAGTTCAGCTGAAGACAAGAAGATGAAGTTCACACATAGTCCCAGTAAGCTTTTTAACAGTAACTTAGAGATATGAAATGTTTTCGTCTGATGTATCTCTATGCAGAATCTAGATTTGGACATGGCAATAATTCTATTGATACTCCACTGGAGCCAGAAGGACTCTAAAGGGACTTTCGTTATCAAACTAAAAATTAGTAATTTATGGTAATTTAAAACCGATTTCGTAAAGCATCCTGTGTAAGTGTCTCTTAAAAAGTGCTTAGAAGTAGTGATGAGCAGCTATTGTTCTTTAAGCTCTATAACCTCTTTGCCGAACATTCTTAGTCATTTTCGAATTATGCTCGGAAACATTTTCTAGGGATTGACCAATTTCAGTTTTTACGTAATTAGTAATTTCAAATGAACGATAAATTGACTTCTTTTAAATTAATATTTCCGCATTTGAAATTCGCTAACTGAATTACAGTTTTTAAGTATTTGTATGATAGGCACAAGAGAGAAACCAAATATAACTTGGAATGACTAATGACACAAAAATATCTAATGAATTAATACAAGAAGATTCAAGAATCACTTAAGTAGGCATATTTACAAAATGTTAACATCTTAATCAGTATTCTATTTGTGGTGTAATATTGTATTTTTCCCAAAATTATTCCAAAGGCATCCATTCCTAGTAGTTATTGCTATTTTTATATTATTGACATATTTCCACCAATTACATGCTTTAATTTATTAACACTTAACATTTCTCTTATAAGGAAACAAACTGTTATTAATTTCTTTTGCAGGGATGCACAAAAACAAAAACGTAAAGATGGTCAGAGTAAAAATGCAGATCGTGCTGTGTAAGTTAATTTTTCACATTTATTTAATACCTAATAAATTCTTATACAACGATAACTGAGAAAAAGAAGAAACAGCTCTTCGGTGAAATCTAACTTAATGTTTTATTTCATTTAGCACTGCTTAGTTTTAGTCTCAAAAGTTCAGACATTTAGACTTCGTGTTTTTTGTGCCACCACTAATAAGCTTCTCACTTTCCTTCGATCAGTTCTGTATCTCCCACTATTTTTAATGCTGCATAACAAGTTTCCTTTTGACACTTTTTTAGCAGTTTATGGTATTCATTCTTTAATATTCGAATATACTGGCATTTAAACTAGGTATATATTAGAAATATTTTCGCCAGAGCAAATATTCGATGAGGAAATATGGCGATAGACTGAAATGGAATTAAGAAGGTTATTTTGAAACTGTGAATTTCGCGAAATAAGTACTAGAATATGAAATTGAGCTAAAATTAGGGCATCGATTAACGAAATTAAGTTTAAAATAAAAAGTAGAAATGAATGGAAATGGCTAGTGGTTAACTGGAACAGAGACTGTAAAATAAAGCATTGGGTGTAGATAAAAAGAAATTTCTATATTCGGTGCATGTAGTATTTACACCAAAGCAGAGAGAATTTTAGTTTCAAAACATGAAATTTAGTGCTTCTCGGTGAATAGTAGAACTGCAAATACAGGGTGGAGCAGAGGTAAAGCATGTTTTTCGAACTACTAGTACGCGGCGACGTGAGGGGGTATTGTCCTTGAATGAATGTTTGCAGACTGCTCATACAACGCAGTTTCAGTTGCTATGCAGCGTTGGAGCGTAGAGTATCGCGTGTTCGTTGTCGAGCAGTACTTTAGAAACAATGATTCCGTAGTCACAGTGCAACGTCCTTTCCATCAAAATTTTAGAGTTGAACGTCGAGGTGCAGTGCCTGATCGAAATACTGTACTCCGATGGGTTGCAGCATTTAGAAGTACTGGATCTGTGATGAAAAAGCAACCACCTGGTCTTCCCTGTTCAGTACGAACTCCGGAAAATGTAGAACGAGTGAGAACGGCAGTTGTTGCTTGTCCGAAGCGATCGACTAGACGACAGGCTGTAGCGCTGGGTATGTCACGTCGTTCGCTTCATCGCAACTTACATGATGATCGTAAGTTTCACCCGTACAAGTTAGTGATCGTCCAGCAGCTTAGTGAAGGGAATTTTGTGCAACGCAGAGAGTTTTGTCGCGTAATGGACGAAATTTTTACGGAAGAAGTCTTCATGAGTGATGAAGCACATTTTCATCTAGACGGTTACGTCAATGTTCAAAATTGTCGGTTTTGGGCGTCGGAGAACCCACATTAATTGCACCAAAGACCTCTCCACAGTTTGAAAGTAACAGTGTGGTGCTGCATTTCAAAAATGGGAATTGTTGGACCCTATTTTTTTGAAGAGGAAGTAACTACAGTTACTGTGACATCAGCGTGCTACGTTGAACTGCTAAACAACTTTCTTCATCCAGAACTTGAAAGGCGTCAAATGAATATGAGAGAAATATGGCTTCAGCAGGACGGTGCCACAGCTCACACGGCGAGAGCATCCATGGAAGTGGTTCGACAAATGTTCCCAGGACATGTTATTTCGAGAAATGGTGATGTTCACTGGCCCCCTCGCTCACCCGATTTGTCGATATGCGACTTCTTTTTGTGGGGATATTTGAAATCTAGAGTCTACATGAACAAGCCTCGCACAATCAATGACCTGAAGAATTCCATTCGTCAAGTAATTGAAGCCGTGCCGAATGAAATGTTGGAGAGAGCTGTCCGTTACTTTCAGGAGAGGATCCAAATTTGTATCCAGCAAGAAGGACGTCATATCCAAGACATTATTTTTCGAACCTAATTAAAGTATGTATATTTCAAAACTGCATTAAAAATCTATCACTTAATGCTTGTTTTTATTAATTTTATCGAACCGTTTCCCAGTCATTCAATAGTGAAAAACATGCATTTCCTCTGCTCCACCCTGTAGAAGAAAACGATTGTTGAAGGTCTATTTATAGCGTTATATGATATCACCATATGTCTTTATCAACGATATAAGAAAAGATAAACTGAATCTAGTTATTGTTTTTTTAAATGGTTGTGAAAAGAAAAATTTTCTACCTATTAATTTATATATGTATTCTGTTTCAGTTCAGGAGAACGAGGACCAATCAGTCAAGAAGCGTAAGTGTAATAATTATACGAGGGAGCGTTTTTATATTCGCGGAATGAGCGGGTTGTAGAGGGGTGAGTAGGCGCATTGGGGGCGTGGCCTATGCAGCGACTCATGATTAGTATAAATACGAAGTTTCATTGTTATTAGACAGTTAGTCTTTGAGCTATCGTCAACCAAGTAACATAATCAGGAGTGAAAAGTGAAATATGGAAAAAATCGTATATCGTGCCGTTATAAAGTTCCTTACCAGGCAAGGAAAATCAGTCGCGACCATAATGAATGAGATGTCATTGGCTTACGGCGACTCTTGTCCAGGAAAAACCATGGTGTACAAGTGGCATAGTTTATTTAAACAAGGAAGGGAATCCCTTGAAGACGACCCGAGCCCGGGCAGGAGCATTGAGGTAACCACGCCAGCACTTATCCAAAAAGTTGAACAAATTGTACTCGAAGATGCTCGACTAAAGAAGAAACAACTCGCAGAAATGGTTGGAGTATCCGATACAACAATTTTTAAAATCCTACATGATCATCTCGGTATGTCTAAGGTCAGCGCAAGATGGGTGCCGAGAATGCTCACGCCGCCGCAAAAACAACAGCGCGTAGAGTGTTCGCGTGCATTTTTGGACCTCTGTAATGAAGACAAGGATGGTGTATTGAGTGTAATTGTTACTGGAGACGAAACTTGGGTTCATCATTATGAACCTGAGTCCAAACAAGACTCCATGCAGTGGCTTAAAAAGGGCACAGCACCTCCCAAGAAATTTAAAGTGTCACAATCAGCTGGGAAACTCATGGCAACGGTATTTTGGGACTCGGAAGGAATATTGTTGATTGATTATAAAGATAAAGGTGTCTCTATAACCGGAGAATATTACGCTTCAATATTAGAGCGACTAAGAGAAGCCATTAAAGAGAAAAGACGGGGAAAATTGACAAAAGGTGTTCTGCTTTTGCACGACAACGCGCCCGTCCACAAGAGTCGCGTTGCGTTAGCTGGCCTACATAAGGTGGGCTTCGAAATTGTGAATCACCCACCCTACAGCCCAGACCTGGCCCCGAGTGATTATTACCTGTTTCCGAAAATGAAAAAAGAGCTGCGGGGTAAAAAATTTACTGCCGATGATGAAGTCAAGGAGGCAGTTTCGGCGTATTTTGCAGATAAAGAGAAATCATTTTTTTATGAGGGTATAAATAAATTAATTAAAAGATCTGAAAAATGTATCCGTCTTGCAGGTGAATATATTGAAAAAGAAAAATAATTTGGTTTTTTTACTTCCACCCCTTGTCCCCCATTCCGCGAATATAAAAACGCTCCGTCGTAGCTTTCCAAATTTATTTAACAGAAACTAATATTTGCGTGTACATATACGCAGCAAGTGCCATATTTTGTCAGCTTAATTATGAAAAAACGACCGCATAAAATATATTTTTTTTTGTTTATCACTACCTTTTATTTCAATACGTTGTTTAATTAATTTATATCTGTATAACATTTAAATGGTCAAATATTTCTAGAATAGCATTTCAGAGACAATGCTATTTATTGATTTCCGAAGGGAATGTGATTTAATAGACAGAAATAAACTAATAAGAATGATGAAGGTGTGGCATGATGTTGAGAGTAGAAACCAGTACACTACGAAAAAGGAATTTCTTAATTCAACAAATTACTCTATGCTATTTTTCTTATAGATTGAGTTAACCGATAATTGGATAAATAAATATAAAGTTAAGCACATGGAAAACACTTAAAAAATGTCAAATTACTTAATTTCATTGAAAACATTAAAAATTCTGATTGGACTAAATTACGAGAATTTCAAGACAAGGGACAAATGCTATTCTCTCGACAATGGTAGAGAGCTAATTTAATATTGTTTTCTGGTTGAATTATAGAATTCCGAAAGAAAACGTCTACACATTTATGTTTGCACACGTAATGACATAAACATGTTGTGTAGGGTTGTGTTTATTTAAAATACCTTTTTATTTGATGGAATTCCAGAAGCAACCGATTACATGTATGAGAATGACAACTCTTATCACTCGCGCTTTGTTTAATGATGGTTAACGTGATATAAGCGCATTTACTTTTGTCAGAGGAATAACTATTTTGTATTATGTGTATATATATATATATATATATATATATATATATATATATATATATACATAATACAAATACTAAAATACATAATACAAAGTAGTTATATTTATATATATATATATATATATATATATATATATATAATATGTCGTTTTGATAGTAACACTGACCAAGAAATCAGGAACGTAAGCTATATGTTCCTGATTTCTGGGTGAGTGTTTGACAAAGCCAGATGATCTGAGTGTTTTTTTGCAGCACGTCGAGATTTTACTACGCACGACATTTATGGCATATTTACGTATGTAATACTTAAAATGCGCTAAAACTTAAAATAAATTCATCTCCAGTGAATTATCGATTGGACACAAAATTCTTTTTCTTTTCCTTATTAGGACTTTAAATAATCAGCCTATAAAGCTTGCTATAAGTATTACAAAATTACAAATAATTCATATTTATTAAAATATTCAGTTCAAATATATAATATATATATTGTACATATGTATATATATCACATTCATTGTTAAATATATCAATTGATTCTTCCTTAATAGCCATGAGCGTACCCACTATAAGCTGGATCAAACGTGGCCGGCATGGAGTGAAAGGTATTCTTTTATAAAAAAGACTAACTACTAACTAACTGCTAATTTTATTATCTTTAAGGTTTGATGAAGACTTGCCACAAGACCGCAGGTAATGTTTGGTTTTTATTTAGAATTTTTGCAGAGAATATTTATTCATTTCGCTTTCAGTAGAAAGTTTAAAATATTACTTATATATTTTTAATTACATGTTGCCTGTTAGTAGAAGAAAATCTATATTTTCTTTTGCAGAGATACAGAGAAACAGAAACGTGATGATCCTCATAGTAAAACTTCAGGCCATACTCCGTAAGTCAATTTTTTAGATATTTTTTGAGTCTTGCTTAAAATTTAATGCACATTTATTTATTAAATTTCGATATAAGACATACGTGTAAATTCCAATACCTAGTTGGAATTATTATGTTTTTATAATTATTTGATAACACATAGGTACACTAGAAAGTAACTAAGGTTAAGATTTTGAAAGGAATGGTAAACGAGTCCTATTTTTTATTAACAATGTGTTGCTTCCACTTGACTATTTTCAATCTCATCAACGCATTGTGTCTTGGATGCTAATAAATGGTCAACGTCTTTTTTGGTATCGTATCTCAGGCTAATCGTTCCTCATATCGGAAAGGCTCCAAGGTCTTTGAAGGGTATGATAAATTGCATAACCTTTTATCGTTAATGTCGTTTAAGTGTTCTCTTAAGAGAGAGAGGGCTTTGACAAAAGTTTGAGACTTTCAGTTCCTGAAGATAAGAATATGAGGCTCACATTCTTCTAAGAAACTCTGAGCTGGTAGAGTACTTTGATGAACCCCAGGTGGGCTCCATTTTTACAGGCAATGGTGTTCCAACCACAGCCCCAGTAAGCTTTTTAACAGTAACTTAGAGATATGAAATGTTTTTGTCTGATGGTCAGATTTCGGTTTTACACAATTAGCAATTGCAATGAACGATAAATTAACTTCTTTAAATTAATATTTCCGCATTTGAAATTCGCTAAATGGATGACAGTTTTTAAGTATTTGGATGATAGGCACAAGAGAGAGACTAAATAAAACTTCGAATGACAATAAAATGACAAAAATATCTAACAAATTAATGCAAGAAGATTCAAGAATCACTTAAGTATACATTTTTACAAAATGTTGTATATACCATTGTCGCTTGACATATGGTCTCAACATCTTAATCAGTATTCTATTTGTGGTGTAATGTTTTTGCCAAAATTATTCCAAAGGCATCCATTCCTATTAGTTATTGCTATTTTTATGTTATTGACTTATTTCTACCAATTACATGCTCCAATTTATTAACACATAACACTTCTCTTACATATAAGGAAACAAACTGTTATTAATTTCTTTTGCAGGGATTCACAAAAACGAAAACATAAAGATGCCCAGAATAAAAATGCAGATCGTGCTGTGTAAGTTAATTTTTCATATTTATTTAATGTCCAATAATTTCTTATACAACGATAACTATGAGAAAAAGAAGAAACAGAACCTTTTTTTGCTCTCCCGTGAAATTCGAGCTTAATCTTTTTTTCATTTAGCACAGCGTAGTTTTACGCCCAAAAAAGTTCAGACATTTAGGCTTCATATTTTCTGTACCTGTTCTGTATCTCCTAGTATTTTTTAATGCTACATAACAAGCTTTCTTTTGACACTTTTTTTAGCAGTTTATGATGTGCATTCTTTATATTCGAATATACTGACATTTAAACAAAGTACGTGTTTGAAGTATTTTGGCCAGGGGAAGTGTTTGATGAGGAAATTGACGAAAGACTGAAATGTAATTAAGTTTACTTTGAAACGACGAATATAGCGAAATAAATACTAGAATATAAAATGTCGGGAGTTGTATTGCAAAAAACGAAATAACTGGACAAGAAACCCACTAAGAGAATTGAGCTAAAATTAGAGCGTCGATTAATGAAATTAAGTTTAAAATAAAAAGCAAAAAAGAATGGAAATGACCAGTGGTTAATCGGAACAGAGACTGTAAAATAAAGCATTGGGTGTAGATAAAAAGAAAATCATATATTCAGTGCAAAAAATTGACTTACCTACCACCAATTTCAAAACATTAAATACGGCGCTTCTCGGTGTACAGTAGAACTACGAATAAAAGAAAATTATTGTTGAAGATTTAACTATAGCGTTATCTGATATCACCATATGTCTATTTCAATGACATAAGAAAAGATAAACTCAATATAGTTATTGTTTTTTAAACGTTTGTGAAAAGAAACATTTTCTACCTATTAATTTATATATTTATTCTATTTCAGTTCTTCAGGGGAACGAGGACCAATGAGTCAAGAAGCGTAAGTGTAATAATTATAGCTTACCAGATTTACTTAACAGAAACTAAGATTTGCGTGTACATATACGCAGCAAACACCATACTTTATCAGCTTAATTATGAAGAAACGACCGCATAAAATATATTTTTTTTTGTTTATCAGTACTTTTTATTGCAATACGTTGTTTAATTAATTTATATATGTATAACATTTAAATGATCAAATATTTCTAAAATAATATTTCAAAGACAATGCTATGTATAGATTCCTGAAGGGCATGTGATTTAATAGACAGAAATAAACTAATAAGAATGACGAAGGTGTGGCATGAAGTTGAGAAGAAAAGCTAGTGCAATGTAAAAAAGGAATTTCTTAATTCAACAAATTACTGAATGCTATTTTTTCATAGGTTGAGTTATCCGGCAGTTAGATAAATAAATGTAAAGTTAAGCATATGGAAAACCCTTAGAAAATATTAAATTACTTAATATCATTGAAAAAATTACAAATGTTCATTGGACTAAATTATTATTTGAAGATATGGGATAAATGTTCTTGTCTTAACTATAGTAGAGGGTTAATTTAATATTATTTTCTGGTTGTATTATAGAATTCCGAAAGAAAACATCTACACATTTATGTTTGCATACGTAGTAACATAAATATGTAGAAATGAGCGTTGTATTTACTTAAAATATTCTTCTGTTTTGTGGAATTCCGAAAGCAAACGACTTCGGGTATGAGAATGTCAACCTTCATCACCCGCGCTCTGTTTAATGACAGTTAATGCGATATAGGCTCTTTTTCTTTTATCAGAGAAATGACTTTATATTATGTGTGTGTATATATATATATATATACAGGATGTTTCAAAACGAGTATACGTATTTTGAATACATATATTTATTAAACTTTAAGACATACGAATATGAAACTTTACACATATATTTACGAACCTCTCAAGTTCAGATTACAGATGTTCAATATGTCCTGCATTAGCGACACGAACAATATCATCTCGATACTCAAATTCTTCCCATACTCGGGCAAACATGTCCTTTGTCATTGATGTTATGGCAGTACGGATCCCGTTCTTCAACTCGTCCAGGTTCTGTGGGAGTGGTGGTAAACGTTGTCTTTAACGAAACCCCACAGGAAGAAGTCACAGCGTATCAAATCCTGTGACCGTGGAGCCCAGCTGAGACATGCTAAGTCGCCAGCTCCTTGACGACCAATCCAACGGTTCGGTAGAGTTTCATTCAGATATTCACGCACTTGGCGGCTCCAGTGAGGGGGTGCTCCGTCTTGTTGAAAAACGAAGTTGTCTTCGTCGGGCCTCAGAAACAACCAGTTTTGTAACATAGCGAGATACTGCTGACGTTAACCGTGTTTCCATCAAAGAAGAATGGGCCGTAAACAGATGATCGGGATACGGCGCAAAACACATTGATTTTAGGCGAATCTCATACATGTTCAATGGTTGCATGTGGGTTCTGTAGACCCCAAATTCGAACATTGTGTTTGTTTACCAGACTACTAACATGGAAAGTCGCTTCATCACTGAACACGATGCGTTGTGCGAAAGTGTTATCATTGTCAATAGCATCATGAATCTCGTTACAAAATGCCACACGTTTCAGTTTGTCACCAGGACACAGAGCTTGTAAAAATTGTAATTTGTACGGCTTCATAACCAACCGACGTCTCAAAATAGGCCAAATTATTTTTGCAAGCTGTCGTAATTCCTGACTGGTACGATGAGTTGCTTTTGAAGGATTACGTTGAAAAGCAGTTTCAATTCGTGCAATATTTTCTTCAGAAACACGAAGGCGGCCAGGACTCTTTCCTTTACATACACATCCTGTATCTACAAACTGTCTATACTATCTGCGAATGTTCCACCTATTCGGAGGATCAATTTGGTAGCTCAACCTGAAACATCTTTGCACTGTAATCACGGAATTGCACTTCGCAAACTCTAGAACAAAATGATTTCTGCTGCGGGGTAGCTATTTTAAACATATGACGGCTACCAAGAAAAACAGAAGACAACTGACACTTAGCAGCAACACGAAGGCGGCCAGGACTCTTTCCTTTACATACACATCCTGTATCTACAAACTGTCGATACCATCTGCGAATGTTCCACCCATTCGGAGGATCAATTTGGTAGCTCAACCTGAAACGTCTTTGCACTGTAATCACGGAATTGCACTTCGCAAACTCGAGAACACAAAATGATTTCTGCTGCGGAGTAGCCATTTTAAACATATGACGGTTACCAAGAAGAACAGAAGACAAAGGATATCTAGCTGTTATTAAATAAACTAGACTATGTATTCGTTTCTCCAACAGCCGAGCCGAGGCGCAGCGATCGATAGTTTGGACAAAATAATACTTTGTAATACGTATATTCTTTTTAAAACACGCTGTATATATATATATATATATATATATGTACATAATATGTCGTTTTCGATAGTAACATTCATCAAGAAAGCAGGAGCACATAACTTGTCAACAATCCAACTTGTCGACAAAGCCAGACTATCTGAGTGGTTTTTTTGCAGTACGTTGAGAATTTATTACGCGTGACATTTATCATACACACACACACACATACACACAAATATATATACCACATTCATTGTTAAATATATCAATTGATTCTTCCTTAATAGCCATGAGCGTACCCACTATAAGCTGGATCAAACGTGGCCGGCATGGAGTGAAAGGTATTCTTCTATAAAAAAAGGCTAAATAAAATACAGCGAATTTTATTATCCTTAGGTTTGATGAAGATTCTTCACAAGAGCGCAGGTAATCTTTGGTTTTTATTTAGAATTTTTGCACAAAATATTTATTCATTTTACTTTCAGTAGAAAGTTTAAAATATTAGTCACATATTTTTAATTACATGCTTCTTGTTATTATAAGAAAACTTATATTTTCTTTTACAGAGATGCAGAGAAACCGAAACGTGATGATACTCGTAGTAAAACTTCAGGCTACACCCCGTAAGTCATTTTCTAAGATATTTTTTAAATCTTGTTCAAAATTTGATGCACATTTATTTCAAAAAGTGGAAAATTACACTATTAGACATACATAAATCGCAATACCTAGTGGGAGTTATTGTGTTTTTATAATTATTTGATAACACATAGGTATACTAGTAAGTAACCAATGGTAACTTTGAAGAAAAAACAAACTTTTTCTATTTTTTATAAACAATGTGTTGCTTCCATTTGGTTATTTACTCCCTCATTAACGCGTCGTGGTATGGATTCCAATAAATGGTCAACGTTTTTTTGGGATCGTCCTTGGTCAACTATACCTCATATCGGAAAGCCTCCAAGCTTTGGAAGGCATGCTAAACTGCTTAACCTTTTATCGTAATGGCGTATATGTGTTTAATTAAGAGATTTGGAGGGCCTTGACAAAAGACTGTCGCGAGTCTCTCTGTTTCTGAAAATAAGGAAGAAGATGAAGTTCACATTCTTCTAAAAAAGTTTGGATTGTTAGAAAAGCTTCGATGAACTGCAGGTGGATTCTATTTTTACGAGTAATGGCACCCCAACTATAGTCCCACTAAACTTTGTAACAGAAACTTGGAGATGTGAAATGTTTTCGTCTAATCATCTGATGTATCAGTAAGCATAATCTAGATTTGAAGCTGGAAATAATTCTGTCGATACTCCACTGGAGCTTGGAGGACTATAAAGCGGCCTTCGTTATCAAATTAAACATTAGTAATTTACTTGGTAGTTTAAAACCGATCTCTTAAGTCCTTAGTCCTTAGTTAGCTATTTAGTCCGTAATGATGAACAGCTATTGTTCTTTAAGCTCTATGACTCCTCTACCGAACGTTCCAGGCCATTCTCAAATTACGCTCGGAGACATTTCGTAACAGTGAACCGATTTCGGTTTTTACACGATTAGCAATTTTAATGAACCGTAAATTGACTTCTTTAACATTCATTCTTTGACTTCTGAAATTCGCTAAATGGATGACAACTTTCAAGCATTTGGACGATAAGTACATGAGAGGAACTAAGAAAAACTTGAAATAACCAATGGCACAAAAATATCTGAAGAATTATTATAACAAAATTCAAGAATCTATCTCATCAAAATTTTAATCAGTTATTCATTTCCTTTGTAGTGATGCACAGAAACAAAAACGTGAAGACGCACGAAGGAAAAGTGCAGATCGTACTGCGTAAGTTAATTTTTAACATTTACTTAATATCTAATACATTCCTATACAACTGTAACTGTGGGAAAAAGAAGAAACATAGATAGGTATATATTGCAGAATTTTTTTTCCTCTCCGGTGAAATGCGAACTTATGTCTGCCTTTTTCTGAGCAAAGGGAAAACTTCTTTTGGCTATTACATGTACAAATATACAAAGGGTACTAGAAAAGTTTTGCAATATGACGCAACAATGAATCGTAGGAAGCTGCATGTTGAGACATGTTCGTACATGCATACTAGCCGCCGCGCCATGTCGATGGGCTCAGTTATTCATTAGCGGTGAGAGTGTAAAGTGCTTGCGATGGTATCGTGGTCACGAAATGAGATAAGGACAGTTTTGCGTTATAATTTCGTGCGTGGTTTAAACATAAACCAGTGCATAGTTTTCTTTCGTATCTTGTTACTAACACCACATCGTTCGCATAAGTCAAACATTGATGACTACTGTACTAGTACTCTAATTTTACATTACACAGCAATGTGGACTATAGACCTCCGAGTACTTCCAATTCTTCTGTTCTTTCGTCATCTACTCTAATAACTGCTACTATTTTTTACCGTCATCTTTCTTAATTTGACAAGTTTCTCTGAAACCTTCAATCTAATTCCCTGAGCACTTTATTTGCGTTTATTGGGCCACATGTTGTTTCAAAATCCACGAAGTGAATGGAAATGTGTATTTTGTATTCACAGCATACTGTTAAGATTTGTTGTGACATGAAAATCTGGTTCATCATTGGTCGTTATCTACGAAATCTACACTGGTATTCTCTAGCTATATTTTCCGTATGTCTTTCTACTCTTTCATTATAAAAATGCCAATTGAAATATAAAGATTTATATTTCTTGGAAATTATTTCGCATTGTAAGTAATAATAAAGGTAAATAAATTCAAAAAATGTCAGTTCTGCAACTGTCGCTTGATATATGGTTTCAAAATTCTTATTAATAGCTACATTATATATTAAATGGCGTAAAATCTTTGCCAAAATTGTTCTAAAAGTCTTTAAGGTAATTTTGATAGAATTAATTATATTATATAATTATCTCCTGATGATGACAACTTAGTTGTCGAAATACGTATACAGAATACTAAAATTAATGTGGAAAGGGGTTATACATCAATCTTCAGTGATCGATGTCTGTATTCATATTAGGTGTAGATATTTATATGTCACTGACACATTTACTCCAAGTATGTGTTTCGATTTATTGATAGTGCACTATTTACAGGGACGCAGAAAAACAGAAACGCGAAGATCCTCGAAGTAAAACTGCAGAACATCCTCGGTAAGTTAATTTTTCATGTTTATTTAAAATCTAATACATTCTTGCACAGCGATAACCGTGAGAAAAGGAAGAAACACAGTAAGACTAGACCAGTAATGCCTGGGGATTATTCGAAGTAAGAGTAATTAAAATATAGAGATTTACATTTCTCAGCAATGATGTATTATTTTGCATTATAATTATTATAGGGCATCAATTCAAAAACAAGACCAAGATTCACCACCCTATGATAACAAAGAACCCGTTCATCGTACAAGGTGAGTCAATTAAACATTTACATGTTTCGACGTAGGTTCGCTTGTTTTCAGCGTTTAAATTTGCTAATGAAATTATTCGCATAAATTATAATCTAAATAACCTGATGTTAATTGAGGAAATTATAAAATTACGTGGAATACCGATTCAGGATTCCTCTAATGTCTTGTTAGTTGTTTTACTAACAAATTTATTATGTTGATTTGACACATTATAGACAGATGTTTACACTGAACCATAATATTCTGGGAAAATGTACAATATATGTAAAATATATAAGAGAAATACGGTGGAAGCCGACAAGTGCAACAATACCCAAAAAATAATATCCAGACTCTTAATAGAATATGATGACGCTGTTTTAATCAATAAAATATAAAATTGGTAGTCATGCATATATTCCGGTCTATTGTTAGTATCTGCTATGAAAAATATTAATGAAAACTTTTATTTTTAAATTTTTTATTTTTCCTTAAAAATCATGAATTCGTGTTGGTGTTCCAAAGCAAGAAGTAGACAATGTAATTTTAAAAATTAGGCGAAGAATACTATTTAAAATAAGCAATCACAGCCATATCAATTTATGGATTTCTAAGGTAATTTTGATGGAGCCTGCGGTTGATTAATTTGATCACTGAAGGTTGATATATAACCCCTTGCAACATTAATTTTCGTATTCTGTATACGTATTTCGACAACTAAGTTGTCATCATCAGCAGAAAATTAAACGGTATCGCACCTGGAAAACTACGGTACAAATACCCTTACGAAAACAAATTCCGCACGCGATCCGTACTGCTGGAAGCCAAAACGTACACTCGATCGCGTGCGGAATTTGTTTTCGTACGGGTATTTTTACCGTAGTTTTTCAGGTGCGACACTGTTTAATTGTCTGCTGATGATGACAACTTAGTTGTTGACATACATATACAAAATACGAAAATCAACGTGGCTTGGGGTTATATATCAACCTTCAGTTATGGACTTCTGCTCATCCACAAAGTATAGCACAAATAGAAAGTTTTGTTTGTTAACTGGCCAAAATTTTTTAAGATTGTGCGTACAATATGGCAAGCATTGTGAAGATACTGTAGTAAAAGTGTCATGAAATAGTACCACAAAATTACTACAGGAGATATTTAAAATTCAAGCAACGTCGGCAAGAGATTTTACTAGGAAAGAACTTCAAACTTGGCAGAGCAAGGCTAAGGTTGATGCTGTAACGTTTATTCTAAGTGAATATTAAAAAATGCAGGAAGTTTAGAATGAAAATAATTCAAATGGTCTTCAGAAAGATCCATAATTATGAGAGAAATTAGAAAAAATTCTACTTATCCATAATAGAAACAACTAAGCGTTGCTTTTTAACGTTTAATACAGATAAAATTTTTGTGTAACATTTGACTTCAATCTCCTTCAGTTTTTTCATTATTTTGTGCTTCGTGAAGCCTTCTTTTTTAAGAAAAGATTGTCGTGAATTTAGAAAATTGTAGTGTTATTAAATTTTTGACAAGGGAACAGATTTCTAAAACTATTCACGAACGAATAATTGTATTGAGAGGCTGAAGCGCCGTCATATCTTCGAGTGAAATGTCGGTGAAAACAGTTCAGGTGAAGTTGCAACTTTATTGAAGATAACGTAAGAATTGAAAAGTCTTCGGAAGCAAATAATCCCGATGTCTGCATTACAATTAAAATAATGATTCATGAATTTCATCATCTGAAAGTTTCTACCACTGCTACAGCACTAAATATGTGTATATTTGAACCAAGCGCTTAATAATTCTACGCGACTGGATATGGGTAAAGTTCTAGCAAAGAGGGACTGGTTATTGACTTCTGAACAAAAATTACTTAGTCAACGAATTTCTGAAAACAATTTAATATTGTAGGTTGCAGACGCTGACTTTGTCTTTAAGATAGTGACAGTCGGTAAGATTTGGGCACATTATTGGGAACTAAGAACAAAATTAGAGTACATACTGTGTATTTGTACGAAAAAATTCCCTCACAGAATTTTAAGCTGAAAACCATCTTTCGGAGTTAACCAAAAAGTATTCACATTGAATGAATGCCAAAATAGTCCAGAATAAAAGTAGTTGCCTACGATAATACTTCAACAATATTACGTACGGCTATTGATCAAAAAGTCTAGATTTGCGTTGCGAACAAATGCTCCTTCTTTATGATAAATCACGAGTTTATAGGGCACTCAAAATCCCACAGTAAGTGTAACTGCTAGGCTAGTTCAGTCCTCGTACCTAATTATATTTGTAATGAGCTACAAGGAGAATACCTTGGAAAACAGCTCAATAATTAATGATTTGCCCTCGTATTATTGAACCGTAAATTACAAATTCGTTTCACAATCGTCCTTTTAGCGTTTATAGAGGTCTAAAGTTTTTCAAAATTATTATTTACTATCAGACTTTCAAGAAACAAAACTATATGTTATTAATTAAAAGTTATCCCATTTCTTTCGTTTTATAGCTATCTGTTTATTATTAAGACACTAAAAATTTGTCGCTTAGTAGCAACTTTGACATCAAATATTACAGTAATTATGTTTTTAATCATATATTTTTGTTACAGGAGTAAACTGCGTAGAAGTTCAAGAGATATGTCGAGGTAAAAATAATGATTATTTTTTTACGTTTCTTGAAATGACAATGTGCTTTCTTCAGGGAGTCAACTAGTAAAAAGGACAAAAGTAAATCATCATGTGTCGATCAAGATGCAGCTCGTGCAAGTCAGTACGTACAAAACGTTTCTAACTTTTTTGGAGGTATTTTCGAGATAAATTACCAAAAAATTAGTAACTTTAATACTAAAAAGTTAACCTACAGTAGGGGGTGCTTATTGCACGATAATGCATACTCATTGTTCAGAAAATCAAATACCAAACCAAATCTTTTACTTTTTCCTTCAGTGGCATACGATTCTTTTTTATTCCTCAAGCTTCACCTGGCGATGAAAGATAATCGTTTTGCATCAATTGCAGAGATTCAATGTTTAATGAGGAGCCGTCTCAACATCATTGCAATCAGCGAGATAAAAAAGTTACTTGTAGCACATATGGAACATGCTAATTATTGAATTTCGTATACTTCGACGAATAAATAATATATCTTCTGTCAATATTTCTTAATTATTTTTGTTTGACGTAAGATTGGTGACGATGTATAATCGTTTGAGTAATTACTAGAGCTGTTTCCATAGTTTGTGGAATTATGGTATTCTAATGTTTTGGCAGTCCGTCTACTGCCGACTTATCTGTAGTTGTGATAGCGGCTGTTGCTACCCAAGTTTATTATGATATAATTATATTGAATATAATTTCGTAAACATTAACAAATGGACATATTACTTGAACACCAATAGATCCATATTAACTAAGATAGAGCCAGACAACAAAAATCAAAAACAAAGAAGTGTTTATAACAAATTCTGGGCGAATGTGGAAAGCGGACTAGCGGATTTATGTGCGTCAGAATCAAGGAACAGTAGAAGCTAACTTGAGTAGGCGAAACAAATAAATCAACATGTTTAGGATGAATATCACAGGATTGCATAGCGTAGACCAAAAGTTCTGAACAAGGTGGACAACCTTAAAAAAAGAAAGCTGATGGAGAAACTACGCATGGCAGTAACGCTTAATGCCATTAGCACATCAAGTATAGTATCAGTTGTTGGACAAAGTGTTGGCCAGAAAGACCGACGGTCACAATAAAAGAGACGAAGATACAAAAAGGTATAAAGTTCAAATGCTAGTTATTTTGAAGACGGTCAGTAGATGGACTGCCAAAACGTTGGAATATCGTAATTTTATAAACGATGGAAACAGCTCAACTAATTACAACAACGTTTTTGGTTTCGAAAACCATTTCGATTATTTTTAGTATAAACGATGCGTATATGCAAAGTATGGCAATTAAATTATGAGACTGCGCTCTTTCCATCGCGCAAGACTGTAATTAGAATGTCATCGACCTTGACATTTCCCAAGCAACAATCCGTACTTTCGTCACTCTGTCCGCTTTAGTTTACTTTCGAGCTTTAATTGTAGAGGACACTGTTACTTAGTAGTGCCGTGATATAGGTTGACATAAAAATCGAGCAGCGAATTAACTTGAAATTCCTTGTCAAATTAAAAAAATCGCAAACAGAAACAGAATGTTTATAAATGTTAAGGAGGTTTTTGATGATAATGTTATGTTACGCCAAGATAGAAAAAAGCACAATTGAGCAAGTCGAAATTGAAGGTAATGCTGATCGGTTTTTTTTTCGATATCAAGGGTGTTATCATGGCCGACTGACTAGGTGTCTGATGGTCAAACTGTTAATCCGAAATACTACAAAGAAATCTTAACCAAGCTGAGGGATAGAGTATGGAAGAAAAGACCAGATTCGTGGAAGAACGACTTGCGGATTCTGCACCAGGACAAAGTACCAGCTCACAATGCCCTATGTATTTCGACAACTAAGTTGTCACAACCAGCAGATAATTAAGCAGTGTCGAACCTGGAAAACTACGACAAAAAACCCGCACGAAGCAAATTCCATACACGATCTGTACCGTCGAAAGCCAAAACGCACATTGCATATTCGTGTCACGTAATTTTAACAGAAAATGTATTCTAGTCCTAAACTATCTCAAAAGAAAAGTACCTGCATGCATTTATTTTAGCCTCTCTTGTTTGTCGTACAAGAGGTTAAATAGAGTTGAGTTATGATTTGGACCCAAGACCTTTATTCTTCAAAATGTACATGCTTTCATACGTATCTAATTCGCGATAATTACACACATTTTTTACCAAATGCAAACAATTCGCCGTTACACTATGATTACTTCCAACACATTTTACAAAACCGGATTTTTCTGGCCGATTGAATTTTATGTGCGCAATATGTTCTTAATACCGGGTTTCTATCGACCGTTTTGTTTAGTTGATGCATTGTTTACTGCAATCTAGACATTTAATCCCGTAAATTCTCGATTTTTTGGTGTCCTCGACTTTGTCTTTTGCATTTCTTACAACGGATTTGATGAAATTAGTGGATCGAAATGTAACTCTGCGCTCTTTAAAAGCACTATTCAAATTTTTCGTCAAACGGTGAAAAGGTAAACATATAAATTACTTGTCTTGATTACTTTAAGGTGACAAATATGTGGTATCCCGGATTTTTTGTCTTATGTTAGCCTTCTTAATTAATTCATTGATTATTTCCGAATCAAAACCATTGTATCTTGCGATATTCTTAATAAAGTTCAATTCTTTTTCGTATCTTACTTTTTTTGCCGTAGTTTTCCAAGTGCGACACTTTTTAATTATCTGCTGATGATGACAAGTTAGTTGTCGAAATACGTATAAAGAATACAAAACTAATGTGGAAAGGGGTTATATATCAACCTTAAGTGATTAAGTTAATCAACCATAGGATCCACCAAAATTACCATTGTAAAAGTAAATTTGACTTTTGTGCTTGATCTTCCTCCGCATTCGCTAGATCTCGCAGCATGTGGCTTCTACCTGTTCCCAAAAGCGAAAAGTGCATTAAAGGGAACACATTTTCAGTTTGTTGAACATGCAAACGCAAAAACGGCAGAGTTGTTGAAGAGGCTGACAATTGATGAACTACAGCATTGTTTTGAAAAATGGAAGACAAGTATACAGCGACTTATAGATAGATGGATGAGAATATGTTGAAGGGCATAAAAGTTAAATATAAGTCTATTTGCAACAAATAACATATCTCACACCTGTCCCGTTATTTAATTGCGTATTATATTCTAATGTCGGAAAATGATTTAGAAATTTATTTACTCGTCTCGTCCATCTATGCGAGGCATCTTCGCGTCATTGACATATCCACACGCATTCGCTACACATCCGTTCCTCTGGCTGATTACCTGGAGAAATGTTTAACCTTAACTATAACATTTCTAAAGTAATGCAATACATAAATATAACCTATTCTTGATTTTATGCTAAAGGCAAGTTTGAATAATTTATTTTTTTAGGGGTAAGCCACCGTTTAGAAGTAAAGAAGAAGTGAGTACTCCCAGGTAATAATGAAACATATTTTTAAAGTTTTTTTAATGTCTAGTTGCTTTATTTAGGCAATCGATTGAAAAAAAGGCGAAAGTCAGACTACCATATGATGACAAAGGTGATGGACATTCACCAAAGTAAGCTATAAACGTTTATGATTTTTTAAATTTATTTTGAAAATATTTCTGATAAATTACCTAAAAAAAATAAATGCAGTAACTGAATATACATATGTTTGTACATTTTATAAGATATGAATGAAGTATAACTTTATAGTTTGATTTGATTGATTTGTTTATTAGCAGTTTTTGATAAATTTATTAATCTATAGAAAGAAATTAAAAAATGTGTCAAACATATCCCCTTAAATTTGACAGATTTGAAAAAACTTGAATGTTCTGTGTTTTTATGGACCTGGGTTTTAAAGTCAAACAACGAAGATTACTTTAAAGTATGTGAAATAACTTGGAATTATCATGTCGACAAATCAATTTCAACAATCGATCTAGTAACCAAGTCAAATAAGTACGAGGGTAGTTTGACAAGTAGTGAGAATGGAAAAGAAAAACGAATTTTTTAAATATAAAATAATTTTTATTTTTCAATATATTCTCCTAAAAGAGCAATACATCTATTCCAACGGTGCTCCAATGCCCTTATGCCATCTCTAAAATGCGGTTCCGGAAGGCTTGTAAAATACTCATTTACGAAGATGATAAGCTCGTCGTTAGACGAAAATTTCTTTCCACCTAGTCCCGTTTTCAATTTTGAAAAAGGTGGAAGTCGAAAGGGACTAGATCCGGCGAATAAGGCGCATGCGGTACTAATTGGAAATGCAACTCGTGGATTTTCGACATCGCAACTGTGCTGGTATGCGAGGGAGCGTTGTCTTGGTGAAACAGAATCTTTTTCTTTGCCATTCCTGGCCGTTTAGCACGAATCTCAACATTTAATTTTTGTAGAAGTTCTGCATAATATTGTCCGTTTATTGTGGCACCTTTCTGAAGGTAATCAATGCGCAAAATGCCCTTTGAATCCCAAAAAATTGATGCCATCACCTTGTTTGCCGATAAAGTGGTTTTCGCTTCCTTTGGAGGTGCAGAACCACGTTCTAACCATTATTTCGACTGTTGTTTAGTTTCGGGTGTACTGTAGTGTATCCCAGTTTCATCGCAAGTAACAAATCGCCTACAAAAATCAACCGGATTCCGCTTATAAAGGTCCAAACACTCATTGGAAATGCGCAAACTAGTGAACTTTTGATCAGTCGTAAGCAATCGCGGCACCCATCTTGCCGAAAGCTTGGAAAGACCCAATTCTTTAGTTAAAATGTGGTGTACGCATTCTGTTGAAATGTTTACCATGTCGGCTATCTCTCTCACTTTGAATCGTCCATCTTGCGTAATAATATTATGGATTTTTATAACCATTTCCTTAGAAGTCACGATTTTGGGTGCCCCAGAGCGCGCTTCATCAACACAGCTTGTTCTACCACGTTTAAATTCATTTACCCATCTACTTATTGTGGCGGATGATGGAGCAGATTCACCTAATATTTCCTGTAACTCATCTTTTATTTCGGTAGCTTTCATGCCCTTAATTACGAAATATATAATCACTGCACGATACTCTGCTTTTTTCATTTTAACAAAACGACGTGTTGCTTCTTTGTCAATCAGCTGTCAAAAATAAACTAATCAACCGATTTATCTAAATATTGGAATGTAAACATATAAATAGCCAACCTAAATTATAGTGCATTTGTTTTACCAATTAGAGCGCCACCTATGTGTCATTCTCACTACTTGTCAAACTATCCTTGTATCTAGAATTAGTATTATATTACTTACTAATTTTAAACAATGATACTTTTATCACGTATATAATCTCTTTACAGTAATATAACTTTATTTCAGCGGTGCTACCATTGTTCAAAGATATGCTGGAAGTCTTACTTTTAGTACTTCTTCAAAATTACCATTAAAGCCCTACTGTTACACAATTTTGTCTTTTAACATCTTTTTTCCTTGACTGTGCAGATAGAATCGGCATGGAGCTTTTAGGCCCCTATGGTGGGTGAAGTAGAAAACAATAGCCACGCACAGTCAAACTGTTTCGTTGTGATTCTTCATTCAGCGTCGCAAAAGTTTCTTACAATATGAGGAGCATTTGCGGGTGGTATCTTTCCTTGTAATGCATTTCATTAGTGTCACAAAACAAACATTTTGTTATAATACAGGGGAACTATGAAAAAGTCTGACTAGTCCATGGTAGAAACAACTAATTTTGCGTTTCTGGTAAGGTTCAATTGTGATCACATTTTTCTACATATATGCCAAATTCGACTTCAATTTATTTACTATTTTGTGCTTTAACGACAAAAAAGAGATTTGATAAATTAGAATATCGCAATGTCATTGAATTTTTGGCAAAGGAACAAAATTTCTGAAGCTATTCACGAACGAATGATCGCGTATATGGTGATGTCTTAGAATAAAAATATTGTTTGAAACAATTTCGACGAGATCTGTCGTGATTTCATTCAAGACGAACCAGGAAGAGGAAGACTTTCAGATGCTCTCAATCTTGATGTTTGCATGAAAGTTGAAACAATGGTCCTTGAAGATTGTCGTTTGAAAGTTTTTACTATCATTAAAGCACTGAATACATCTGAATCAATTACTAATAATAATTAATAAATAAATAATAAAATTAATAATTCTACGCCATAAACTGAGCATAACTAAAGCTTCAGCAAGATGGGTTCCAAGAGTGTTAGCTTCCGAACAAAAGCTGCTTAGGCAACAAATTTCTCAATGCAATTTGGAAATTTTTGAAGTAGGTGATGAGACTTGAGAACATTACTTGGATCCAGATACAAAATTAAAGTCCATGCAATAGAACCATACCCGTCTCCAAAAAGCTCAGCACACAATCTTCGAATATCCTTATTATGGAACACATGTCAAAGACAACTACAATAATAGTAATTATCTATTCAAGTAAATAAAATTAGGTGTGTTTAATGTCCAGGTTTGTATCACAAAGAAGTCCTTCATGATAATGTGAATTTCAAGAAGTAATCCAAAATTTAATAATAAGCTTACCATAGCGAATACAAGCAGCTATTAGAGCTAAGAAAGCCGTCACGTGTTATCAACTTTTATTCTTGCTTTGTTTCTTTAGTTCCCTTTTTTTTGTTTTTAGAGTTTTTTAAGGCTTCTATTTATATCGCGTTGCTTCTGAATTTGTAATTGAATGGAATTTTTGTAATTTTTTCTAGTTAAAATGAGAACATCATGCTTAATTACGAGTATCTCCAGTTAAATTGCTTTTTCATGATATTAAAAAATGATTCACCAATTGAACAACTTTGTAAAAATTGTATAGAATTATTTGAGTGGTGCGTTAGCTTTGAGTAAAATAAATTCGCCAAGCCAATCGACAACTGCATATTAAATATCTTTTCTTATATTGTTTTCCTCATCCGCAAACTGGAGTGTTCACATTGATAAAGTTTGTAAAATATCAGTTCTTTCTATTTTTGTGTTTGTATACTTCTCGAGATTGTTAGCAAAGTGCTGCGCTTATTTTGGTGATTGTTATCCACACCTAAAATTTGATATCATCTTTTGGGATGACAGTAGTGAGTTGAGCCTTGTACAAAAGAAAGTTTTATATGCGATGCTATAATTATAATCATTCTTGCAAAGGTCACTTTATAACAAACAATACTGCATTTGCCATTTATATTTTTTAAACTTTAATATTTTTATTCAAACAAGAACATTAAAATAAAATTATTATTACTGTTATTGTTATTACTGAATTTGTGTGGAAGCTCAAAGCCCGTTCCAGGATATTTTATTTTAAACATTTTTTATAGAGATGTACCTGAAAAGAAAGCCGATCTAAACAAAGCAGGAGAATCATTTGCCTTATTAACGAGGTAATTATAATATGGAAATAATTGCCAACTGTATGATATAATATACATATGTATATTGTAGGGAACTTCCGGGGAGCGCAAGAAGAACATTAATGCTTTCTGATGCAAACCTCTACTTTACGTAAGTATGCATACGTAAATTTGTTTTATTTGCATCATTTTAACATAGTGATTTAGTAACAGGAATATTTTAAATACTATACTTCAATACATTCGGTATTTTGCATAAACATTTATAAGTAGTTGCTTTATTTCTAATAATCTGTTAATAATAACATCTAGAGTTATTTCGTAAGAGATTTTTCAACAAGAAAATTTAGAAAAATGAAAATTGTTTATGATTAATCAAATCTAGAACAAATTAAATGCTAGGAACTACTTTTTGGTACCCGAAAACGTAATCCAAAGTTAGAATGGTTTTAGATTTTTAGCAAATATATTCCTCGGTAATAAATGCGAGGGTGGTCGCAGAAGTACCCGACCCAACAAAGAAAACAGAAAAATTTTGGAAAGAAATATATTTATTTTTCAAGATAGTCTCCTTTCAGATCTATAGACTTTCCCAGCGATGTTCAATAAGTTCGATACCCTCTTTATAATAAGAAATATCTTGCTCCTCAAAATAGCCATTAACTGCCGACATCACTTCTTCATCGTTGGAAAATCTTTGACCACTGAGCCATCTTTTCAAGTTTGAGAACAGAAAATAATCTGATGGGCCTAAATCTGGCGAATAGAGTGCATGAGGTAGCAATTCAAATTTTAATTCATTAATTTTGTTCATTGTAATAACGAATGCGACCGTTTTTGTTTGATTTCTTCGCTTAAACGTTGTAATAAGTTCGCATAATACTCGCCGTTAAGAGTTTTTCCTTTTTCAAGATAGTCATTGAAAATTATTGCATGCGCATCTCAAAAAACCGATACCATGACCTTGCATGTAGATGAAACGGTCCTCGCCTTCTTTGGAACCTGTTCTCCCTTTTGAATACATTGTTTTGATTGTTCTTTTGTCTCGTGTGTGAAGTGATGGACCCATGGTTATGAAACGGCGCAAAAATTTTGCTTTGTTGCTGTGAAACTTCGCTAAACACTCAATTGAAACATCTTCACGACACCGTTTTTGCTCGAGTGTGAGCAAACGCGGCACCCATCTTGCACACAGCTTTCTCATGTCCAAATTTTCGGATAATGTGTGATGTACCGCACTTTTTGAAATGCCTATTATGTCTGCTAACTCGCGCACTTTCAGTCGATAATCATCCACTACTGCTTTGTGGATTTTCTTCACCATTTCAGGAGTCGTCACTTCATTTGGTTGACCACTGCGATGCTCGTCTTGCCAGCTCGTACGGCCTCGTTTAAATTCTGCTACCCAATATTTCAGTATTGTAAACAAAGGAGCAGACTCATCCAGAGTAGAATTCAGTTCAGCTTTTATATCGGTTGGGCTGGGGCCTTTCAAATAAAAGTATTGTATCACGTAACGATGATCAATTTTCTCCATTTTTACAAATTCACTGAAAACGTTCACTATTGATGGCTGCCAAACAAATACTAAACAACGTGGCGTCTTCAAACTTGAAGCATATGCTTTATAAATTGTGTACTTTTTAATACAGTGATACTTTTCAAATAACTACCGCCATCTCTAGGCCAGGCCGGGTACTTGTGGGACCACTCTCGTATATAATAATATATAATAATAATAAAATACCTTTTATACATGCAAGATTTAAAAATATACGGGGGCACAGATTAACAATTTCGCTCATTAATAGGTACAAAAATGCTCAATAATTAAAGAAAAAATACAACATGAATATAATAGACAAATAGATGCAATAGTATGACTTCAACAAGAAGAAACATAACACAAAATCTTTTTATTAATCATGCATTAGTTGAAACAAAAATTCGAGAAAAAGTTACAAAAAGATTTTAATAGTCTGTTATCCGGTAAAAATAAAACTAAAGTGGTTACCATATATGCAATCTCACTTCTAATTTACTCATTCGGATTTATAAAATTGTCAGACACAGAGTTAGATTTCTTTAATAGACTTATCAGAAAAATAACAACAAAATATAATACACAGCAACATTCTGTGGTAAAACAGTGTTGTACATTACCCAGAGAAAAGGGAGGAAGACCGTTCATTATATAAAAAAATATTAAAAACAAATAAACAACTTTTGAACAAGCTTTCTGAACATGAGAAACAATATTCACAAAACAATAATAACTTTCTAATAACCTTCACAAAGCAATAATTGAAGTAGACAACGAAATTATACTTTTAAACGTCAGCAATGTAAATTTCAATTCAGAATAATATAATAACGAACAACAATAAAATAGAAACCTGGATAAACAGAACAATACATGGCACACATTAATATTAAGTAATACAAACACACTGTTTAAAGCAGTGTCATAATGTGGTCAAACAAAATTTTAATTATGAATTTGCTTACCACCATGCGGGCTCATATCACACGCGAGATCGTTTTCAACTCTCCGCCCCCCGAACAGAAACACAACACTTTTGGCGATAAGTAAACGAAATACGAAAGAGAAAACGTTCTAAAAACGGAATTTAACACACATTGACAACAGGCATCTAATAAATGGAAATATTTATATGTATACAAACTGAAGGTTCCGTTATTGCAATATAAGATCGAGTTGTGAAAACCAGAATATTTAACAGAACAAATCGATATTAAAGGCATATACAGACAATGTCTCAAAACATCAGAGACAATTAAATATCTCACATGTACAAACTTAGCATAGACAGAATAGATGACGTGCTACTACAATCTATAACACAATATGTACAAAGAGTACTAGGAAAGTTTTGCAATACAGCTTTGTTTATCTAATTTTTTCAAAGTAATTTCCCCTACACTCAATGCACCTCTCCATCCTCCGAAACCAATCTTTAAACTAGTTCTGCCAAGTTTCACTAGGAAGTAAAGCACACTCGTTGTCCCAAGCCCGCAAAAGGTCCTCATCACTGGAAAACCGCCTCCCTTTTAGCTCCATTTTCACATGCGGGAACAGTGCAAAGTCACAGGAAGCAAGATCTGGACTGTAGGGAGGGTGTTCGAGAAGTTTCAATCCTGTCGTAGTCAAATATTCGGTGCAGGCTTTGGCGCGGTGAGCTAGAACATTATCGTGATGGAGGAACTAGGTGTCCATTCTTGACTTTGGCCACAGGTTCTTCATAGATCCAATGACTTTAGGCAGGCACCGTTCAGTATACCACTTAGCAGTGACTGTCTTCTGTTTGTCTAAAACGACGCGTTCCACAATTCCACTTGATTTGAAAAATGCATTTTCTTCTTTCCAAACTTTGTTTTGAGCTTTGGTCGGCACATCGTAGTAGTACAGCCAAGTCTGGTCACTTGTTACGATGTTGCTCACATACCGAGATTGCCCCTTATTAAATTTTTTAGTATCTCTCGGCACCAAGTCACATGTCGTGACATCTGCTCTTCAGTCAGTCGATGCGGTACCCAGAGAGAACGAAGTTTGTTCACGTGCAAATGATCATGCAGAATCGAACGAATTGCTGGTTCAATTAGGCCTGAAGCACTCTCTATCTGTTGGTAGGTCACTCGACTGTCCTCGCCAAGCATTTTTCTCATAGTAGTAACATTTTCCTCCGTAACTGACGTTCGTGGCCTTTCCGACCTCTCAGCATCCTTTACAGTTAAATTTCCCCTTTGGAATTCTCTATATCACCTGAATATCGTTGTGCGATGTGGACAAACGTTACCTAGTGCAAGAGTTATTTCTTCGAAGCACTGGTCTATGTTTAAATCACGCACGGAATTATAACGCAAAACTGTCCTTATCTCATTTCGTGACCACGATGCCATCGCAAGCGCTTTACACTCTCACTGCTAATGAATAACTGAACCCATCGACATGGGGCAGCGGCTACTATGCACGTATGAATATTTCAACATGCAGCAACAAGCAGCTTCCTACGATTCATTGTTGCGTCATATTGTAAAACTTTGCTATTACCCTTTGTACATAGAGGTCTTGTAAAAATACAAATTAGTAAACACAGTTGCTCGATGGTATAAGTGCAAACCGCAAACAGTTTTAGAATATTTCGAGCTGAAATCGTATTGTATTGAAAAAAAACATTGTCATCGAACATACAATACACCAGTCGTTACACTAACTAAAATATTAAATGAAACATTTTTAATAGACGTTTCTATACCTAAGATTCACACTTAAACAAAAATATATAGAGAAACACAATAAATGTATGCCTCTATAAGGAGAGATACAACAATTATGGCATCAAAAGCAATTATTACTAAAATCATATAAATTATAATTTCTATTACTTGATTAAAGTAATTCGTAGGCATTCGCGGCCATTGTCCATACTTTCGTCATTTTTGTTTCCGGGCTTTAATCGCGTTTTCGAACATTCTGCTATCCACGTTTCGTCATCACTTGTATGTTATATGTTCAGGGCTTAACTGCTGCTATTACTTTCGTTGTTGCATGGAGACTGAGGCAGTTTCAGTGCAACAACGAAAGCAGTAGCAGCTGTTAAACCCCATATAAGTGGTGACAAAACTTTGGTGCCATAACTATCAAAGACGCGGTTCTAGATCGGTAGCTAAGATGAAGAAATTTCATGAAAGCCTCAGACAACTCGGTTTCGAACCAAATATGTAGTTGTCTAACATCTATTTTTCCACGTTTTTACTCGGAAGCTAATAAAATCTCTGAAATCCAGTGAAGTTATAACGACATTTGACATAAAATTCTGTCATTTTAATACCCTCCCGGATTTCCGCAAAATAATGAAATATGAATTACCATACTGTCTATGGCGTATACAAAATCAATAAATTATTTTTAAACTGTAGAAAATACCATCTATTTCACTTTCACTTAAATTTACATACATAAACAATATCCTCTTTTATTATTTGCCTGTTTTAAGTAATTGTTTTTTTTTGTGTTTTTTGTTGCTCTATTATTGCTTAGATTCGATTAGGGCTTATATTTTTAGCAAATTATTTGCAAAAAAATTTAATAAATTGACAGATATTGTTTTCTTTTTGTTACTACAAATACTGCTGTGTGTCATAATTGTAAATATATGCAGAAACTATCACAGAAGAAATTGCATAAATGACAGATATTTATAATTATTAAATATAACCGTATTTGTGGGACTATCAACTACTAAAAACAAAAAATGTGTGTAATTTGAAAAAGTAGGTGCAGAAGAAGGAACCAGAATCTATTCATGTACGTACTGTCTCTGCGTACTTCAATCCTTCTATTTGTTTGTCCAATGTATGTACGGTCCCAGTTTTGTTGTACATGGACATGAAAACAGCAAAGAGACAAAAAAGGTAGTCACATATGATAGATTTCGAAAATACAAAAACTTTAGCTATGAGCACGAACTAAATGGCTCGAATAATAAGAGAGGTAATCGAAATCGACAAACGCCCCAAATAGGAGAGGTCATCCTTCAACTGTTGGTGGTATGGAAGCCCATATTGTGAGTCAGGCGCAGGAGAGGAACTACTCTTAGAAGTAACAATAAAATTACTGCACCACAGATGCAGACACCACACATTTATCACATACAGAATTCGATCCCCTTCTCCGTATCAATCACACGTAGCTGCTCATGTTACTCCTTATCAACCGATATATAGAAGGACCACATCGTAGTCTGGATTATTATATTTTTAGTTTGGTTTTTTTTTGAACGTATAGATGACTGACGAATAATTTGTGGATTTTCGTTTCTCCAGAATAAACCGTTTTGTTTAATAACGTGTCAGTTTAAATTAAATGATCCTCATAATTCATTATGACCCTTTTCATGAAAATCAGAATTATTATTAGTAAGTTGTAACATCTTATTGACATATTCCCGACGACCTACAGGGTCTTGTGGAAGAAGACAGCTGTGACAGCTGAATCTTATATAAGAGCAACTTGAAATTTCTATGAAGAATTTGAAAAAAATATTCTAATTCAAAATTCCATACTGTTATATATGTATGTATAGCAGTGCAGCAATGATTTTAGGTGTTACTGCTGTGCGATGTGGATCTAGCTCAGGTTTTCAACTCTACAACTTTCTTCAGTTCTTTATACGGTAAATAGTCATTTGTTGTCAAATTATTTTGATTCAAAATTTGCTGTAATTTTTGTATGGCTAACGTAATCGATAACTGGTTTTGATAAAACAATTGAACATTGAACATTGAAGACACATGCTTTTCGATCTTTCATAATATATCGCCACGTCTGCAATTCACGAATGACAAATTGAAACCTCGCAACTAAATTGTATCCAAATGGCGGCTACAGTCATATTTCGCTTCTGATTGCTCAGTAATTATGTAGTCTAGAAACAAAGGTCACCCTTATTATATAGCCATCGTTCTGACTTCAGGAGGCGCACTTTTAATTGAAAGTAAATTTGATAGAGCCTGTGGTTGATTAACTTATTTAACTAACTATTTCGATAATTAAGTTGTCATCATCAGTAGATAATTAAATAGTGTCGCACCTGGAAACCACGGCAACCTACGACAGTTTACACACTTCATTGTGGGTTTTGGCTTTCGATGGTGCAGATCATGTACGGAATTTGTTTTGTGCGGATTTTGCCGTGGTTTCCAGGTGCGACGTTGTCTATGGTGACAACTGATGATAACAACTCAGTTGTCGAAATGCATATACAGAACACCAAAATTATTGTGGAAAGGGGTTGGGTTGGGTTGGGTTGTGATTAATACTTTTTATTGTGAAGCAAAAAGCTTGTCATGAGTGTTTTTTAAAAAAACGTTTTTTAATTTAATAATGCAGTTACTTATAGTATTTCAATTTAATATTTTAAATTATTTATTGTATATATTAATAGTCTTTAAAAATATTTCTTTTTTAGAACTAGAAATAAGTATTTTATAAAATGAAAATCTAATAATTTTGATATCTATATAAAAAAATTTAAAAGAGGATTGCCAAGATGTGTAACTGTTAACAAGTATTAATAATAGTTTAAATTTTGTTATAGCGAAAATATTGAGAGTAAGGAAAATCCTGATTATAGGTAAGATAAATACATTGTATTCAATCGGTTTAAGGAAATGCTATAATAAAAAATTTAAATATGTCGACAAATTAAAATCGTATTATTCTAATAAACTAAACAGAGTCAATTAGGGCAACTGTAAACGCTGTAAACTTCATCTCTTGGATAGTAGTGAAAGCGCTTATACTTAGTATTATTGTTTGGATAACAACATTCATTAGGTATGTAGAGCTGCTGACAAAGCCACACTATCTGGAATTGGGTGTCATTGCTTTTTTGTCAGTAATTACTTTTTATTAATTGCGTTGTGTTTAGCAATTGCCATCTATATGCACATGCCACTGTTTGCATAGTAAACACATATTCTGTTCTAATACAGACAAAATAGTATAATACTAAAAATACTATTATTACTCTCCGAGGGATGGACGCATAGTTCTTCTTCATTATTTTGTATTATTTGTACTTGTTTGGCAGCCATCAATAGTGAACGTTTTAAGTGAATTTGTAAAAATGGAGAAAATTGGTCATCGTTATGTTATACAATACTTTTATTCGGAAGGCCTTAGCCCAACCTATGTAAAAGCTGAACTGGGTGAGTCTGCTCCTTCGCTTACAACAGTGAAATATTGAGTAGCATAGTTTAAACGAGATTGTACGAGCTGCCAAGACGAGCGTCGCAGTGGTCGACCAAATGAGGTGACTACTCCAGACATGGTGAAGAAAATCCGCAAAGCGGTACTGGATGATCGTCGACTGAAACTGCGCGAGCTAGCAGACATAGTAGGTATTTCAAAGAGTGCGGTACATCGCATATTATCTGAAAATTTGGACGTGAGAAAGCTGCGTGCAAGATGGGTGCCGCGTTTACTCACACTCGAGCAAAAACGGTGTTGTGAAGATGTTTCAATTGAGTGTTTAGCGAAGTTTCACAGCAACGAAGCAGAATTTTTTTTGCCGTTTCATAACCATGGATGAAACATGGGTCCATCGCATCATACTCAAGACAAAATAACAATCATAACAATGGACTCAAAAGGGAGAACCGACTCCAAAGAAAGCGAAGATCATTTCATTTGCAGGCAAGATCATGGCATCAGTTTTTGAGATGCGTGTGAAATAATTTTCATTAACTGTCTTGAAGAAGGAAAAACTATCAACAACGAGTATTATGCGAAATTATTGCAACGTTTGAGCGAAGAAATCAAGCAAAAACGGCCGCATTTGGCTAAGAAGAAAGTGTTGTTTCATCAAGTTAATACACCAGCTCACAAATCCTTTATTGCAATGGACAAAATTACTGAATTAAAATTTGAATTGCAACCTCATGCGCACTATTCACCGGATTTAGCCCCCTTGGATTATTTTCGGTTCCCAAACTTGCAAAAATGGCTCAGTGGTCAATAGCTATTTTGAGAAGCAAGACAGTTCTTATTATAAAAAGGGTATTGAACTGCGAAAAGTGTATAGAGCTGCAAGGAAATTATGTTGAAAAAGAAATATATTTCTTTCCAAAATTTTTGTGTTTTCTTTGTTGGGTCGGACCACCCTCATGTGTGCTAATTTTTCATGTCACATTTAATGTACCTACACTTTTTTAAACTATATTCCAATAAGTAGCTTACGTACCTTCGAAAACAACTTCACACTGGTTTGCAGAAATGTTACGTACCAATGCGAATATTAATAAAAATGCTTCAATTTATATTAAGCGGATATACGTTCAAAATATTGATGAGTATGAAAAAAGAATGAATGAGAAAATTTTAATAAAGCATTACCTCTACATTTACCCTAAGTGACTCTAACGAGATTATGAGAAATTTTTAAAAAAGTGCTTTCTTGAAGCAGTTTTAGATAAAAATATGGTTATTAATTTAGATTAATATTTTCTAAAGCTATTAATAATATTGATCCGAATATTTTATTAGAGATACAGAGGACACTTCCAGAAATATATCCAGCGAAGATTACGAAGTTCCTAAACATACACCTACACTTGGGTAAGCGAATACTAAAAATTCTAAATCTACATTTATTTTTGGGAAAGTAAGTACTTATTGAAATTATTAAACAATTGTACCCATTCATTTTTTAGAAATACATTATTATAAGTTAATATAAGTTATACAATACGTTTTGTTGTAGATTTAGTTTTCGATGTTATAAAATTAGATGAGTCCTTTCGATTTTCTGTTTTTATTATTTTCAGTTTTGTGGTTTTGTGGCTCGCATTGACTTGTTAACGCAACTGTTTACCTTTCAATTGGAAAGATCGTATGCTAAGTAGATGTGTTTGCTGATACATGGAATCACGAACATTTTCTTAGAGTTGGATGTTAAAAGGAATCATTCAAATGTTAATAACTTTTTGTCTACTACATATGTTTCAGAGATTCACTTATCATCAGGTAGACTTGTGTTATTATCGAACGATTTCTTTATAGAGTTTATCGTATCTTTTCGATACAGGAAAATAATGAATAAACATTGCCTCCCTCTATCGCGTTCTCGCTTTGTCGTTCAATACATTCTTGTCTTGGACGAGAGAGGGAGGCAATGTTTATTCATTTCTTAGAGTTGTTATTTAGGTTATTTCTGCTGGTTAAAAAAATTATGTAGCAGATGTTTTAGCAATTAGTTTTCTACCATCATTATAGCCCCGGGGAGGGCAATATTTATCAAGTTAATTCTTTTTTTTTCTTTTTTTCCCATTAATTTGATTCCCACACTCGTGTGTTTCCTCGGTATTTTTATTTACGACATACTGTGTATGCATTAAGAACATTTTTTTCCTAGTATTGGTGGATTTCTTGTAGGAAAATAATACATATATTGTGCAAAGATTTTGAAAATGATAATTTTGATCCCTCATATATCGATATTGTTCATCGATGCTACGCGTATGGTAAAATTTTACATTGAATACGAAATCTTGGCAAATCGACAAAGAGGGTTCGTATTAAATTGACGTGATTTCCGTCGATTTTTACCAAATATATTTGTTTGAATTTAAATACGTCTGTTTTTCTGGAAGCTGGTAATGGTGTAGTAGCTTATGATTACAGAGAAAGAGCGGAGTGATAAATTTACTATTTTAATAATCGAAGCAGAGGCTTTTTCAAAAAAGCATTTGCTTTTCAAATGAAACCTACTTTCTGGAGTTTTTAGAGTATATTGAAATAATGGGCATGGAAAACTTACGAAGGAAAAAAAGGTTTAAACATTTTGAAGAATAATTCGAGCAATGCTGTTGTTAACTTATTAGTCTACACAAGAAGAATATATATATGTATATATATATATATATATATATATATATATATACATATGTGTGTGTGTGTGTGTGTGTGTGTGTGTGTGTGCATGAGTAAAGTAATGAGACTGTTATAAATATAATTATGTGTTTAATAATGCTAAATTAATGAAATATCTATTGCCCAGTATCTTAATTGGTTGAAGCGGCAGTCTAGATAACGGCAGATACAAGTTCAAGTCCTGGTCCGATACAGACAATTTGTCTATAATTGATATTAACGAAAATATTAATTTTTATTAACGTTATCCTCTTCGAATAGTCGCTTTGGGAAGCTATACAGCACTGGAGACGATTTCTCCACCCTTCATGGCAGTGCTGAAATTCAGATACTGGAATCGCCTTCAATAGATTAATTACGGCCTACTCACTGTTCTTCAGTATTCTAAATTGGTGCTATTTGAGACGAATTTTCAATTTTGAGACAAGTAAAAGAGCACAAGAAATTAAATCAAGTAAATAAGGTGGTCCTTAGCCCCAAGGACACTTTTACTTGCTCAAAGTTTGTTAAACGAAATCACTGCTTGACATGCAGTATTGTTCCATTCGTCCTTGATGTATGATCCCAAGCGATTGACCCTTTTTCGAAGTCTTTCAGAAACTTCCAGTAAAAGTACTGGTGTATATTTTAGTCTTGAGGAACGAATTTCTTATGGAAGATCCCCTGGATATCTTACAACACCTGAAAATCTAGGCTCTTGAAAAAACACTATCTCCACAGATCTGTTGAAGTTTTGAAAACGTTTCCGTTACCCTAACCTGAAACTAAACTTGATAGCACACCATTGTTTAAACTTGTCACTCGTTTTCAGACCATAGTAGAAAAATTTGGTGACGTTGATCTGCTTTTTCGATAAAAGGGAAGCCAACAGTGATGCCAGATCGCCTACGCTAGTTGTCTCGTTACTATTTCTTTACATAACTCGTATATATATATATATATATATATATATATATATATATATATATATGTTTTTTTAAGAATAAATAAAATATATATGATGCACTGAATTTGTCTGGGTATTTGAGCATTTATAAAGTGTGATGTATAACATTTATAAAAATGGCTTCGTATATGGTAAAACAACGCGTTAAAATTGTTGAATTATTTTATGAAAATCAGCGTACTGTGAAAAGAGTTTTTAGAAAATTATGTGAATTTTATAGTTTACATAATCGTTCACTTGAAAGCACAAATTCAAGAGACCGGTTCCGTGGAAGATCAAAAAAGGGAAATATACAGTCGTAGTGGTCCTTCACAAGAAAATATTGCTTTAGTTCATGAAAGTGTTGCTGAACATCCTAAAATGTCCATTAGACGACGTTCACAACAACTTGGACTTAGTGGATCAACAACATGGCGTATTTTACACAAGAATTTAGCTCTGAAGGCAAATAATGTTCAAATAACACAGGAACTGAAGCCATTAGATCACTTAAGATGTCGTTCATTTGTCAATTTCATCAATGAACAACCAGCTGATTTTTCTCAAAAAATAATGTTTTCCGTTGAGGCACATTTTGAACTTGGTGGCTATGTTAATAAACAAAATTGCCGTATCTGGGGTGAGGAAAATCTACGAATTATTCATGAGAAACCTATGCATCCTAAACGAGTTACTGTTTGGTGTACATTATGGTCAGGTGGTGTAATTGGACCTTACTTCTTTGAAAATGCTGCTGATGAAGCTGTAACTATCAATGGTGATCGATATCGTCGGATGATAACCGAATTTCTGTGGCCTGAATTAACGAATATTGAACTATAGGATATGTGCACTTTGCACACGAATCAATTGATTTATTGAGAGAAAAATTTCCTGGACGTGTAATCTCAAGAAACGGTGATGTTAATTGGCCACCAAGATCATGTGATTTGACACTGTTAGACTATTTTCATTGGAGTTATGTGAAAAGTCAAGTTTATAAAAACAATCCGCAATCAATTCCTGCTTTGAAAGATGAAATTACTCGTGTCATTGGTGAGATAGAGACTCAATTATGTCAAAATGTCATTGAAAATTTTAACAAAAATGGGGATGTCTGTGGAGCTTCAAGAGGATGCCATTTGGGAGATATTATTTTTCGCATATAAATGTCATAACTGGTCACCAATAAAAAGTTTTTGAAAGTGAATGCAAATTATGTGTTTTACTTATTCTCTAAAAAAAACACGAAATTTGAAACAGCCTTTATAATATATGTACATGTATATACATAGCTAGCGTAAGATTTAAAAAAGCAACTTTCTAAGTAAAACAGAATCAGTATGACAAATACGTATTTATTTGTGCCAATCTCTTTTGTAACTTTCTGTAAACTATTGCAATCCCGTTTTATTTACACCAAAGACCGTATAAAAACTCAAAGAGTGCTTCTATCAATTCAAGTTAATCCCAGTTTCAGTTTTGACTGGAAATATTGCCGCTATTTAAAACAGATTTTTACTTTTGTGTAACCAGATGAAATATACGTACGAATGACCAAAATAGCCTGTCCAATAAAGCCGCATTCTAAATAAGCTTTTTATGTGCTGTTTGTTTTAACTGCAGATATTACTTTTGCAAGAACGACTTTATGTCGTATTTATCCCGTGGAAAGTGAACTGCACCAGTTTTTGTTTGAAATCAAATTATACGCATTCCATTTTGATAAACTTCGGTTATAAATATAACAACGAATCGATCGTTTGCTTTATACGACAATTTAATTTAAAACGTATTATGGCATATTTCTATTAGGGGTAGTTGCTTTTCTGTAATAAAGAAATCGATGGATGGTTCGTTTTCATATCTAGATGTTTCACATGCAATCGCATCTATTTTTTCTCGATCTAAAATTAAATGGCGAATCTTCTGGAAGTAGTTAAGCTTTTTATATTTCATTCTCTAGACTATTCCTTATAGTATACGGAATCATATTTTTGGAGAAGATTTGAAGAAAACGACGCTATGTGCAGTGAAATGTCAAGCACAAGAATATGGTCACACTTTAACACATTTCGCTTTTTAGCAAGGTTAAATAGAAAATAGGACGCGTCTACGTCAGTTAATGATTTAATTCGTTGGACATAAATGTTTAGAAATTAAACTAATTTATAATTCTATTTGTGCTATAAATTATTCTTAAGCGAGACTCACTATTATATAAACTGCCAGTCATAAATAAATAAAATACATTTTAATGTAATTTCGAGGATATACGCACTAAGAATTAATGAAAATTTCAGTAAAATATAATTGAGACAATTTACGTAAATGCTAATAATGCGTTGATTCTTCTCCATTGCTTGTGCATTGAGCTAATCTATTAGATACATTCGAAAAAAACAAATCAATTGTAAATATTCATCTCCTCTCCTACTACATTTCATGTATATTCGATTGGTGATAAGTTCGCCAACCAAAAAGACCATGAAAGCCGGTCAACATTAACATTATCCAGAAGCTCCACAGCAAGAAGAAATGACACTACACTGGTTCTAGCACGATATTAATGCAACGGTTCCCATTTAATATCTTTGGAGTAACTAGTAGAGGAGATTTACCATATCAAATAGCTTCACGTTGTCATAACTTGAGAGTAGGGGCATTAAGCTTGTCTATTATACATATGTGAGGCAAATGAATTAATAGTAGCTACAGTATTTAAAAATGCGTTCTTGGCGAAGATCCCCATTATTTGGGGGTGGTAATAGATCATTTATCATCCCCTCTTCTATCATATCCTATGCACTTTTGCTACACAGCTCTATGTGATTTTATGGAGTTGGGCTATAGGTAAACGAAGTAATGGGTAGTACTATCTAAGTCTGAAAGATCTAATTCTTCAATGTATAAATCATGTGTAGGTCTAATGATTAGTTAAATCTCTCCGCCTACGACCAGTTTTATTATTGATGAAAAAGGATCCCCAGGAGTCAGTGGGAATTCCAGATCGTTAACGTCGTCGTTCATAATTATCTTCTGTCCATTTCTCCAACAGAGTGATGCAATGGCGCTATGTCCTATACGACTAGTTATTGTACCGAACTCAGTTAAATGATGAATTACATCGCCGAATATGAGACATCCCACTCTGTTAGGATTAATAAAAAAAACCTACAAATATGCTTTATGGTGACGATAATGATAACAGAAAACTAAATAGATTTTCATTGTTTCTTAGCACGAATACACGAATCTTTCCTAAAAATTTAATTAGAATTTGCCAACGTTTACTGAGTTTTCTATTATTCATAACTGCTGGTATCTTTGATACATACATATTTATTTTCTTTATCTCTGTATGTAATTTAGGGACACGTCACAAAGTTACAGACCATCGAGCGGCAAATTAGACAAGATATTCTCCATATTCAGGTTCATTGTTTTTCTCTAAATAACAACGTTTTGTTCTAAAAATAATATCTTTTTGACAGATCCTCTGAAAGCACGCTACCTGTAAACGAGGATCCCTACGGAAACTTGATTAAGTAAGAATTTTTGCTAAATATACTTAGTTAAATTGTAAACAAAGGAGGGACAATTAAAGCAATGTTTAGCAAATAGCGCCTTAATAAAAATTGTTATAGGAAGGAAGATTTAATAGTTATTTATTGTAAACATTACTTGCATTACGTACATCGAGTGTCATAATAAAAAATATATAATATCATTGCATTAAAAATCACTCATCGGTTTTTAATACAACGATATTATACAGGGTATAAACGATATATCTCGATATACGTTAATATACAGCGTGTTTCAAGAACAATATACGTATTACAAAGTATTATTTTGTCCAAACTATCGATCGCTGCGCATCGGCTCGGCTATTGGAGAAACGAATACATAGTCTAGTTTATTTAATAGCCGCTAGATGTCAGTTGCCTTCTGCTTTTCTTGGTAACTGTCATATATTTAAAATGGCTACTGCGCAGCGGAAATCATTTTGTGTTCTCGAGTTTGCGAAGTGCAATTCCGTGATTACAGTGCAAAGACGTTTCAGGTTGAGCTAAGAAATTGATTCTCCAAATGGGTGGAACATTCGCGGATGGTATCGACAGTTTGTAGATACAGGATGTGTATGTAAAGGAAAGAGTCCTGGCCGCCCTCGTGTTTCTGAAGAAAACGTTGCATGAATTCAAACTGCTTTCCAAAGTAATCCTTCAAAATCAACTCGTCGTGCTAGTCGGGCGTTACAACTGCCCACAACAACAATTTGGCGTGTTTTGAGACGTTGGTTGGTTATGAAGTAGAAGTTACAGTTGTTGCAAGCTCTACGTCCTGATGACAAACTGAAACGTGTGGTATTTTGCAACGAGATTCATGATGCTATTGACAATGATAACACTATCGCTCAACGCATCGTGTTCAGTGACGAAACGATTTTCCATGTTAGTAGTCTGGTAAACAAACCCAATGTTCGAATTTGGGGTCTACAGAACCCACATGCAGCCATTGAACATGTACGAGATTCGCCTACAATCAATGTGTTTCGTGCGATATCCCGATCATCTGTTTACGGCTCATTATTCTTTGATGGAAACACGGTTAACGGTCAGCAGTATCTCGCTATCTTACAAAACTGGTTGTTTCCGAGGCTGCACGAAGACAACTTCATTTTTCAACAAGACGGGGAACCCCCTCACTGGAGTCGCCAAGTGCGGGAATAACTGCATGAAACTCTACCGAATCGTTGAATTGGTCGTCAGGGAGCTGGCGACTTAACATGTCTCAGCTGGGCTCCACGGGCACCAGATTCGACACCCTGTGACTTCTTCCTGTGGGGTTTCATTAAAGACAACATTTATGTACCATCACTCCCTCAGAACCTGGAAGAGTTGAAGAACCGAATCCGTTCTGCCACAACATCAGTGACGAAGGACATGCTTGGGAGGAATTTGAGTATCGATATGATATTGTTCGTGTCGCTGATAGAGGACATATTGAACATCTGTAATCTGAACTTCAGAAGTTCGTAAATATGTGTAAAGTTTCATATTCGTACGTTTTAAAGTTTAATAAATATATGCATTCGAAACACGTATATTCTTTTTGAAACATCCTGTATAATAAATACGCAAGACATCGAATCAAGCCTATAAAAAATTTTATTCTATCGGAACTCTAATTGTTGTCGAAATTTGGGAACACAAACTTTTTAAATACAATCCTGTATTCAGGTTGAATCTCAACAAATAAACGAAGAAATTATATGTGACCAATTCAAGAACAAGCATTTAATTGTTTACATTAACGAAATATTCCTCGTCATATTATGTAATATAACGAGTGGGTACGAAACGGCGGCAGTTATACCAGTGACGCGGTTCCAGCCCGGAAGACCAGAAGAAGATAAACATTTAAGTCATTTGTTGATGAATGTACAAGGTGTGTACGTAGCAGGATTCCTAAATTCGATTGATGTGGTTGTTATGTGTGTCGTGCAATGACAAAATTTAGAACAAAGGAAAGCCCCTCGAACGAAACAGTGTACAGGTTCTGTACATAGAAATGATTCATCTTCGTATTAAATAAAAAAGAATTGCCGAAAAAGTTTCGGATAGAATTTAAAGAATGAATCACATTCTCTATTATTGTTCAATGCAATTACACCCATATTTGTATCTTCCACTGAGTAGTGTGTAATCTGGCAGACACAACTATTCACTGAATGTTCCGTAATTATCTAAGCATGGATAAAATTAATATTAGGTGAGTAGGAAATCTAATTCACTTTTGGAAATGGACGAAATAAATAGAAGTGAAGTACTAGAGAGCTTGATAATGGGAATCGAGATGATTGTCCTTTGTTAAAATTCGCTTTTAAAAAGGAGTTTGGCTAATTTGTCTTAATTCGTTGAAAGGAAGCATGGTAACACATATTTCTTGTGGTAGCTTCTAAATAAAGAAATATTGTTGGATACACTAACCATGAATAGAGCTAGTAGGATGTAATGTTTTTAATTGTACAAGGTCAACTATAAGTGATTATGTCCATTAATTTTTGGAAATGGGCGAAACAAATGAAAGTGATGTATTACACAGCCTGATTGTAGTCTTTTGTTTTTTGTTAAAATTTGCTTTCAAAAAGAACTGGCTAATTTCTTTCCATTCATTGAAAAGAAGGATGGTAACACCATAGCTTCTTTTAGGGTAGATTCTAAATCAAGAAATATTGCGAAATATTTTAAGTTTGGATAAAAAATTAGTGTTCGATGAGTAGGGAAACTTTTGTTAATTGTGCAATGTTAACATCAAGTGATTATGTTCATCCGTCTTTAGAAATGGGCGAAACGAATAAAAGTAGGATATTAGGGAGCCATAATAGAAAATGAGATCGTTACATTTTGTTGTAATTTGCTTTCAAAAAGGACTTGTATCTATTCACTGAAAGGAATAATGGTAACGCCACAGATTTCTTATGATTGGTTTTAAATAAAGAGGAATATATGTACATATGTCAATGGATAATGTTAGGTACATGATTTTACTTTACGATTTGCAAAATTTGCAAAAGCTGTTGCTGTTGCTTAAGATACAATTCGCAACTGTTAATATCGTACTATTAAACTATTCTCTTCATAGCTCAAACATTTGCAGTCGTCCTTTAACGCAGCATAGACACGACAAAGAGAGTTTTCTTGCAAGATTTGTGTTAATGAATTGATCATTATGATATAGAGATCAAAATAAAGAGTAAGGAGTGGACGCATTTAGGTTTCGCCACCGCCGAGAAAATTCAAGATGCAACCTTCAGCAGGGAAGGTCATGCTATCCGTATTTTGGGATGCTGAAGGCGTAATTTTAGTAGATTTCCTAGAGATGGGGCGACAATTACAGGTGCTTATTATACCAAATTAATTGCCGAATTACGTGACGCGATAAAAGAAAAACGTCGGGGGAAGTTGCACAAAGGTGTTCTCTTCCATCAGGATAACGCACTCAGTCACAGGTCTGCAATTGAGACAGCTACTATAGCTCAGACAGGCTTCGAATTATTTGAATATTCGTCATATTTGCTAGATTTGGCCCTCAGCGACTATTAACTATTTTCAAAACTTAAAGAACACTTGCGCGGTGAACGATTTCATCATATGATGATGTGATATGTGCGGTAAATCAGTGGTTTGCAGAGGTTGAACAATTTTCTTTCAGGAAGCATTAGAAATGCCAGAATATCGATGGGAAAAATATGTTAACCTTAATGGAAACTATGTAGAAACATATTCGCAAATTTTTTATTGAGAGTGGGTCAAGAGCGGCGCAAAGGGACCCCCCTTTTTTAAATTTACGTGTCTTTTGCTGTTAGACGATGGAGCAGAAAATGCCCAAACATAGAAGTATCTGCAGTAGCCGAAGCTTCCATGACATGTAAGCTTATTAGTTCTGAGGTTTAGAAATAAGTTTATTGAAGAGGGAATTCCTCAGTGAAAGGGTAGATGTAATATATAATTCGATGGAGATCAAACTAGGGAATATACACATATTCAGTACTTTGAATTTAATTATGTCAAAATTCAAATAGTGAAGGAAATGTAGATAACTGAATAAATTAAGGCTGTAAGACAATCTTACAGCTAAAAAATGTAGAGTGGCTAAAATAAATGAAGAATTGTGCAAAACACAAAATATACTTAATTCTAGTGGAAGGAATCGGATTGATGTTTGAAATGATTCAATGTCATACTGGCAAAACGATTGTCATTCTATCAGCTAACAAAGTGAAAACTATGAATGCTCGCAAGTCATAATGGTGAATTTTGTTATTTTTAGTTGAATTTGATGGAGCCTGTGGTTGATTGACTTGATCAATAAGGTTGATATATAACCCCTTTCCACATTAACTTTTGTAACGTACGGAGTTTGATTTTCGTACAATTGTTTTTCGCCGTGTTTTACCAGGTGCGTCACTTTGAAATTATCTGCTGATGATGACAACTTGGTTGTCGAAATGCGTATACAGAATTTACAAAAGTTAATGTGGAAAGGGGTTATATATCAACCTTATTGATCATTTGTTATTTTTATTATTTTATATTATACTCATAAGATGTTTGCGTTTCAAATAAAGTCTTGAAAGTTCAGCACAACCTAAAGATTCTTTTTTTTCTCCTAGTTCGGATGATAGTGAAACTGACGATTACAACCCGAACTTAGACGAGAAGCTGATGTCAACGTAAATATTTGGCAAATCGAAACGTATTTTGAAAATATAAAATCATTCGTTTTCAGGTTTGTCCTCAGTGGTCAGCCAATATACAATCCATCAACACAGAAGTATTATTTTTAAGTTTTAATAACTAATTTTACATTGTTAAATATTTTTAGAAGCGTAAGAATCAGTTTGATTCCACCGACGCCAACAGAACGTGAGAGGTAATTATATTTTCGATATTTGCGATAACAGTAAATACAGTGCACACCAAAATTTATTTCTATAAAAATAAACTACAAGCAATTCGATCAGTACATCTCATGGTATTGAGTGCGCAACTAAGTACAACATTTCTGTCCTTAACGTTTGCGTGAGACCTTTTACAAGGAAGAAATTCTGGGAATGATTTGAAAATTCTTTTATACAATCCTTCGGAATTTATCGAAGAATTAATTTACGACGGTCATATTAATTCGATAATTTTTTAAATCAGTATAAACTCCCGGAGAAAATTAATGCATCACTTTGTTAAACTTACATAATTGCAATATTATAATTAATATTGTGATATAAATGACATTAAATTGCAAACAGAATCAGAGGGACTTTCTCTTATTTTGATTCATTTTTGATTTAAAAGCGGTTTTGTTGAAAATACCGTAAAATATAAAGACCTGAAAAACAAAAATTGTGGATGGGATTAATTCAACGCGATATTACTATATTAGGTGACCTTCTCAACTATTAATTATTTCTTTTATGCGCCGGAATACTAGAGATTAAACGTTTCATAAATTTTTGAGGAATATTTTGCTATTAGTGCCTGTACTAGTCGGCTGTGGTTGGGTTGGTAGATGAGCGTATCCGATTTCGGATCTTTTTCTAAAACGTCCCATGATGCTCCACAGGATTTAAATTGGTACTCCTTGGTGACCATTCCAATTCACCTATTTTAATGAGGTTGTACATTGCCTTGGATTAGCAAGAAACTGGGTCCTAGGAAACTACACATACAAAGGTGTACATAATAAACGTGAAGCTTCTCGTACTCCTGGTTTAACGAATTCCAATGATATTACTTTTGTTAATCTGCAAGACATACTTGATGGTTTTGCAGAATATTTTTGCTAATCTGCAAGACATAGTTGATGGTTTCGCATAATATTTTGGTAGCTTATATGTATCTGATAAACTGGATGTCTGTGATGGTTTTGAACTGAATGCTACATTAGTCAACAACCAAATTATAACAGAAGCAGACGTTTTAAGTGCTATTAAAAACCTAAAAAATAAAGTGCCATCTAGATCAGATAGAATACCAAGTTTTATAGTCAGAGATTGCGGAACTACCATTGTACAACCTTTAACATTTATATACAATCTAGCTCTGACTACTGCTAATTTTTTTGCTACGTGGAAGATATCATGGTCTGCCCAATATTTAAATATGGGTCGTCTTCAGATGCTGCGAATTATAAACCGATATCGCTTCTAAGTAATTTTGCGAAGAGTTTCGAATTCTCATGTCAAAAACTATATTCTCCACATCGATATGATTTCACTGGGAAAAGGTCAACACTTACATTTTACACAGTTGGTATCAAAAGTGCTAGATGCACACAAACAAATAGTTACGATTTACATTGATATTTCGAAAGCATTTGACAGAATAAATCACTCTATCTTGTTTAGGAAAATTAGGATTAATGTTTTTGTTCCTGTAATTAATAATAATTGAACTAGTGGATAATCGTATGGTAACAGAACTTGCTTTCTTGTCAGATGTGATCGTCCGTTTTTAATTTATAGTAGATATCCAACTTGTCCGGTAACGCTACGTAAGAATCTCCTGCGATGGATCGTCCTTTCTCAAGATAGTCGACGAGTACTATATCATATGAATTTCAAACAACAGTCATTTGCAATGCCAGCTAATGGAGCTTCATTTAGTTTCCTTCGGCGTTCTTAAACTAGCTTTTATTTATTGTATAAACTATTGTTCTGCCCTGAGCGTATGGTAATGAATCTAATTCTATCAACAGAAGCGCACAAAAATTCGGAGGAGTTACGTTAGAAAGGCTTCAATATTACTTTGAATTATTCAATCTAAAATGTTTTTGATCGATTGTTAGCAGTCATGATACCCACTGGCTAAAATCTTTTCGCATGTAAAATGGATCTTAGTAGTTTATATGATAAATTTACAGATTCCGTTGACATGCGCACTTTTATATGATGATCTTTTAGCACTACATTTATGAACTTTTTCAGTGATGTCATCGACTGTGGTCCATTTTGGGTTTCCAAAATGTTCATCGTGTTGAGACGATGTACAGCTATGTTTAACACTTCTCTTTATTGTTGAAATCATTTCCAAGTGTTGATTAAGTCTAAATTTTTATTTCACGTGGTACTGAATCTTTTAAAATGAAATATTATGACCTTATGATACTCAATTTTTTACCTTTTTAACAAATATATAAAAGTAACATTATAGCTTCGTAAAGTAAATTATATTAATAATACTGGTTATGTTTCAGTCCCCATTCTATACAACAATACACTTGCAGATATTTTAGGCTTTTTTATCGATCGGCTCCTTTTGTAGCAGACTTTATGTAATCATTTCGTGTTCAATGTGATGCTTTTATTCATGCAGTCAATTCGGTGATCATCGAGGCTGAAAATTTTTTTCTACCACAATACGAGGGTAGCCGTTTATATTTCGGGAACTAGCAACACTGTTAGTGTCGCCTCCAATCTGATGAATATATTTACCTTGACAGTTTTATTGTCCGGTTGCTATTTCTATTGTTGACAGTAACTCGAGAACATTTTCGTGCAATTATTTTCCATAACTTTCGGCGTGGATTATCTCAACAAGAATGCATCGACGAGTTGAATTCTTTATATGGTGATGAAACACCATCGAAAACTACAGTATACCGTTGGTATAGTGAATTCGAACTTGGACGGCCTTCTTTGGCCGACGAATTTCGTGAAATGTTGTTGTGTCGGAAATGCAGTGTCTGAATTAATAATGCAGAACCGCTATGGGGCAAACCGTGAGATTGAGGCATCTCTAGATATTAGTAATACCAGCGTGTATAAGATCCTGCACGAACATTTGCCATTAAGAAGCTATGTTCATGTTGCGTACCACATAATTTGACAACCGCTCAGAAAAGGACTCGCGTCGATTGGTGCCAAGAAATTCACAAAAAATATAATGGCGGTGCTTCAAAGAACATTTATAAAGTTGTCACAGGTGATGAATCTTGCATCTATACGTATGAGCCTGATGGTAAATAGCAGTCGACTGAGTGGGTATTCCAAGATGTGCCAAAATCAACAAAAGTTGTTCGCGCTCGAAGCACATCAAACAAATAATCGCCTGTTTTTTTCGGAAAAACCGGTCACGTTGCAACCGCGCCTTTAGAGAGTTGTAGAACAGTCAATTCCGAATGGTACACAACTAGTCATTTGCCAAAAGTTTTTGAAGAAATAAGGAAAACAAACCGAAAACGACTGATCATTCTCCAACATGACAATGCGGGCTCTCACAGGTCGGTTCAAGCAATTGAATATTTGACCGGGCAAAATATTGAATTGATAAGCCATACGCCGTACAGTCTTGATTTAGCACCCTGAGATTTCTGTTTCTTCCCACACGTGGAGAATGAACTTCGTGGTCAACGGTTTTCTACGCCGGAAGAGGCAGATGAGGCATTCGAAATTCATATTTTGGAGATACCGCCTTTACAGTGGCAGCAATGCTTTTCGGATTGGTTTAAACGAATGCAAAAGTGCATTGATTTTTAAGGAGAATATATTGAAAAGCAATAAAGCTATTTTCGATAATTAAAAATTTTTTTTGTTTGCTATTTCCGAAATATAAATGGCTACCCTCGTACTAACGTTATGTACTGGTTTGTATATTTAGGTGATCTTTTCGATGAATTATCGCTTCACAGATCAAGGCAAGTGTAAAGTGTAAACAGCGAAACGGTACTAAATAATACTTATTCTAAATAAAAATTTAAGAAAATGGTGTAAGTAGACGGTAGGTTCCTATTGAGAAGAAAAAAGGTATACTTCGGCGCCACTTAATGGTTTACAATACCATTGTACATTTATTTCAACGATACCCATTCATCAGTCACTTTGTAGAAGTTGGCAATGAACCGCGTTTGAAATATTAAGTGTTTGATTAATTAATGGTAATTAATATGAGTTAGCATTTAATAAACTATTATTATATTAACATCAACAATTTTGAAATGTACTATACCTAACAAAACCAAAACAGCTTAAGTATAACATGCAATTTATGTCTGCATTTATTTTTAGCAAACGATTAAGCAGTGCGCAAGATAGGTATGTTTATTTCTATATAGTTTTCCAAGTAGCTAATATATTTCTTTCAGTAAAAAACAAGAATTGGAATCGTCTTTATACAGGTGCGTACATATGTACAGATACTATATTTTAAGAGAAAATTTGCTTAATAAAATTAAAATCTTTTACATTTTCATACCAAGAAATATGTGAAAATGATTTGTCAGAAACTAAGACTCTACTAGTATCATCTTTAGGAAAACTAGCCAACTTTTGATATACGAGATATGGCAATTAAATAACGAGACTGCGCTCTTTCCATCGGGCGAAGCTGTAATTGGAATGTCATTGATCTTGATACTTCCCAAGCAACAACCCGTAGTTTCGTCTCTCTGTTTGCTTTAATTTACTTTCGAGCTTTATTTATAAAGAACACTGTTACTTAGTAGTGCCATTAGAATGGTTGACATAAAAATCGAGCAGCGAATCAACCTGAAATTTCCTGTCAAATTAAAAAAATCGCCAAGAGAATGTTTACAAATGTTAAAGCAGATGTTTGGTGATAGAGTCATGGCACATGCACGAAAAATAAGACAGAAAAAAGTACGAATGAGTAAGTCGAAATTGCTGATTGTTTTCTTCTATATTAAGGGTATTATCATGGCTGACTGGGTGGCTGAAAGTCAAACCGTTAATCAAAAATACTAATTAAGCTGAGGGACAGAGTAAGGAAGAAAAGACCGGATTTGTGGAAGAAAGACTCGTGGATTCTGTACCAGAACAACGCACCAGCTCATGCCCTATCCGTGAAGCAGTTTTAGCGGACAAGCACATTGCTGTGCTTGATCATCCCCGTATTCACTAGATCTCGCACCATGAGACCTCTACCTGTTCCCGGTTACTGAAGAGGCTGAAAACTACAGTATTGTTTTGAACAATGGAAGATACGTATACAGCGCTGTATAGATAGCGGAGGAGAGTATGTTGAAGGTGATAAAAGATAAATATAAATTTATTTACAATAAATAACATTTCTCACACCAGTCTCGTTATTTAATTGCCACACCTCGTACATGGACATTCGGAATTTGGAAAACATTTTATAAATTCGCTAGTCCTTAGAAATTAATTAATTTAATTTAGCCAAGGCTATATCTTTTAGAAACGTGAGCTGCATGCTGCAAATATTATTTGGGGTACGTAGAATACTAAATCTGCCATCTTTTTTATAGCAATAGGTGAAATCTATTGAATTTTAGTTAATTTTTGACGTTTAATTTAAAAATTTAGGCAGTGTAATCAAAGTGTTAACGTTTGTTAAGATTCTTTCCTATGGGAATTCTTGAAAATCGGAGGTGTATTGTGAACATTCAAGAATTAGAATAAGCTATTGTTAATGCAGCTGCGACTATTGACGATGAACTATGGAGTAGTTCCAGATTTTTTCCTATGGGGATTCTAGAAAGATCGGAGGTGTATTGTGAACATTCAAGAATTCAAACAAGCCATTGCTAACGAAGCACTTACAGCAGTGCATTGATTTTAATGTGGGCCATCTTTCTGGCATAATTTTCAAGTTATAAGCTCGTAAGCTTTAGTTAATAAATAACATAATATAGTGTATTTGTAGATTGTTTTACTATACTTTTTAATTTCCATTTCATGAGCTATTATCATTTTAATTGTTTCAGTCAGCTGCGTGCCAATCTGCATACATCTGCCAATATAGTAGAACGTCATTGATTACATAGACCAATTCAGATCATTAATGGCTTATGCTATCAGTGTACACATAGCTTTTCTCAAAGAAAACAAAAATTTTTCCAATTTACGGATAAGGTAATGATTATGATTTTTTTGGGTTTCGAAGGATATCTTCATAGATTATCTTGCAGTCATCAATCATTTTAGAAATAGTATAATATTATTTTAACATCGTTTAAGTGTGTTGAAATTGAAAGGAAATGTGTTTAAAACTTATAAAAGAACTGAATGCCTTAACTCATTTGTTTCATTTCTTTCGAGTCTTGCTTTTTGTCAAATCATTTTCATAATTATGTCGGATATATTTTATACCGTTCCATGATATTTATTTTCTGCGTAGAGCTCCACTTTGGTTTAGAAGACGTATGGAAGAAAATGATTACGATCCGTATAAATACAGAACTGCAACACATCCTTCATCGTAAGAAACAATTATATCGACCACTTACTGGTAATATTTATTAAATTATTTTTAGAAATATGGAAACCATGCTTCACATAATCAAATGCTGCACTGGAGTTGGCATTTTAACGATGCCCTACGGTTTTCTATATGCTGGTTTATTTAATGGAGTAATATCCACATTATTTATTTTTTCTTTCACCAGTTATTGTGTTAACATGCTGGTAAGTATTGCTTACATATGTACTGTTGTATTGTCGGAAAAGTCATGGTGCATTTTTGCAACATATGGCACTAATTGATCTTTTGCAAGTACTATCATTCGCATCTATCTTTATAATAGATGCGATGATAGTTGCAATTTCATTTTGGAAAAAATTGATTTATTTGGTTTAGTGTAAAAAATTGAACATGGAAGATTTTACTCTTGCTTCGGTAAAAGTAAGAACGGGCGCAGTGTGTGAAAGTGATGATTTTAATTTTAGCGAAGTTTCTCAATCGGGGAGGCCCATTAAGGTCAATGACGACTAAACGACAAGATAAAAGCTATAATTGAGTCAAACTCACGGCACACAGCACAAGACGTCGAACACTTATCATTCGAGCGTTTATGTTCACATGAAAAAGTTAAGACAGTGTCAACCTCGATATTTGGGTTTCTCATAAATTCAAGGAAGTTTATTTGGCGATGATAAACATGTGTGATATGCTCCAAAAACTGGTGATTTTATAAGGTGTAGTGTTTTCGTGTTCCTAATAATCAATGAAATAATTAATTTAAATATACACTGTCAACATTGGACAGTTTGAACAAATCTATCACCTAGATATGTCCGGAGCTCGTTAACCTAAAAGAGCGATATTTCAGCACTTACACCGTGTACTTTCGATGGTGTAACTTTGGTGCGGACTTTGTTTCTGTGCGAGTTTTGTCATGGTTCCGACACTATGATTGTCTGCTGATGATGACAACTTATATGTCGAAATACGTATACGGAATACGAAATTTAATGTGGAAAGAGGTTAATTGATTAAGATATTTCTATATGTATATTTTCTTTGTTGAAAAATGAGTAGTTAATGCAAATTACATCGATGTGACCTATTAAGAGAACCGTCGAGAGTGACCGATTACATTGAATTTCATTTGCATTTTAACTGAAAATTTTAAACTTTGAAACTTTTGTAAAGAGATCCGTCTGACTAGAGACTCCAGTACTCCAGCGTTTACAGTATCCAGTTCAGTATTCTATTTGGGACAGTCGTTGTTGCCTAGTATGAATGACTTTTTATTTTTTAGTTCCGTCACATATTTAAATAATAATCACATTAAAGTAAATAATACTAATTTTAATTAAATAACAGACGCTATTAAATAACGATTTTCATTTTGAAATAACGCATCAATTAATATTTAGTAACTCCGATATTATGCTCTATGGCGTCTCCTAATCTTCTGGGCATCGACAATGAGAAAGAATATTCTACAGTTACTGCTTCCCAAGCATTATTTATAACTTCCAACAATTCTTCAACGGTCCTTGGTCTTGCGTTTACCTTTCGAATTTCTTTGACATCGCTCAAACGTTTTCTACCGGAATCAAATCTGAGCTTTTACTACACCAGAATGCTATTATTTCGCCAATATGCCATAGAATTCCAGATACTCGCGCCGATACCCATATCCACAAATTTACAGAGAAACGACCACTTCTGTTTGTAAAATTGACACAATTCTATGCTAGACGCGAATATTGCCACTATTTGAGGATGGAAAACCTTTTCATTCACCAACAATCACACGATTCCAAAATTGTTCGTCATGAGCTATGTGCTCTAAAGTAAACCAAATTCTTGATTCTCTATGACTGTCGTTTAATGATATTTTCTTTGCTGTTGCTTGGCATTTTAATTTAGACTGTGCTACTCTGCCATGGCCTCGTGATGCTTGAAAATGTGTTGCAACAACAGCAGTAACTACTGTTGAAAATTAATTTCCTCCTAAACTATTAATCAAGGCAGCGTCCTGTTGGGTTTGGACGTCCTGAGCCAAGATTCTATTAATTGTACTATGATTTCGCGTCTTATTAAAATGTTCTAAACTGAGTTCTTACATTGTAAAATTATCCAGTTTATCTAACTAATAACCTATCGTCTTCTTTCGCGATTATTCCACCTGTTCACTCTATTTATATGCGACATAATTACTTTATTGTATTATTTTCAATTTTAAATTGCTTGTCAGATCAAATAGCTAAAATTGATATCTATTAATATCTATGATGAGAGTTGTTCCACTTCTTATTGACCGCAACCGTACATTAAAAGTCTCCAGCACAGGGCGCTCTCTTTGATTTTAGTTCTACTTTCTATTTCATAAACAATAGGTGTCTACTTGATCCAAAGTATCATGGTCGCGAGCTCTCTTTCCTGCATCTCCAGTCTTGCTTAAGAGTGGTTTTACTAGTACCTGTCAAAGTACAAAATATGTGATCAAAAAGTCTGTTATTTGGTCTCTGTTTACGTGCGGCAGTTTTTCTATTCCTTAGCTTTCTTTTTGGGGTAGACAACCTTACCATGCTTTCATCTGAATGCTTTTGCTCAGTATGTTTAATGCCTCTCTGAGATCTTGTTGTTATGTGACTTTCGTTAGAAGTTTAATTATTTCCAAAATCGGCTTCAGCACGAAAAATCTAATTTCTGTTACTCACCTAGGGAGTTAATTAGCTTTTCATTCTAGCCCGCTAGTTCTCCGAGACATTCCCGTATCTAGTCTCTGCTCGATAAACCTTGCAGTGTCGCTTGGCTGAATACGTACGACCAAGTCTTGGCGCTTTCGGTACCTTTAATTTTCTTGAAATCTAATCTTTCATTTCATTTTCTTTCGAAAACCGCCAAAACTACTCGAATGAATTATTATATGTGTATTTTGTAAAACGCTTTTACATCAAATCTCTAACATATAAATGGTTTATTTTATTCGGCGTCTCGAAAAAAGATTTATTAGTAACCATTTTCCTAATCTTGATGCAGATTAAATGTCAGTATATGATTTGTAAGCGAAACAGAGTACCAATGGTTACTTATCCAGATACACTAGTAGCTGCTTTTACTGTAGGTCCAAGATGTTTGAGACGAATAGCAAGGCAGTCAGGGTAAGATTGCAAAGTTATTTATCATAGTTAACTGGTGATTTGTATGGAGAATTGAGTCGCTATTATATAAGGTAATAAGTCTATTTCTATATATTATAAGTACATAAAGTTTTTTTTTTGTTTAGTGTTATTAAAATCACTACTCACTTCTACATATTTATTACGTAACTAGATCAACAGTTCTGTGTTTGTATCTCCAAAATATGAGTTTTGAATGCCTCAACTGCCCCTTCCGGCGTTGAAAATCGTTGACCACGAAGTTTATACTTCACGTGTGGGAACAAAACGAAATCACAGGGTGCTAGGTCAGGGCTGTATGGCGGATGGCTCATCAATTCAATGTTTTGCCGGTCAAATATTCAATTGTTTGAACCGACCTGTGAGAGCTCGCATTGTTATGGTGGAGAATGATTTGTCGTTTTCGGTTTGTTTTCCTTATTTCTTCAAAAACTTTTGGCAAACAAATAGTTCTGCGCCATTCGGAATTTATCGTTCTACAACTCTCTAGGGGCACGGTTGCAACGTGACCGGTTTTTCCGAATAAACAGGCGACTATTTGTTTTGATGTCCTTCGAGCGCGAACAACTTTTGTTGGTTATGGCTCATCTTGGAATATCCACACAGTCGACTGCTGTTTACTATCGGGCTCATACGTATAGATCCAAGATTCATCACCTGTGACGATATTTTAAATGTTCTTTGAAGCACCGCCACTGTATTTTTTGTGTATTTCTTGGCATCGATCGACGCGAGTCCTTTTTTGAGCGGTTGTTAAATTATGTGGTACCCAACGTGAACATAGCTTCTTAGCGGCTAAATGTTCATGCAGGATCTTATGCACGCTGGTGTTGCTAATACCTAGAGATGCCTCGATCAATGTTTTCCGACACAACATTTGTGGGACGACCTTCACGAAATTAGTTTTCGATGGAGCTTCCTCACCATATAAAGAATTCAGCCCGTCGATGCATTCCTGTTGAGATAATCCAGGCCGAAAGTTATGAAAAATAATTGCACGAAAATGTCCGCGAGTTAATTACATTTTTTCGCTGACATAAAATTTTCAAGTTACTGTCAACAATAGAAATAGCGACCGGATAATAAAACTGTCAACAAAACTTGGTGTTATTATTGAAGCTATAGTGCGATAAGTATTACAGTAGAACGACCGAACTAAGGTAGATTTGAAACTATGTGCCAGATGTCTGCAGCTCTTCCCGTTTGCTTAAATAAATCGGTAGGTTAGACAAGGTCTATTACAACAAAATAATTAATTTTTTGATGACACTTCGTATAAATCAATTAATACACTGATAGCTCGATGGTAAGTCGGTTTTTAATCTGATGGCCAGCTGCTCGGGAAGGTTTTTCGTGGTTTTTCTTTCCCGTTTACGCTGTTGAGGAATGCGACGTCATGGCTTAGTATTATTATTAATATAGACCTCACTACGCATTTAGAGAAAATCACAAGAACCAAAATAAATGGCATAAGACTGGGTAAGGAAGTAAAGAACCAGACCTTACCGCGAAAAAAATCACGATGCTTGAAATTTTAGGGCTTTTAAGAATTACACAAAGCAAATATATCACTTTGCCCAGATCACCGACATACGCGCTACCATAAAACAGTTATTATAAACCCCATGTACATATTGAATAAATGGCGTCCTAAGTGAAGTATATGCACAACTTCACTGCTATAATGAAAGGCGAACACGTACAACCAACGGGTCTACAAGTTAGCTTTCTTTACATCTGTAATACTTAGTTATATGAGTATCAATTACAGATACAAATATCAAGAACCAAACACTTACTTCACATACAACAACAGGAAATACTTACAAGTTAAAAGAGTATCGACAGGATCCATCTATCGTTGATAATTGCTAACATTTCCGTGTGAAATTATGTTTAAAAGTTTTAGTACATGTCCCCTTTTTGCAAAATAAATGTACCTCAGCGTTGGAGTCGCAATAAGTAACGTTATAGTAAATTTTAGAATAAAAGAATAAAAACTATTATATAATGCATTTTCTTTCCATTCAAGCGATTCGGTATATCTTTTTAATAGAGAAGAATGAACTCAGAGGAAAAAGAGTGCCCTACAGGGCCCTAAGTTCAATAACTCCAGATGTAGAGCTAAAACTACGAGAGTAATTTGACAGAAAATCGGACTCAACTTCGATTAAGGCACTAAATTTTTCTTACTATTTTTCAAATATCCTCTTCAACTTCAACGCTTTTTGATCAACGATGTTGAAGCGTCGATATGTCGTTTCGGTAATGTTCATCAAAATAGTGCAGTAAACACTTTTGAGCAAGGAAAAGCTTGAGTTTGGAGAATAAGTCGATATTACTTTGGGTTAGGCCTGGTGAATATCCGAGGAACAACCTAAAATTCCAAGTTTTGAAGTATGAAGTTTACACGTTACATATATTAAGTTATTGCAGAGATTTTTAAGAGAATGACATATTGTAACTACATTTTTTAATCCTTAATTAACCAATAACAATGAGAATGACAGTTGAAAATATTTTATTGTTGATATTACAACACTGCCAACAGATTTTTTTATGCATTTGGGATTTAATATTGTTTTCGATTTGATTGCTCAGAGATGTGTGACTTTGTTATGTCGATTGAGATAGTCTAATATTGTATGTACTCTAGAATTGACGAAGCTGTATTTTAGCAAGTAAAATAAATGGTCAATTACCAACAGTTAGCATAAACATTTAATAAAAAAAGTAATTCTAAGCATTTTCTCCACTTTTTTTTATAGTTATAATGTGTGTACTTTCTATTTTACATTCAAATTTGTTCCGGCAAAACAAAGACCTATCGCACATTGAACATATTGCTGTCGCGCCATCGTATCTTACACAATATTTTATAAACTTATGCACATTATCAGCAAACTGACATTTTCTAATAATTGTATTACTAATACAATTTTTTTGGCACAATTATCTTACAGCTGTAGCGATATCCTAAGATCGCTCCCCGTGATTGGACTACTTACGGTGGCTCTATACGCACGCGACTTGGCGACACTGTTAATTTGCTTTTGCCCTTGTATAGTAGAAATATATACTACTGAGTGGCTCTTATTGGAATCAAATTATTCAATTGGTTTATGAAATATTTCTTATTTAAAAAAATTAAATTAAATTTGTAAATACTTGGAAGAAAATTAATATCATTTCCCAAATATAATAGCGGCTCTACCCCATGTACAATTTCACTAAGCATCATAGAAATCTTATAATGAGAATTTTATTTGTTCAGTTGCCGATGAAATACGAGGATAGTTTGACAAGTAGTGAGAATGACACATAGGTGGCCCTCTAATTGGCAAAACAAATGCACTGTAATTTAGGTTGCCTATTTATATGTTTACATTCCGATATTTAGATAAATCGGTTGATTAGTTTATTTTTGACAGCAGATTGAAAAAGAAGCAACACGTCGTTTTGTTAAAATGGAAAAAGCAGAGTATCGTGCGGTGATTAAATACTTCGTAATTAAGGGTATGAAAGCTACCGAAATAAAACATGAGTTACGGGAAACATTAAGTGAATCTGCTCCATCATCCGCCACAATAAGCAGATGGGTAAATGAATTTAAACGTGGTAGAACAAGCTGTGTTGATGAAGCGCGCTCTGGATCATCCAAAATCGTGACTTCTAAGGAAACGATTATAAAAATCCATAATATTATTACGCAAGATCGACGACTCAAAGTGAGAGAGATAGCAGACATGGTAAACATTTCAACAGAACGCGTACACCACATTTTAACGAAAGAATTGGGCCTTTCCAAGCTTTCGGCAAGATGGGTGCCGCGATTGCTTACGACTGATCAAAAGTTCTTTAGTGTGCGCATTTCCAATGAGTGTTTGGACCTTTATAAGCGGAATCCGGTTGATTTTTGTAGGCAATTTGTTACTTGCCATGAAACTTGGATACACTACAGTACATCCGAAACTAAACAACAGTCGAAACAATGGTTAGAACGTGGTTCTGCACCTCTAAAGAAAGCGAAAACCACTTTATCGGCAAACAAGGTGATGACATCAATTTTTTGGGATTCAAAGGGCATTTTGCTCATTGATTACCTTCAGAAAGGTACCACAATACACGGACAATATTATGTAGAACTTCCACAAAAATTAAATGTTGAGATTCGTGCTAAACGGCCAGGAATGGCAAAGAAAAAGATTCTGTTTCACCAAGACAACGCTCCCTCGCATACCAGCACAGTTGCGATGTCCAAAATTCACGATTTGCATTTCCAATTAGTACTGCATGCCCCTTCGGGCTTCCACATTTTTCCAAAATTGAAAACGGCACTAGGCGGAAAGAAATTTTCTTCTAACGACGAGCTTATCATCTTCGTAAATGAGTATTTTGCAAGCCTTCCGGAATCGCATTTTAGAGATGCCATAAGGGCATTGGAGCACCGTTGGAATAAATGTATTGCTGTTTTAGGAGAAGATATTGAAAAATAAAAATTAATTTGTATTTAAAAAATTCGTTTTTCTTTTCCATTCTCACTACTTGTCAAACTACCCTCGTATATCCATATTAGAACTGTAATATCTTTACTAACAAATGTTTAATTTAATTTCAGTTTATTTTTGGAATGTGTAATAATATTCAATCAGATGATGATATGTTGCGTATATTGTGTGTTTATATCGAGTAATATTAAAAGCATCGTTGATAGTTTTACGGAGAAGAAAAATAAGCTACTAATAGTCCAAGATTTTTATTTATTAGCAATTGTGATTCCTTTGATAGCAGTTTGCATGTTTAGGAGTATCAAGGCACATGCAAACATAGCTCTTATAGGAAATTGTGGTACATTTTTTAGTTTGGCCATTATATTTTTCTATATATTTAGAGACTTACCTAATATACAAGATAGAGAATTGGTTGTGGCACCGGAAAAGTTTCCTATATTTTTTGGTACGACTATGTTTATATTTGACTCGATATCGAATGTAAGTAATCAACTTCTTTTGAAATTTAATTCATTATTTAATTAATGCACTAATTTGCCTTGAGGAGAACATTACTCTAACGGAAACCATATGAACGAATATAATTTTTTAAACTTTACTTTATAACACCAACTTTAGGCATATTTAATTTTATTCGGTTAAGTATATTTTGATTGCTATCGCACTTTTCTTCTAATAGCTATATTAAAATCATCACATGCAAAGGGTACTAGGAAAGTTTTGCAATATGACGCAACAATGAATCGTAGGAAGCTGCTTGTTGCTGCATGTTGAGACATATTCATATGTGCATAGTAGCCGCCGCGCCATGTCGATGGGCTCAGGAATCATTCTACTATTAATAACACCCTATCTACTACATATGTTTCACCGAATTCACGGATCATCAGGCAGATTTGTGTTATTAATGAACGATTCCTTGGTAGCGTCTATCATATCATTTCTATACAGGAAAATAATGAATAACAAGCGCCTCCCTCTGTCGTCCACTATACTGAACGACAAAGCGAGAAATGCGTCTATCTCGCTTGTCGATAACTAAGTATGTCACAAGATTTCGATTGGGGTAAGGCTTCATTTTAAGAAAGAAGTGTTATCTTTGAACAAACAGTTTTTGTAGGTATGCGTAGCTTTAAATTAGTTTCGTAAGCATTCGTTATTTTTTCTACAAAATGTCATCAATCTCTCTTTCTAGTTGATGTGCAATCCCGTGCCATAACTGAAACTAAACACTTAACTTTGTTATCAAGGCAGTATATTATGAAAGGTTTCCAAGGTTCTTTGGTTCATCAACTATTAACGCAAATCTCAAATTACGCCCTATTATATAAGAAGATTAAGTTCAATTGACTTTGAAACTAAATTGTTTACAATCTTACCCAAAGAAATCTGTTTTTTTATTCCTGTATAAGTAAAAGCTTTTTCTTTGCGTAAGGATTAGAAAATTAAAAATAGGTGAAAATCTTAACGTTTGAATTTAGTTTGAAAGTTCTAAATCGTAGTTCTCGAGCAATCCTATGACGAATTGGAAAGTAGTCTTGCTTAACGCTATAAGGCGTTTAACTTTTTGGAAGTAATGTGATGATTTTGATTCATTCATTAATTCATTTGACCTCGAGTGTTATTAATTATTAGTCGCCCATTAGTAATGAAAGAGTAACTAACTGTGTATTAATGTATTAAATATGAATACGAATCATTTTAGATTATTGTCATAGAAAACAACATGCAAATGCGTGCAACTTTTGGTGGTTTTTTTGGCATCTTTAATATGTCAATGATGTTTGTAACGTTCGTTGTAGCACTAGTTGGCTATTTTGGTTATTGGAAATATGGTGAAGACGTTTTACCAGTTGTAACTTTAAATTTACCAAAAGCCCGGTAGGTATTTGTAACATTAACAAAATCTACTTTCAAGTTGTCCACCAAATTTGATTATTGTAATCTTCGACGTTTGGCTATTTATTTAGTCAAGAGGGATTAATTTTACTTCCGTCTAAATGTTATATTACTAATTAACCCATTATATAACTTCATACTTAAATAGTGTGCTCGTCGATGCTACAATAATAATCTCCGACAAGGAAATAAAGGGTGTTTCAGATTGCGCGGTTTTTTTAAGAATAAATAAAATATAGATGGCGCACTGACTTTGTCCAGGTATGTCTGCATTTAAAAAGTGTGATGTATGATATCAATAAAATTGGCTTCGTACATGGTACAATAACGCATTCAAATTGTTGAATTATTTTATGAAAGTCAGCGTTCTGTGAAAAGAGTTTTTAGAAAATTACGTGAATTTTATGGTTTACATAATCGTCCATCTGAAAGCACTATTGGTCGAATTATTAAAAAATTTCAAGAGACCAGTTCCGTGGAAGATCAATAAAGTACAGTCGTAGTGATCGTTCATAAGAAAATATTGGTTTGGTTCGTGACAGTGTTGCTGAAGACCGTGAAATGTCCATTAGACGACGTTCACAAATTGAACTTAGTGGATCAACAACATGGCGTATTTTACACAAGGATTTAGTTCTGAAGGCATATAAGGTTCAAATAACACAGGAACTGAAGCCATTAGATCATTTAAAACGTCGTTCATTTGTCAATTTCATCAATGAACAACCAGCTGATTTTTCTCAAAAAATAATGTTTTCCGATGAGGTACATTTTGAACTTGGTGGCTATGTTAATAAACAAAATTGCCGTATCTGGGGTGAGGAAAATCCACGAATTATTCATGAGAAACCTATGCATCCTAAACGAGTTACTGTTTGGTGTACATTACGGTCAGGTGGTTCAAGTGGACCTTACTTCTTTGAAAATGCTGCTGGTGAAGCTGTAATTGTCAATGGTGATCGATATCGTTGGATGATAACCGAATTTTTGTGGCCTGTATTAATGAATGTTGATCTAGAGGATATGTGGTTTCAACAGGATGGCGCTACATCTCATTTTGCACATGAATCAATTAATTTATTAAGAGAAAGATTTCCTGGGCGTGCAATCTCAAGAAACGGTAATGTTAATTGGTCACCAAGATCATATGATTTAACACCATTAGACTATTTTCTTTGGGGTTATGTGAAAAGTCAAGTTTATAAAAGCAATCAACAATCAATTCCTGCTTTGAAAGATGAAATTATTCGTGTCATTGGTGAGATAGAGCCTTAATTATGTCAAAATATCATTGAAAATTTTAACAAAAGAGTGGACGTCTGTGGAGCTGCAAGAGGAGGCCATTTGGCAGATATTATTTTTCGCATATAAGTATCATAACTGATACTTCGATTACCAATAAAACGTTTTTGAAAGTGAATGCAAATTATGTGTTTTATTTATTCTTTAAATAAACCGCGAATTTGAAACAACCAGTCGCAGTAAATATAAAGGTATATTTACATGCAACTGGTTTCGTCTGTTAGGACATAATCAAGCAAGTTTATAACCTGATATGGCCTAACAGCCGAAACTAGTCTCAGTAAAAATACAATATGGTGTGGAATTTAGATAAAGTTTCTTATTTATTCCTTAAAGTTATCAAAGGTTATACTATAACATATTAAACAATATTTGGGTGTTCTTGTTGGAAAATAATAATGCAGGGACCTTCATGTTCCATATTATTAATTATTCTTTTCTGATTCTCGTCTTAACGATTTCATACCTAATTTAAGTCAAAAAAATCTGAAAAATGAAGAAATTTAGCAATATTCTGACTGATACTAATAAACGTCGTAGCTTTTATGAGAAAAGTATCATTTGAATAATTTATAAGAAAGCGATCTTGACTACTAAGCTTGAGGTCATTTACAGCTATTATGAATTAGTAAAGGGAATAAAGTACTACATCGCGGTATAATACTGGAAACTTGTACGAGGGTCATCTAGAAATTAAAAAAGTAGACCTGGACTCCTAAGCACCGCTGTCGTGCAGTCAGTGACTTCTGTCTTCATTTACTTGAGCCTGAGATATTGAGCCGCCGTAAACTTTTGTTCGTCACCGCTGTGTCTTTAAAATGTGTAATAAAATCAGTTATCTCGACGAAGTTTTTGGCGAAATTCATTTTTTGAATGCAAAAATTCACCTTTATAGGTAGATTTGTAATTATAACGTAACGTTATGAATAAAGGTTCGAGATCGAAAATGATGAATCGTATTTAATAATGATAGATCGAACATGACTAGGCCGAACTTCTGCTGGAATTAAGCGACTGATTATAAAATTGATGAGAAAAATGAAGGGGGCAGAGGAGGACAGACGTTTCACGTAAAATAAATTTTGTTGCATAATTTCAACTTTCTTTACTTTCTGGACGATCCTTGTATTTGACCGAACCAGTATTTCACTTTAACAATTTGTTTACAGATTTTTTAGACTTGACTTGATTTAATTTAAGTCTGAGCCTACTAAAATATGTACTACAAGCCAGTTCATTATTTTCCAAATTGCCATTAGTCTATTGGATTAATTGTTTTGGAGACTTTTAAATAAAAGAGTTTATAAGTAGCTGTTTCAAAGCATGAATATGTAAGGGTTGGTTTTATTACATTTTTTCTCCATTTCTATATTAGCCTTTCATGAATTACTAGCGTGGAAATTTTTCCATTATTCTGTACTTCGCACGTTATCTGCGAAAATTATAATTTATGAAAAACCGTCTGAGATTACAACCATATTCCATATTACGAAAAATAATTATGAAATTTTTCTTTCTTTTTCCACAGTTTAGCTAATATGGCTAAACTCGTTTTCGCATTTTCTTTATTATTGTCTTATGGAATGCAATGTTACATAGCAGTTAAATTCTTACTTAGAAGAGTAAAACATTCACCTTATCCATTGCTTTGGGAAATCTTTCTACGAGGGATGTGTGCTCTACTGCCAGGTAATTTTTATTTGTAGATTATATTTACTTCTAATAAGCTTGAAAAATTAATTTTAAGTGAACCATACATACGTGGGTGGTCCCATAAGTACCCAGCCTGACCTAGAGATGGCGGTAGTTATTTGAAAAATATCACTGTTTTAGAAAATACACAATTTATAAAGCATACATTTCAAGTTTGAAGACATCACATTATTTAGTATTTGTTTGGCAGGCATCAATAGTGAACGTTTTCAGTAAATATGTAAAAATGGAGAAAATTGGTCGTCGTTACGTGATACAATACTTTTATTTGAAAGGTCTCAGCCCAACCGATATAAAAGCTAAACTGGATGAGTCTGCTCCTTCGTTTACAACAGTGAAATATTGGCTAGCAGAGTTTAAACGAGGCCGTATGAGCTGCCAAGACGAAAATGGCAGTGGTCGGCCAAATGAGGTGACGGCTCCAGAAATGGGGAAGAAAATCCACAAAGCGGCGGTACTGGATGATCGTCGACTCGAGCAAAAACAGTGTCGTGAAGATGTTTCAATTGAGAGTTTAGCGAAGTTTTAGAGCAACAAAGCAGAAATTTTGCGCCGTTTCATAACCATGGATGAAACATGGATCCATCACTTCACACCCGAGACAAAGGAACAATCAAAACAACGGACTCAAAAGGGAGAACCGGCTCCAAAGAAGGCGAAGAACGTTTCATCTTCAGGCAAGATCATGTCATCGGTTTTTTGGGATGCGCGTGGAATAATTTTGCTTGACTATCTTGAAAAAAGAAAAACTGTCAACAGTGAATATTATGCGATCTTATTGCAAAGTTTGAGCGAAGAAAACAAGCAAAAACGACCGCATTTGGCTAAGAAGAAAGTGTTGCTTCTTCAAGACAATGCACTAGCTCACAAATCCGTCATTGCAATGGCCTAAATTAATGAATTAAAGTTTGAATTGCTATTTCATACACCTTATTCGCCAGATTTAGCCCTCTCGGATTATTTTCTGTTTCCAAACTTGACAAAATGGCTCAGTGGTCAAAGATTTTCCAACGATGAAGACGTGATGTCGGTAATTAAAGGCTATTTTGAGAAGCGAGACAGTTTTTATTATAAAAAAGGCATCGAACTTATTGAACATCACTGGGAAAAGTGTATAGAGCTGAGAGGAGATTATGTTGAAAAATAAATATATTTCTTTCCGACATTTTTATGTTTTCTTTATTGGGCTGGGTACTTCTGGGACCACCATCGTACAGTTAAATAAATGCTTGTCCTTGTTGATAAAATCATATACAATTTTTTTATGAAATTAAAGTAGTTTTCATATACCACGATTTATTTTCCAGTCGTATGTGCTAGTGCTATACCGCAATTGAGGGTCATAATTCCTCTCTTTGGAGCTGTCAGCGGCCCCTCCCTGAAGTTTTTGGTTCCTGCTTTAATAGAGTACTGTTTGAAATATTCAGATGGATTTTCGCACGGTTATGGTTATTGGGTAGTAATTATAGATATACTAATAATGTGCTTTGCTATACTTGGAATGATTTTGGGAGTCTATTGTTCTCTATGGTTAATTTTATAGGAAGTAATAATGACGATCAAGTAGCTTACAAAATATGAAATATCGTTTATTTTTCGAATAATATTTGCATTCATACTTTTATAATTTATGCTATGGTTAGGCTTTTATAAACTTATAGCTGTTGTATAGTTACGATAATATAGTGAATTCTTAGACGCAGTAGACTTTTATTTTCCGTTTTTTAGTCATAACTATACTTTATTGACGTGTTGCAAAAATATTAATGAAAGTTAATTTGGTACGTAGACTTCCGCGGTCGTGGTCCATGCTATCTGCTTCTGGGTTTCCGGGCTGGAACCGCGTCACTAGTATATCTGCCGACGAATATCTGCTGACGAATATCTGCCCTGAAGATGTCCCATACAAATGGGTACGAAACGTCGGCAGATATACTAGTGACGCGGTTCCAGCCCGGAAACCCAGAAGCAGATATTAATGAAAGTTTTTTTAGTTTTTCAAAATACAGCGTGTTTCAAAAAGAATATACGTATTACAAGGTATTATTTTTTCCAAACTATCGACCGCTGCATCGAATACATAGTCTAGTTCATTTAATAGCCGCTAGATATCAGTTGTCTTCTGTTTTTCTTAGTAACCATCGTATGTTTAAAATGGCAACTCCGCAGCAGAAATTATTTTGTATTCTTGAGTTAGCGAAGTGCAATTCCGTGATTATAGTGCAAAGATGTTTCAGGTAGAGCTACCAAATTGATCCTCTGAATGGGTGGAACATACGTAGATTGTATCTACAGTTTATAGATTCAGGATGTGTATGTAAAGGAAAGAGTCCTGGCCGCCTTCATGTTTCTGAAGAAAATGTTGCACGAATTCAAACTGCTTTCCAACGTAATCGTTCAAAATTAACTCGTCCTGCCAGTCGGGAGTTACAACTGCCTACAACAACAATTTGGCGTATTTAGAGACGTCGTCCAAGTTACAGATGTTACAAGCTCTGCGTCCTGATAACAAACGGAAACGTGTGGCATTTTGTAACGAGATTCATGATGATATTGACAATGATAAAACTGGTTTCTTCTGAGACTGCATGAAGACAACTTAATTTTTCAACAAGGCGGGGCACACCCTCACTGGAGTCGCCAAGTGCGTGAATATCCAAATGAAACTCTACCGAACTGTAGGATTGGTCGTCAAGGAGCTGGCAACTTAGCATGTCTCAGCTGGGCTCCACGGTCACCGGATTTGACATCCTGTGATTTCTTCCTGTGGAGTTTCGTTAAAGACAACGTTTATGTACCACCACTCCCACAGAACCTGGAAGAGTTGAAGAATCGGATCCGTACTGCCGTAACGTCAGTGACGAAGGACATACTTGTCCGAGTATGGGAGTAATTTGAGAATCGATGAGATATTGTTCGTGTCGCTGATGGATGACATATACATCTGTAATCTGAACCTGAGAGGTTCATAAATGTGTGTGTAAAATTTCATATTCATGTATCTTAAAGTTTAATAAATATATGCTTTCGAAATACGTATATTCTTTTTAAAACACCCTGTATATAATTAATATAGACACCAGTATAGGCTTCGACTTCAAAAAATAAAACTTTGTTCTGTGTTTAAGTGAGCACCTTATTGTAATAATAATAGTAATAATAAATATTTTATAATTACCAAAAAGACAATACAAATCATTCATAACTGAAAAGCACCAGATGTAGATCACATACATAATTTCTGGCACAAACAGTTTATATCGTTACATGCACAACTACTGCCATAACTAAACAAATTGTAATAAACCCACTGAAAATACCAAAATATTTAGCACAAGCTAAAGTTAAAGTAGCAAGACATAAAAATCCAGACTGCTACAGACCGCACATAGTAATTATTTTATACCTACTCAGTTAAATCCACTGGATTTTATTATCACTTTAATAGTTTATTTGTGGTAAGTAATATGTTTATATATTTGACTTTCATCAGTGTCGGTTTCTGCTTTTTTCAAATTAGATGACAAATTTATACTTTCATGTTTTTTACATTTTCAGCATGCTTACTTAACAAACACTTATTTAGGAAAGAGCCTAATTTTCAATATCTTCCTTATATACGTATCGTCAAAAACGAGTCTACTATTAATAAATCGCTAAGATACAAATAAAAAAAATCCGAATGTCGTTCAAGAAAATTTATTTTAATACAATGAATTTTTATTAGTTTTTGAATAAGAATTTGGATACGACATTTGGATTCTCCGAAATTTAATTAATCAGGTACTCAAATTTCATGTTATAAATTACTCAAATAAAATATCCAAAATTTTAATTTTGTGAAAATTCAATTTAAATTCTTGAAATATAGTATCTTATATTAAAGCATTATACTCTGATACACCCATCATAAATTTCATTGTAGGACCTCTAACATGTCGGTTTCGAAAAATTGTCTAAAATAATATTATACATATAACTGATATTCTATTTGCTTCATTTGAATTATGCCTTCTATTAACTTGATTTACGTCTTTAAAATCAATTCATCTCAATAACAATACTTTCCTTGAATGATTTTAAAACTTACATTTGAATTCCTGTACACAAATTTTATACCAATTAGTCGATAGGTTTTACGATAACATTCTACTTATTGACAATAACAAAATATTATTGTATATATGAATTAATATTAAATATCTATTATTTTAAGCTCATAGGTTTTATGTGACTATATAGAAAAGGTATAATAAGTTACTTCACAAACAATTACAAATATTTACAAAATATATACGTAACTTATATGTGGTTTATGTCCTAAATTTCAGGAGTTTCAAATATATAAGTATCTACGAAAATATTATCAAATAAGATTATTATTGTTTAAGTACTTGGTAAGTACTTAGATTTAATTTAATTCTTAATGTGATACATGACTAATTATATACATTCAATATAGAATTTTTAGCGATATTCACTATTCATATACGAGGTTAATTTAAAATTTCTATAAATATTTATTTCACTAGTGATTACATAATTAATATTTCTCCTATGTCTTAACATATATACCAGGTGTACCGGAAAGTCATTACTGGTTTTTTTAACAGATGTCGTTAGTCTTAAGTATGCAATGTTATGATTTGACGCATATGAATTTTTATTCTACTGACATCTAGTTTCAAAGCCATGTTATATTTTGCGAAAGCACACTGTCATAGATTTATACCTCTTTGATAATGTCAAGTTTCGTGCCTGAAAAGTGCATTCGCGGCACGCATAACTTTTCTTGTTTAATCGAAAGAAAAAAGCAACTGAAAGTCATTGTTTGCTGGCAGAAACTTACGGTGAGCATGCTTTAACCATAAAAATATGCGAGGCGTAGTTTCAATAATACAAAAGTGGTGATTTCCATGTGCAAGGCAAAGAACGTTCTGGTAGACCGAAAAAGTTTGAGCATGCGAAACTGCAGGAGTTATTGGATGAAGACTCAACGCAAACTCAAATCAATTGGCAGAAATATTAAATATGGTTCATGAAACGATTAGCGACCGATTACGAGTAATGGGAAAAACTCAAAAGACGGCAAAATGGGTGCCACATCAATTGAATGAAATCCTGCTTCGAAGGCATGATAGGAAGTTATTTCTGCATCGAATAGTGACGGGTGATGAAAAATGGATTTATTTCGAAAACCTTAAATGCAGAAAAATCATGGTTATCACCTGGCGAAGCCGGCACATCGAAGGCCAAACTGTTTTAGTCACAGGAATACACTGTGTTTGTTGGGATCATGGCGTGGTGTATTACGAACTGTTAACACCTGGTGAAACAGTTAATACTGATCGCTACCGACAACAAATTATCAATTTGAATCATGCATTGATAGAAAAACGTCCAGAATGTGTCCGAAAACATGGTCAAGTGATTTTACAGCACGATAACGTGCCGTCTCATACAGCAAAATCGGTCAAGAATGCATTGAAAGTACTTGAATGGGATATAATATCGCACCCGCCGTACCCTCCAGACCATGCCTCGTCCGAGTATCACCGCTTCACAACAATGGGACACACGGCTGCAGAGCAGCACTTCGCCAATTTCGAATAAGTTAGAAAATGGCTCGATGAATAGTATTGCTCAAAAGCCAAACAGTTTTTTTGAGATGGCATCCGAAATTGCCTGAAAGATGGGCAAGATGTGTAGAATCAAATAGTCAATACTTTGAATAAATAAATATTTTCATTTTCCTGAAAATTATGTGTTTTTTTTACAAAAAAATACTGGTAATGACTTTTCGGTAATATTAAATTATTGTTTCATTAATGAAAAAGTTTAAGAAACTCTTACCACATTAATATTTATATCCTACTAGATATGAATTTCGGCAACAAAGTTATCATCGTCAGTAGTAATAAAACAGTGATGAATCTAGCTCACACTAGACGTATGTATAAACGTCTACTGAATTCTTATTTAAGTTACATCACTTAACTAATAATCCTATCCTTCTCTCATCCACCCCTGCGTTCATCACTTGTCCTTTTGACTAGTTCTATCTTTTCGAAGATCAGTGGTATCGGTTCTGTCTGTATTAACAATATTTTAGCTATAAAAAAGCTTTCGGAGCTATCTAATTCTTCCGAATTGTTTATATTTTTAGCTAGTGTTAGGCAAGCAGTCGTTATGTTATAATTTGTTTCTAAAACATGTCAATTTTTTCGGTCTTTTGAATTTTATATGTTAATACAATATATGTTTTCCATGACGAGTTAATATTGAGTTTTAATGACCAATATACTTAATTTTACAATTACGACAGTTAATTTAAGTAATCTAAGTGCCTTATTCAAGTTTTTCGGAACTGGACGATACGGTAGGACATAAAGTTTTTGTAAAGATTTAGTTGATATAACAGGACATGTGAAATTGTGGATTGTCTTTCTTATTAGTTATTATTTTCAAATTAAAATCTTTACATCTCGCAAATTCATAATACAATTTAATCTTAGCTCGCATTTCTTAACGGAAAACTTAGCAAACGATTGATAAAAAAGTTGAAAGAAGCCACCTTTTATTCTACATTATCATTTGAATCTGCGGTGATAAGCCTATTGATATTGGTTTCCTTTCGAAAAATCAATTTCTATTTTGCGTTTGTTTCTAATTACTAATGCATCTAAAAATAGTAAGTTATCGTCGTTTTTCTTTTTGTGGAAATTGAATTGGTTTAAGAATTTATTTAATTCATACTTTCCTGTATCTAAAATCATCTACCTTTCTAATCCATACTTTCAGACGCATCTTTTTCGTTGCATTATAATAGAAATTAGAACGCTGTTATGTTATTTAAGTACTTTTAAGTTTTCCAGTTTAGAAAAAAAAACCTTATTTTACAGTAATTATTTTTAAGTTACCATGAACAAGGAACTAGAAACGTTATTGTCCTCCAAGAAAAAAAAATCGTGTTGCGAGATTGCCATTAAAAATGGAAGATGCGGAACATTTCTAGTCATTCCGTCACAAAACAATGATTGCCCTTCAATCTTGAAAATAAATCAGATCAATTCAGGTCGAAATTGAGTCGAGATGTTCAGATTGCACGTCGCAATAAGCTTTTTATATCCATATATAATTTTCCGCATTTTTCTTTAGCCTTTCTTCGCTTGACATGTTTTTTGATGTGGTAGAACGAAAAAAAATTTAGGAGACAGAAAATAAACGTGAATAAGCGATAGTAATCATTCGGATGTATAATACTCTTAGATATATTGACGTTTTAAAACAAATAATAATATCTTGAGGTTAGGTATGTACATACAAATTTAGATATCGATGAAACTTTAAAGAAAGAAAGGGTACCTTCATATAAGAACAATGCGTATTTTTTAGCGTCTTAATCCCTCAATTTCGAGACACAGCCCTTCCAAAAATTTTTCTAAATACTTATATTGGAAATAATAGGTATTAACCTTTTTTAAATATAATTTGAAGTGTATTATATAATCTAAACGATTATGTACATTATTTTTAGAAAAAATAAATAGCAGGTGACTGGGTATTCCACACCTTCTTTTTTTCACTATTCGAAGCAGAAATGACTTCTGATCATACCTTTGAAGTAGCATTTCGCAGACGATTCTTCGATTTTCCATTTTCCTGTCATACTATTGATGTGGCACCTATTTTCCCATTTTTTGAATTTTTCCCATTGCTCGCAATCGGTCGCTATTCGTTCCTTGGGTCACATTTAACGCTTCTACCAATCGTTTTTGAGTTTGGGTTGGGTCTTCATCCAATAACTCCTGCAGTTTCTCATCTTCAAACCTTTTCGGTCTACCAGAATATTCTTTGTCTTGCACATCGAAATCACCACTTTTGAATTGTCGAAACCACGCTTCACATGTTTTATGGTTGGAGCATGCTCATCGTAAATTTCTACTGGCAAACGATGACTTTCAGCGGCTTTTTGCTTTTGATTAATAAAGTAATGCGTGCCGCAAGTACTTTTTCAGGCACGAAACTCGACATTTTCAAAAAGGTATAAATCTACGACTGTGTTACTTACGCAAAATATAACACGTATGATTTTGAAGCCTGATGTCAGTAGAATAAAATGACGTATGCGTCAAATCATAACATTGCATACTTAAGCCTAGCGGCATCTGTTAGAAAAACCGGCAAATGACATTCTGGTATACCTGGTAAACATTTTAATCGATAAAAAACTGTTGTACTATTAAGTCTGTTGTCTGGGCAATTATGGTTTGATACTTTTCTTTAACAAGAGTGTATAACAGGTACAGTCATAGGTTTTATCTCTGGTCATTGGCACAGATAACTTGTCACATAGTAAATCTAATTACATTAAATATACACAAAAAATATATTGATGATATCGATATTTTGAAGAAATGTCGGTATTTTTAGCGTATTCTAGTTTGTAACAATAATAATTTTTTAGGAAATATTAGGAGCAGAATTCAAAAAATATAATGCAATGTGAATATTAGAAACACTCTCTGCCATACACTTTATATAGTAATGTAATTATTTATGTTATAATTATGAATAATACTATTACATACAGTGTAATTATGCTACGTAATTAATGCAGTAGCCAGTATAAAAGTGCTGGAAATGTAGGTATTACTAACTACTACCGCGAACAACGTACGTAAAATAGCGAGTACTACACAACGGACCATTTTCAAAACAAAAGTCTACAGCATTTTTAAAGGAATCCGCTCCATCCATGTGTTCACTCTGAGTAATTAAAAATGGTGAAAAATATTGGAGAAGAAAACTGAGTTTCTGATTACAGTTTATTAACGCTATATATCTGATGAAAATCTTTATCGTGATTCATAAGAATTACTGTATCAGAGAAAGTTCTTATTAGAACATTATTAATGAAAACTCGAAATTTCTAGCTTATTACACTGTTTTTATTAAGGTAAAAATTAATGAAGAAATCATGCCCTCGGAGGGGAATCGAACTCCTGTCCAATGCTTACTGGGCAGGTGCTCTGCCATTTAGTTATCAAGAACCTAAGATTCGAGTCCTTAAATGCGCTATAAATTTCATTATTTGTTCTATAAATTATTTAATTTTGTTAATGTAATTTTAATTCCAAGATATCATACTTTAACTAAAAGTTTCGGCGACATACCTTTAATACCTCACTTAAGTTAAAATTACTTTAGTTATAGTCAAAATCATTCTATTAATTTAAAAGCCTAAGCTAATGTGATGATTCGATGCAAAACATTTTGCCAATCATCATATCAATAGATCGAATACAACATCAATGAAATACAGTAAATGAAATTCAAGTAAAAAATTTAGATATGAACAATTAGGTCAGTGCATTTACACAGAAACATATACACATTATTTATAATATCGTATTATCAGAATAGTTATCTTATAAATTAATTCGAAACTCTATATAATTAGCAATGAATATAATTCTTATAGAATATTTTATATAAAATTCTACGTATATATATAAAGAAGAAATAAAATCAAAGAAAATAATCATTCGTATATTATGCGCATTATTATATCTACTCGAATACAAATCTTCGGAAAATAAGGTGTTTCAGTACTATTATGTTATGAATCATAGTCACGCTCCGGCTACTGATGTTTTGTTTACATGGTGTAAAGACCATCTTACATGAACTCGGTAGATATACTTTCGTGTACATCGTTAACCTTTATGTGGTAATTACTGTATAACACTTTAGTTGTATGTGTATTAATCGCTGCCATTATACCAAATTACGAATTTACACTTCAAGAGAGAACATTTCTATTATATCGTTTGAAACGGTCCCCTTATATATACTTTACAATAATGGACTACATGACAAAGATTCATACATGTTGTTTAATTATGATGATATGCATATAGCTGTGTATGTAATTGATATAACACGTGTCAGAACTACGTTTGTTCATATGTACAGTGAGTACTTACAATTAATCTTCACATTCATCAGATGATACATGTTCTATTCGGACGTTTCAACTTGGAGGTGAGAAAGATGCGCTGCTGCCTGTAGGCACCTACTAATGGGGTAAGCACAGTGCGTACATGTGAGGGTTATTAATCTATTAATACAAAGTGTTTTAAAGTAATTTTAAATTAAAATGTGGTTGCTGGAAAAACTAATTCCAAATTTATTACTAATATCTGCAGCAATAGCAAATAACGCATTGTACTATAATATTCAAACAGATTGTCGTTGTTCAAATTGTAAAAATTGTGACGTAATGAATGGTTTAATAGAAAAAAATATAGTTTCATACAATATCTTAAAACCACAACTTTACTAGATGATGAAATAAATTAAAAATGAATGTGACATAAATTTGAAGAATTACTTCGTGAATAGGCGCACACACTTTTAAGATTGCCACCGTATCTTTCCTAATTTTCGTCGAATTAATATGAGCTACAGTTAAACACAATATTGGACAGAGAAATATTACGTTTAAATTAACTCCTAAAAATTTTAGTAATAGGGGATTTTACGCAAAAGAAGATTGGAAAAGACGTTGGCATATGTTATAAAAACAGAACATGGGTACTTATAAAATCTGAAGCCAATTAATATATGTACAGTTACTACTATATAAAGGTTAATGATGCACGCAAAAATATATCTGTCGAGTTCATGCAGAATGGTCTTTATTCCATGCACACAAAATATTCGCAGTCGGAGCATGTCTATTGTCAGAATAGTTATAATATAATAGTACAAAAACACATTATTTTCCGAAGATTTGTATTCGGGTAGATGTAGTAATGCAAAGAAAAGATTTATTCATATATGTATTCATATATGTATATTCGTATATATAAAATATTCTATAACAATTATATTATTCATTAATAATTAGATAGAATTTTCAATTAATTTATAAGATAACTATTCTGACAATACGATTTTATAAATAACGTATGGATAAATATGTTTTTATGTAAATAAAATGATCTAATTCTTTAGATCTAAATTTTTTACTTGAATTTTATTTACTATATTTTATTAACGTTGCATTCGATTTATTGATATGATGATTGACATGATGTTTTGCATCGAATCATCAGATTAGCTAAGGTTTTTAAATTAGTAGTATAATTTTGACTACAACTAATATAAATCTAATAAGTTAATCAGCATTTTCATCAAGCATTCTAAACCATAATGGCATTAACTTAAAAAAATCAAAATTTTATTGAGTTTCGGAATTAAAATTACGTTAAGAAAATTAAATATTCTATAGAAAACAGTACTCAAAATCCAATGTGAAAGATCGTTCTTTAATTCTTCTGTGTTTTAGGGAGTGAAGTAAATATATAGATGTTTTAAACATTTACAATATGGTATGAGAGGGAATGCACTTTGAAACTATTTGTTATTAGGTCGAAAATGCTGTTTAAATTACCTCCCACAACGCACACCATTGAGCGCTTTTTTAAAATAAAACATACAAGAGTTCTTTTTCTAATTTGAGATTGTTACGGGACAACCTTAAAATATGGAATAAAGATTGTGATTTAAGTAGTCAATCTTTTTGTGGTAAAAATTGTATAAGTAGGTAACGAAAATGATAGCAGTGATGATAATACTAATTACGAATATTTTAATGTCAATAACTGAAAAAAAGGTTTGAAGCACTTTGCTATTGCAGTATTGCAGTATTGGCTATTAAGATTACTTTAACATTAATATTTATCTAACAAATTTTCTTTATATTTATTGAAATATAACCTTTTTAAAACTTGCACATATTTTATTTTTCCTTAAAGTATTTTTTTTAATTTCATCTATACTTCTCTTGATGTACGAAATGAAATCCGCTGGAATAATTTGTGTTTACTTTCTTAATAAATATTAATAACAATAGAAGTTATCAAGACACATAGAATTAAAATATTCATTTTATTTTTAATAACTGCTTTCTTTAACAAGTATTATTAGGTATTTTTGTTATTAAAATTTAAATTGAAATACTTATTCTTGCTTATACATACCCGATTGATTGTGGGATTGTGGGAGTTAATATTTCTTTTAAATGATAAATCTATATCTTTTATGTGAGAATATTAAAATGTAATTTATATAATAATTATTATTAAAATAATTAATAATACTTGTTATTGTACAGTTTGGCCAACTACCAAATGTTAGGAGCAGATTCGCCGCCAAATAACTTGGTCCCAATTGTAAATCTTTAAAATGTTATTGAAAATATTGAATTTCGAATATAATATTTTATGTATTTTATTGTTTTATGGTATTTACATACAATATTAATTATACAGGCCTGCAAACTTTCTAAAAATTGTTTTAACTTTACTCACTTTTTTATGTGTTTCAGTGCTATACTCAAAAACGACAACCGTTTTTATCTATCACGTACGATTGTCTCACAAAATACAGATGTATTTTAGGAATAATAAGTCAAAAAAAATTATGAAATGTATATTTTATTTAACATTTTATTAAAATCATAAGTTATCAAATATTTTTCATAAAAACAACACAAAATTAGTAAAACTGAATGATTTTCTTGCTTAATAGTCTTTATAGTATCAATTTCGCTTCTCATCAAAACTTCGTTATCTGCTGAAGGATCGGTAGGGATCAACAAATGTTTGACAACTACTCAGTACTGTCATCCTACCAAATTAATATTTCCCATCGCCAATCTAAGCCTAAGTTTAATTATTCAGATTAAACATTGTAATGCTTGCTTGTCTAAAATGCCTAGTTGTCGATAATTTTAAGTGAAATTTCTTACCAAACTGTGCGTGATGGAATTTTTTTATTATTTTTTCCATAATCAGCGTACAAAGAATTATAAAAATCACTGATTATATTTTCAAGTTTTCCATCGCAGCACCGTGTTTTCTATGGCCCATCAATCAACAACTAGTAAAGTCTCGTTACTTTTTTAATATCTTTAATGTTTGACTGTCTAAACTTCTTATACAGCATCGTTTTCCACGTAAAGCTTCTTTAGTTTTGATAGATAAAGAAAAGTAAAGAAGACAGTGTCTGTTAGTTATTTTTTCCGAAAATAATTTACATAATTAATACTGTATACCATACTTCGGCGTATGTCATAAAGCAAAATATTTGTAATCGTTTCCTAGATATTTAAAAAAATTTAAATGTGAAAATGTTGGAAGGGGCTGTACCCTGAAATTGAGGGATTCAGCGGTTAGGAAAATATGTGTTGCTTTTACCTGAAGATGCTATTTCAGTCTTTAAAGTTTCATTGAAATATCTCAATTTCCGGTTTGCCAATGTTTACTTTTAAGATAACTTCTCTATACTTAACATTAATATTAATAAATCGATGTTGAAAACTCAAGTCTCCAACGAAATTGACTTCTTTTATCGAACAATAAAGTCCCATGTTCGCAGTAAAATTTTCATGAAAACGTTTTCTTCCCCTTACCAATACCTTCCCTCCACACATACACTAACACCTGAAATGTTATATCCCCGTAAAACCGTCTTCGTGTAGTAAAACTCAAGTTTATACGTTTCAGCAGATTTTTTATAGTGTGTGGTTGACGCCATTTTGACAAAATACAACGTATCGAAAGAATTGGTTTTGCCTAAGCCAGAGGCGAACGGAAGTGTGGGTAATGCACGTTAGATGTACTGCATACATTTGTCTGCTTTTAGAAAACTACTTTTTCTGTATATTGTAACGTTTCACCTGCCTCTAGAGTGGTCGTAAATTTTAACGTAGTGTAATAAATTTCACATGCATTTGGTATTGACGCCTGGAAAATGTGTGTTATAATTCAATTTTGTTGTTTCGCCATGCGTAAAAGTTGCTACATAAACATATTGTATGGAATTCAACGAATTACTTGTTCTTATGAATAACATTTTTTATTCCATTAAAGTGCTGCCATTTTCAACGGCTACAATAAACTCTAAAATCGATTCACGGTATGAGAATGCCTTTGCATCACGTACGATAATATAATCCACGTAAAACTTGCAGAAATTATGGAAAAAACAAAACGAGTTCTTATCGGAGAGTGCACTATGGCGACATAATCTTTTCGAAGCTGTTTTTATTGACTCTAGAAGTCTTTAAAAAATTGTATCGGGAGAACAAAAGGATTAAAGTCGATAATTTTTTTTGAGATTTGTTCGTGTACTGATATTTAATAATAATGAAAAATTTGAGGAAATATCGACAAAATATAGAACTTGGTTTAGCCAGATTTAAGATTAGAATCATAAGTAAAGAGGATACAAGTTTCTGCTTTAAGTGCGTTGATTACCGCGAGAATAGGACTCTAGTTTGGTTATTGTTTAATGCGGAATAAATATTTTATTATAAAATAAATCAATAGTAAATGTCCATTTTAGTCTAAGTTTGACCTAGGTCAAATAAATTCTAATTTATGGCATTAATATACAGGATCTTTCAAAAAGAATATACGTATTTAGAATGCATATATTTATTAAACTTTAAGACATACGAATATGGAACTTTACACACATATTTACGAACTTCTTAAGTTCAGATTACAGATGTTCAGTATGTCCTTCATCAGCAACACGAACAATATCACATCGATTCTCAAATTCCTCCCATACTCGGACAAGCATGTCCTTCGTCACTGATGTTGTGGCAGTACGGATCCGGTTCTTCAACTCAGGTTCTGTGGGAGTGATGGTACATAAACGTTGTCTTTAACGAAACCCCACAGGAAGAAGTCACAGGGTGTCAAATTCGGTGACCGTGGAACCCAGATGAGACATGCTAAGTCGCCAGCTCCTTGACGACGAAAGTTGTCTTCGTGCAGCTTCGGAAACAACCAGTTTTGTAACAGCGAGATACTGCTGACCGTTAACTGTGTTTCCATCAAAGATGGATGGAATAGGTAAACAGATAATCGAGATATCGCACAAAACACATTGATTTTAGACGAATCTCATACATGTTCAATGGCTGCATATGAATTCTATAGACCCCAAATTCGAACATTGTGTTTGTTTACCAGTCTACTAACATGGAAAGTCGCTTCATTACTGAACAGGATACGTTGTGCGAAAGTGTTATCATTGTCAATAGCATCATGAATCTCGTTACAAAATGCCACACGTTTCCATTTGTCATCATGACGCTTGTAACAACTGTAATTTATACGGCTTCATAACCAACCGACGTCTCAAAACACGCCAAATTGTTGTTGTAGGCAGTTGTAATTCCTTACTGGCACAACGAGTTGATTTTGAAGGATTACGTTGGAAAGCAGTTTGAAATCGTGCAACATTATCTTCAGAACATACACTTCCTGTATCTACAAACTCTCGATACCATCTGTGAATGTTCCACCCATTCGGAGGATCAATTTGGTAGCTCAACCTGTAACGTCTTTGCACTGTAATCACGGAATTGCACTTCGCAAACTCGAGAACACAAAATGAGTTCTGCTGCGGAGTAACCATTTTAAACATAGGACAGTTACAAAGAAAAACAGAAGATAACTGACATCTGGCGGCTATTAAATAAGCTAGACTATATATTCGTTTCACCAATAGCCGAACCAAGGCGCAGCGGTCGATAGTTTGGACAAAATCATACTACATATTCTTTTTGAAACACTTTATATTATAAAGGGTTTTCCAATAAGGACTTGAAAACTTTTTTTCAAAATAAAATGCAGACCATTTGAGATATTTCAAAAACTTTATTATCGGGTTGAAGTACAATCAGAACATTTATGAATGGAACTCGACTTCGTTCATATGGCCACCACGAGCACGTTTGCAGCGGTCGATTCGTTGGATCCAATTTTCGATGACTCGGCCACACAATTCGGGCGAAACGGCTGCTATTTCGCGTTCAATGTTGGCTCTGAGCTCTTCCAATGACATAGACCAATGACTTGACGTAGCCACAAAGAAAAAAAGAGGCGTTAAATCGCACGAACGAGGCGGCCAACGACTGGTCCATTTCTTGAGATAACACGCTCATCAAACTTACTCTTCAATAAATCGATTGTAACGTGTGCTGTGTGGCTTGTGGCACCGTTCTGCTGAAACCACATGTTGTCCAAGTCCATATCTTCCAATTCGGGTCAAAAATAATCGGTAATCATGGCGCGATAACGATTACCATTCACAGTAACGTGACGATCATTATCGTCGACGAAAAAATATGGCCCTATGACGCCGCCTCATGCAAACCGCACCAAACAGTTATTCTTTGTGGATGAAGTGGTGTTTCATGAAGCACATATGGATTTTCACCCGACCAATAACGCATATTTTACTTATTGACGAACCCATTGAGCCGAAAATGAGCTTCGTCACTGAAAATGATTTTGCGATGAAATTGATCATCTTGGCGCATCTTTTCCAGAGCCCAATCGGAGAACATACGTCGCTTCAAATGGTCCATCGGTTTCAATTTTTGAGTCAGCTTGATCTTGTATGGGTGTAAACCAAGATCCTTACGCAAAATTCGCCATAAAGTGGTCTGGGCGATGCCAAACTCTTGAGAACGCCGTGGAATTGACTGATTTGAATCATTTGCTACGGACATTTCAACGGCAGCGATATTTTCGACACTTCGACCAACCCGTTGTCTCACTGGCACGGCAACATCACACAACGAATATGTGGACTCAAATTTTTGCATTAAACTTGTTACTGCCTGTCTACTAGGGCGAGAATTACGAGCGAAAGTCGGAGTTAACGCTCTTAAAGTAGCGGTCACCGACTCCGAATTTCTGTAGTAAATTTTTATAATTTGCAGACGTTGTTCGTTCGTGTACTTTACCATGATGAAAATGTTAAGTTTACTGAATAAATTGACAGTGACAGTTCGATGATTAGTGAAAGGCTGCGTTCACAAATTGAATTAAAAGTTGTCAAGTCCCTATTGGAAAACCCTTTAAATAGCTTTATACGTTAGTTTACTAAACTCGGAAATTGATTACATAATGTCCAAATATGTAACTTATAAATTGTATTTAACTTTATTATACTATTTAATTTTCAATTTAGACATTGTCATGCATAGTTAATAGATAACGTTTTAATTTCACTGTAGTGTTGTATAATTGATTCCAACACAAAGTTAAATATTTTATGTTGAAGTTAATGTACAGGAGTCTTTGCTTATAAATGTATTAAATAACTAGTTTTTAAATAAGTTGCTTATTTTGAAAAGTTTGTAGTATTTATTTTGAAAATAGTTGATGTTAGATGTTAGATCTTGTTATAAAGAACCTAACCCTGAGAAATATAAGTTAAAAATTAATAGTCTCGGTTAGTAGACGCTCGTGAAAGGTATAAAAAGCTTTCTTAAACTTTGTGTCATTATCTCGTTATTATTATTATTTATTATTTATAAAGCATATACTGCCAATCAATGACTTAGTGTTTAATTTCCAAAAAAAATTGGCCATAATTAAAGCAGGTATATTTAGTGTTTCGATGTCAAAAGCGCATACATTGTGACATACGATAGATGAAAGGCGTACAATAAACACCACAATACAGTATAAATAAATGGTAGTAAGCAATATATTTTATGTTATTATTATTGTTAAACACTTATCTATGAGAGAAGTATTAACATAGTGTAAACCTCCAGAGTATTCTCGTTAAATGATGTTGCGTTGTAATAATGCTCTTGTATAGAGACAATGATCGTTCGGTGTTTACTGATATAATATTTGTGAAGTTAAAATGTTCCTTGAATTGAGTTAACGTGTCTGCGAAAGAAGTATTATCGTAAATGTCTCTTAATCTGACAAAATTTGAATTTTGTCGTAAAACGTACGAAACTTTTCTAATAAACGAACACTTATATCGTCATTTAAAGAACATAGTAAGTGTTTCCACTTCATCCACTACTTTTGTTTGATCCGCTAATGCTAGTGAAGTATTTCGCAAGGTTTTTATGGCATTTACTAGAACAATGTAATTCGTATGAATAGTTTGTAAATCCGCATGACACCAGCACTATTAAATTTTATCTGACATTCTTTGATGACTATTGATTATTTTGGTTTGAACTGTAATATTAAGAATTTTATTGTGTGAAAATTCCTTGGACTAGGAAATTGCTTCTAGTCACGTGCCCCAATAAGTAGGTTGGGGTTGGTTTCGAAGAGTTCAGGAAAATTTTTTCGATGCTGCTCATTAAACCAAACAACTGGGTAATTTTTATGGATGTAGCAGGTACGTTACATATGTTACAGTGAAGTGGGACGCTAATATTTAAGGAAATGTCCCGCAGAAAGCATTGACGAGCCGGCATCAGTAACACATATCATTACTTGGTGTGTCGTTAGTTCAAACTTTTGTACAGCACTTAGTATCACTCTGTAAATAGCTTCGCTGGTACAGTTTGACAACATATTACTAGCTAATGAAAATGAAAATAACTGCTGAAGAGATTCCAGTGTGCGTACTAGAAATAGAATTTTTTTACAACCTGTAGTCTCATTATAACTTAATCATAGTTTTCTTTATTTTTAGAGCAGATTTAATACTGATATCTATTTTTTCGGGCGCAGAAGGTAAATAGTTTCTTAACGTTCGTATGCTTAGCAATACGTAATCTGCATTATATGTTCCAAAACTGGCGGAACGGTTTCTTCTTCACTATCCTAAATGGTGAACTGCGAGCCATCAACATATAAATTATATGTAACAAAACCCTTCCGACATTTCGGATGATGTTCTGTATGTGTTTACGTATTTAAAGCAATCTATTTTCTGACTGATATATATTTAAATAATTATTATAATTGGATCAGAATTACACGAGTTCAATAATTGAACTCTTGTAATTTGAAACAAAATTATGAACTAATTGAACTCTTTTTATAATGACAATAAATTACTTTAAAAATGAAAGGAATTTCACATCAAAACTTATGCTTAATATAAAAATTAAGCAAAAGCTTGCAGCATAAGATGAAAATATGTTTACAAGTGGTGAAGACGCCATAACAAAAGTTCCGAGCCTCTGGATCCTACGGCAGACTGTTACTTAAACGAGTTTATGTAATCTCACTGCTGCCATCCACAGGTTGGGACGTGTTTTCTTACTTAAGCGGAAATGGGCAGCATTTCCAACTGTGTAGATATTTTTTATTGATAGGCGGTTCACAAATATGTTTAAACAGTTATTATAATTGTTCCAGAATTACAAGAGTTCAATTAGTATCTGTTTCCGGGTTTCCGAGCTGGAACCGCGTCACTGGCATAACTGTCGACGTTTCGTACCCACTCGTATGCTACTGCTACTGTCTGTCGCATTGAAACTGTTTTAAGAGTCTTTATCGAATTTAAGTTTTGAATATCTATCGGCAACTTACTTAGTAACTTCACAATTATAAATTTATATTTGAACCAAACCTCTGCCTCTGGTTGCATAAGAATAATCCACTTTTGTTACTCACCAATGTCATTCACCAATGCATGCTAAATCGTTAAAAGAACATATTTAGTAACAATAGTATGTAATGAAAACAGCTAGCAAAATATCTTAAAGTTTCAAATAGTTGATTGTTTATTATGTGAAACTGTATTACACTAAGGAATAAATAAAACTAACGAATAAATAAAATCATTCGTCTAAATTTCACACTAATATGTATTAACAGCGACTGGTTTCGTCGACGAAACTACTTACAGACAAAGTATTTTATTTGTTCCTTAGTTTTATTTATTCTTTAACATCTTAGTTTCTTGCATACAGTTGTTATATAAACATCCCATAAAAGCGAGTAATCAACATCGATTCCAAGGTGATGTAGCTATTACTATTACTATCTGTAATTTGCCACTGCAATTACACTGTAGATTATAGTTTCTAGTCATTACGTCTACAAAATTGAATGAAAGGAATTTAATATTTATGTCTATTTGTTGCCTATTTAGTTTTTTTTTAATTATAAATAAATCTTTATCATTAACCCATAATTGAAAGCTAAAGAAATTCTTTTTTAAATTACTTATGGTCATCTATGTTATCTGCGTAAAAATAATGTTTACGATTTTAAAAATACCAGTAAATGTCAATAAAGCATTGTAGTTTAGTGACGATGAAGATATGCAGTAGTGATTTATAATGACTGTATTTATTAAATAAGACAAACTTGATTTTAAGGTATTGCTATGTTGGAACTAATATTCTTATATGCATCTATGAAATGTTTGTTATTACTATTACAATGTCCCTATTAGTAAATACACCACCCGATCATATCCCCCTTTATTGTGTAAAACGGGTTGTGTCTAGTACCTTCACTGAGAGTCTACGCAACTCTTTGGTAAAGTTCAGATTTCCGTACTTACAAACTAACTGCGAATTCCTAAGAAAGAATTGGCTCAAAAAATAAGGTAATATTTGAAATCGATGTCTATTTTAAAGAAGATCAATAAATTAACCATGTAGAATTTAAGGGAGGACTATGTAAAAAAGTAAATAATAATTTCAGAAGTGGAACTGTTTATTTGGTCTGACCGAGAAAATGTTATTTCAATCTCGTAAGTTGTAGTCCCAAAGAAGAAAGAAAAAACGTGTGTTTGCATACAAAGGATACTAGGAAAGTTTTGCAATATGACGCAATAATGAATCGTAGGAAGCTGCTTGTTGCTGCATGTTGAGACATGTTCATACCTGCATAGTAGTCGCTGCACCATGTCAATGGGCTCAATTATTCATTAGCAGTGAGAGTGTAAAGTGCTTGCAATGGCATCGTGGTCACGAAATGAGATAAGGGCAGTTTTGTGTTATAATTTCATGCGTGGTTTAAGCCTAGACCAGTGCTTCGAAGAAATTACTCTTGCACTAGGTGATGTGTGTCCACATCGCATAACGATATTCAGGTGATATAGAGAATTCCAAAGGGGAGATTTAATTGTGGAGGATGCTGAGAGGCCGGGAAGGCCACGGACGTCAGTTACGGAGGAAAACGTTACTACTGTGAGGAAAATGTTTGGCGAGGACAGGCGAGTGACCTACCAACAGATAGTGGGTACTTCAGGCCTAAATGCACCAGCAATTTGTTCGACTCTGCATGATCATTTGCACGTGAAGAGACTTCGATCTCCCTGGGTGCCGTATCGACTGACTGAAGAGCAGATGACACAAAGTGTGACTTGACGCCGGGAAATTCTAAAAAAGTTCAATAAGGGACATTCTCGGTATATGAACAACATCGTGACAGGCCACACCCGTAGTTGTCAGAAAATGCCTATCTGTAAAGAAGAAAATTATAGCTGTATTTTTCAAATCGAGTGGAATTGTGGAATGCGTTGTTTTGGACACACAGAAGACAGTCACAGCTAAGTGGTATACTGAACAGTGCCTGCCTAAAGTCATTGGATCTATGAAGAACCTGCGGCCAAAGTTAAGAATAGGCACCTGGTTCCTCCATCGCGATAATGCTCCAGCTCACCGCGTCAAAGCCTGCACTGATATTTGACCACGACAGGATTGAAACTTCTCGAGTACCCTCCCTACAGTCCAGATCTTGCTCCCTGCGACTTTGCACTGTTCCTGCATGTGAAAATTAAGCTAAAGGGGAGGCGGTTTTCCAGTAACGAGGATCTTCTGCGGGCTTGGGACAACGAGTGTGCTTTATTCCCTAGCGAAACTTGGCAGAATTGGTTTAACGATTGGTATCGGAGGATAGAGAGGTATTAAGTGTAGAGGAAATTACTTTGAAAAAATTAAATAAACAAAGCTGTATTGAAAAACTTTCCTAGTACCCTTTGTATATGGACAATGGATAAATAAAAAGCCATCAATCTATTAATTAAAGCACAAAACGTACTACTATCTTTCCATTTTTTCGAGTAACTTCTTGACCTACATTCAACTACAGAGCTTGTTAAAATATAGATAAGTGAGTTCTTATAGGCAACGGTAAGTAATTAGATCCCTGAAGTAATTAGATATCTTATTTGAACTTTAATAATACCATCATTTGCCTCCAACTACTCTGCACGTTTCCATACATTACGGTCCATCCATTTATCACTGCGACATGTAACAATATTGTTCGGATATGTAACATCGTGGAAATTGTATTGAAAACGTAATTTATGTCATGTCATATACATACGTCACTTTAGTCTGGCTTCGCATGTTCTCTAATTGAGAGGATGCAATTGCTTACAATTAGAAAAGAAATCCGGCTAGATTTTCAGATCGTAAAGTGCACTTAACACTCCGTCTTCTTCCTTTAATTAACACGAAATTCACTGGGAAATTCCATCAGCGGAAGTTTCGTCAGAATTTCCTTATTACATCTAATGTAGTCGTAATATACTGAAACGCAAAGCTTAGATGTTAAATAATGAAATTGAAATTTTTACGTATATTATACACGAAAGCATAATTTAAGCAGTGAAACTTTATTAAAAGTTTTAAATTGAAACAAGGATTCGATAATATACTTTTAAAATATTTTTGTCTATCAAAACTATCTATTAATAACATATTGCAGCAACTTCTGGCCATATTATAAACCTTTTAGAAATATGAAATTTATTTAAATAAAAATCTTGTATATTTATGAGAAAGCCAGTAGTGATAGATTAGAATTAACTCGCGGCAAGAGGGATATTTCTTAATTCTCTTTACTTAGCAGTCAATACTAACGGGTGGGCCATTTAAAAGTTTAAATTTAAAAATGCAATAAAACGAAAACGGTTTGAAATTTTGCCAAATTTATTTTTTTGTTATGAAGTACAATTGTTTCGGTTAGAGATGGAATATTATTTCATTCATATGGCTGCCGCGGCTGGCCTCACAGTACCCCATTCGATCGGATCAATTTTCGAGTGTATGGGGTCGTATCTCGGCAGTGGCATCACGAATGTTGGCCTTCAAATGCTCAATTGTTTGTCGGCATAATACTTGTCTTTAACGGCGCCCTACAGAAAATTGTCCGACGGTGTCAAATCGCAGCTTCTTGGCGGCCAATTGACATCAACATTTCGGCTAATTAAACGGCCATCAAATGTTTGACGCAATAAATCGATTGTGGCATGAGATGTGTGGCAAGTTGCACCATTCTATTGAAATCAAACATCATTCACATCAATACTATGAAGAGCGGGCACAAAAAAATCTGTTACCATGGTGCGATAGGTGTCTCCATTGACCGTAATAGTTGCGCCGTCCTCATTTTCAAAGAAATATGAGCCAATGATGCCTCCGCTCCACAAGCCGCACCAAAGAGTCACTTGCAATGGTTGCATTGGCCACGTGTGGGTTTTTTGAGCTCCAAATACGGCAATTTTGCTTGTTAACGTACCCACCAAGATGAAAATGAGCTTCATCCGAAAAGAGGATTTTTTGGGCAAAATCGACATCATCGTGCAGTTTCTCGTTGGCCCATCTAGCGAAGCGAAAACGAAGCGGATGGTTATGCGGCTTCAATTCAATATTGTAAACTGGTGAGTGAAATGAACTTTGTACGAGCAAGGCGTCATACCGTTTCACGAACTTTAGCAATAAACTTGCGTATACCGGGTACTGTTGGTCTTTCTCCGCGACCAAATTTTGAAGGACATTTTCGTGCAATTTCCGACCAATTGTCTTTGTTTTGGAAATAAATTTCCAATAAATCCCAACGTTGCTGAAGCGTAAATCGATTCATTTCGTTCAGTGGAGAATATATACTAACTTTTGTGACAGAATAGAATGACATAAGTATTGCCAGATTCGAAATAACCGGTGGTTCAAATTTAAACCGATAGATGGCCCACCTGTGATAATTAATAGCTATTTAACATTCAATTGTATGAGTAGACTAATTCAATTGAAATAGTCTATGCAATATTGAAATTTGTCCATATTCAATCGCTGGCTGCTTCCTTTTGTAGGCCTTTTGGTTTTATTATTAGAAGTTTTCACTATTTTATCAACATAGATTCAAAGATTTCGTATTTTGCCTTTGTTATTATTAAAATGGAATTCACGTGTTTTACGAATCGTTATAATTGATCCTCACGTTGGCTTGTGCCAAATGTTATAAATATATATGATGATGAATAAGAATATTTAAAGTTATTTATTGCTATACATTCCTTACAAATGTTATAGAACTTTGTGATTGTTTGAATCTTACAACTTTGTGATAATTTCTAAATAAAATTCTTTAAATATAATTGTATTAATAATTTTAATTTTTGTACTTTATTAGAGTAATTATGTTCAAAACAACTTTCATATCTCAGGAAATCGTACACCAGTCTTTTATGATATAACATTCTGTGCAATATGAAAGTCAAAGTATCGGGTCTTTCATTAAGCGCTTCCTATCATTAAATTTAAATAAAACAAAGTGTGTGAAATATCATCGAAATTTTTTATTCGTTGGAAAGGCCTATCGATGCCATTATGTATGGAATATAACATCGTGCAAATGTCCACCGCGGCTTCGCTGGGCTCTGGCGCATAAATCAGGCTGAATTTGAGCGATAGCATGGGTTACGTTGGCTTTGAAGGCCGCCGTGGTTTGTGGCTTATTCGCATAGACCTGCAACTTAAGAAAACCTCAGATGAAAAAGTCTAACGGTATCAAATTGCACGATCTCGGTGGCCAGCTCACATCATCTCCACGTGAGGTGACCATGCCCTCAAATCACTCGTACAGAATATCCAACGTGGCAGGAGCTGTGTGGCACGTAGGGCCGTTCTGTTGAAATCCATATCATCTAATTCGGGTCAAAAGAAGTTGGCAATCATCGACCTATAGTGCTCGCCACTGACGGTTATCGCCTGGCCAACATCGTTCTCAAAGAAATATGGACCGATAACGCCGCCAGCCCTAAATCAACATCAAACAGTGACTTTTTCGGGATGCGTTGGACGCTCTTGTATTTCATGTGGATTGGTATCGTCCCGAATTCGACGATTTTGTTTGTTGACGTATCCATTCATCCAGAAATGGGCCTCATCGCTGAAGAAGATCTTTTTATGAAAATTAAGGTCAGTTGCAACTGCTCCAGTGCCCATTCGGCGAACATACGTCGTTGTCTATGGTCGTTTACCTTCAGCTCCTGGGTCAGTTGAATTTTGTACGGTTGCAGGCCCAAGTTACGGAAAAATTGGTTAAGTTGTGGTGCGGCGATGTTTTCAGCAGATCTTGCATTTTGTCGTCGTACAGGTACCATGGTTCATTGTTTACTCAGTCAGTGGACTCAAATTTATTCACTACACTGCGAATAGTCCTCTCATTAGGACGATTATGGCGACCGTAAAATGGGCGAAATGCGCGGAACATTACCAGAACAGAACACCCATTTTGATAAAACAAATTTATCATTTACAAGTATTGTTGAACGCTATATCCGTCCGTGGTCCAATTCGACAGATGTAGTTTCAACAATATGGCCGTTATCAACTGTCAAAATTCGGAAGTTCCTATTGGAAGACCCGTTATAATGTAGCATTTGCACGAAAATTAAACTTCAAATAAAATCTTTTTCTTCAGACTATACTTTCGCTTGTGAAAATTATATATAGTGGTGTTTTAACTATTTTGGACTACTTAAGTGGTAATGACGTTGTTTGAAATTTAAACTTTATAAAATATTTAATGTAACGTAAAATGTAAAATGCGACAGTAACGTTATAATTGTTTATGTACTAATTTATTATGTACAACAACATAATGAATCCAGTAAAGGCGAAAGATGAAAAATATCTTTATTAGTGCTAATACAATAGGATCATAAAACGTTTGCTTGCATATCTCACAAAAAAGTAAGAAAAGGAATTTTACATAAATTCTATTAGACTACTGAAACTATTTTCTACCCTTTCTGATAATGAATAGAAAGTATCAAGAATTAAGTAATTTTTCAATGCTGCAATTGGCAGACATTTTGCGCTACTGGACATTCTGTGGAAACAAATTAAAGCATAATAGTTTGGGCTGTCTCTACTCCTGCTTAATATGATATAAATTTGTGCTGTCTCTCTTTATTTTCATATTAGTGTCTCAGATTCTTTAAGTTATTTTGTTATCTGACATTATAGTTAAACATCAGTTTTTTCGAATATGCGTGGAATAATTTTCATTGACTATTTTGAAAAAGAAAACTATCAATGGCGTGTATTATGCGAACTTCCATCGCTTCACACCCCAAAACAAAACAATAATCAAAACAATGGACTCAAAAGGGAGAACCGGCTTCAAAGAAGGTGAAGGCTGTTTCATTCGCAGGCAAGGTCACGGCATCAGTTTTTTGGGATGCGCGTGGAATAATTTTCATAGACTATCTTGAATAAGGAAAAACTATCAACGGCGAGTATTATGCGAACTTATTGCAACGTTTGAGTGAAGAAATCAAGCAAAAACGGACACATTTGGCTAAGAGGAACGTGTCGTTTCATCAAGACAATGCACCAACTCACAAATCCGTTATTGCAATGGCCAAAATTAATGAATTAAAGCTTGAATTGCTACCTCATGCAACCTATTCGCCAGATTTAGCCCCCTCGGATTATTTTCTGTTCCCAAACTTGAAAAAATGGCTCAGTGGTCAAAGATTTTACAACAATGAAGAAGTGATGTCGGCAGTTAGTGGCTATTTTGAGGAGCAAGACAGTTCTTATTATAAAAAGGGTATCGAACTTATTGAACATCGTTGGGAAAAGTGTATAGAATTGAAAGGAGATTATGTTGAAAAATAAATTTATTTCTTTCCAAAATTTTTGTGTTTTCTTTGTTGGGTCGGGTACTTCTGGGACCACCTTCATACGTATAATGTTATCTATATTTTATCACAATTGTCTCTAATCTTCGAACATAGATCTATTTCAAGAAGTGATTTTCCTTTCTAACCTACAAAAACATATTAAAATATATAAATATATTAACAATCCATATGTTGTTTATTGTATATTTAAAGTAATAAAAATGATAATAATCTTCATATAAATATTAACATTTTATTCTGGTAGGTAAATGTTAGAACACACTCTTTATATATAAATTGTATTTACTAACATTAATTATTGTTTTTTTATATTTTAGAATATGTAAAAGATTGCTTAAGAAACGAGTATTAATATCTAGAATAAGAAAATTTCAAAACGAATGAATAATAATATTATTAATAATAAAATCAATCTGGATAGTTAACCTGGGAAAAGTAAGTACATAATTTTTTACATTTAAAATTAATTTAAAATTATTTAGTCAATAATTTTAATAATTAGAATTAAATGTAATATTCATATGTATACTTTCTTCAATAACTCTACAGATAAGTTTATTGACGCAGGACAAATATAATTACTGGTAGAAAGAATTCTAATATGTACTTCAGGATATTGGAAGGATAGAAATTCTAACTGCGTGACAATTTTGTATGGATTTTCCAATAGTCTGCAGGTTTATTGTACGGATAAATAGGCTAATAAATAATTTTACGGAATGTACTCGTATTTCTCAATATATTTATATTTTTAAATCTTCTAATAATGCAAATACTGTTTCTTCTTGGTAGAAATTATTTAAAATAAGTTTTACATAAAATTCAGTATTAATTTCTTAATAAATTTTTTTAAATATTCAGTAATTTTAGCACCATTAAATTATTTGTATGTTCTCCAAAATTTTCTTTTCTCATTCTTCTGTTCTTCTATAAATTCAGTGTCCACATAAATTTAGTAACAACGAAATATTCATATGTAACTGAATTTGAATTAAGAAAGAAAATAATTCATTAGCATTTTTCTCGTTATACTTAATTTAAATTGCGTTTTTAAGTAAACATTTAAATCAAATTCAGTTCATTCTTTAGGAAATTATCAATATCACTATTTTTGTCTCTGTATAATTAAAGAAAACTTCATTATGTATAGAGAAAAATTACATGTACGATATTATATTTACAAAAAAATATAATTTTAGTCAACATATAATTACAAATTCTAGATGTTTTATTATTATTATAAACAAAATACGTAAAATTATTAGCGAGTAGAACAAAATAAATATCAAAGAAAATATGAGAAAAGTATTGTGAAAATCATTCCTTCTTATATATATATATATATGTATGTATACATTACATTTTGTATACATAAAAGGAAATCTAGGTTAAAATGTACAAATACGTTCTTAATAGGTTATTTCCTTTCATCTGTTATGGCGTTTCACCTCATTTGAACGACAGCATTCTGACAATTTACTGCCATAATGTTATCGTTTCCTTTCAAGCACAAAGATGACATTGAATAATATATGATACATCCGAACAAGAGATTGTTTTTTATTGCGACTACAAAAGCACACAAATGTGTCGTCCCAGTAAAGAATGAGAGATGGAAAAAACAAGACAACTTCGGTTTCATTAGGCACTTGGGAACTTGAGGAGAGGAGAAAAAAATGAGTATCACGTCTTCTGGAAACATCTTAAGAACTGATTTATCATAAAATGACAGAAGGAAAGTGCTCAGTCGACACGATTAAACTAAAAAGAGTCATTGTTCATATTCTGTTTTTCTAAACAATAAGACATTGTGATACGTTGAAAATGGTTTCAATGGAGTGTGTGTTTAGTGGAGTATAAGTTTACATATATTCATTTTAATTTTTAGAATATTTAAGGAGAGTGATGTTCGTTGGTTGTAAATATACATCACTACTTCTAGGTAACTATTGAAGGTTTCCATCATCTACTTTGTTAGTATTTATATTATGAATAATAATCCAAGTTTATATTTTCGAATTTAGAAATACGGGGGTGGTCCCATAAGTACCCGGCCTGACCTAGAGATGGCGGTAGTTGTTTGAAAAGTATCACTGTATTAAAAAGTACACAATTTATAAAGCATATGCTTCAAGTTTGAAGACGCCACGTTCTTTAGTATTTGTTTGGCAGACATCAATAGCGAACGTTTCAGTGAATTTGTTAAAATGGAGAAAATTGATCATCGTTACGTGATACAATACGTTTATTTGAAAGGCTTCAGCCCAACTGATATAAAAACTGAACTGGATTCTACTCTGGGTGAGTCTGCTCCTTCGTTTACAACAGTGAAATATTGGGTAGCAGAGTTTAGACGAGGCCGTACGAGCTGCCAAGACAAGCATCGCAGTGGTCGACCAAATGAGGCGACGACTCCAGAAATGGTGAAGAAAATTGACAAAGTGGTACTGGATGATCGTCAACTGAAAGTGCGCGAGCTAGTAGATATAGTAGGTATTTCATATTATCTGCAAATTTGGACACCAGAAAGCTATGTTCAAGATGGGTGCCGCGTTTGCTCACACTCGAGCAAAAACAGTGTCGTGAAGATGTTTCAATTGAGCGTTAGCGAAGTTTCACAGCAACAAAGACGAATATTTACGCCGTTTCATAACCATAGATAAAACATGGGTCCATTGCTTCACACTCGAGACTAAACAACAATCAAAATAATGGACTGAAAAGGGAGAACCGGCTCCGAAGAAGGTGAAGACCGTTTCGTCTGCAGGCAAGGTCATGGCATCGGCTTTTTGGGATTCGCGTGGAATATTTTTTATAGACTATCTTGAATGAGGAAAAACTATCAACTGCGAGGATCATGCGAACGTATTGCAACGTTCGAACGAAGAAATCAAATAAAAGCGGTCGCATTTGGCTTAGAAGAAGGTGTTATTTCATCAAGACAATGCAGCAGCTCACAAATCCGTTATTGCCATGGCCAAAGTTAATGAATTAAAGTTTGAATTACTACCTCATGCACCCTATTCGCCAGATTTAACCCTCTAGAATTATTTTCTGTTCCCAAACATGAAAAAATGGTTCAGTGGTCAAAGATTTTCCAACGATGAAGAAGTGATGTCGGCAGTTAATGGCTATTTTGATGAGCAAGACAGGTCTTATTATAAAAAGGGTATCGAACTTATTGAACATCGCTGGGAAAAGCGTATAGAGCTGAAAGTAGGTTATGTTGAAAAATAAATATATTTCTTTCCAAAATTGTTGTGCTTTCTTTGTTGGGTCGGGTACTTCTGGAATCAATTAAAAAAAATGGTACTCAACTACATTGTAATTTCATTTAATAACGTTACAACAATAAATATTTAGCCTACGAGGATGGTTAGATATATTTTCATAATCTAAAAGAAGTCTTTTACGGGTCATTCCAAGTTGTTTTTCAGTAACGGCTTTCTTCAGTCTGTCTATTAGAATAATATAATATACATAGATCGTTAAGGAGTTAATCTTATTGCAAGAATGTCTAGGAAAATTATCCCTCTTCAAATATCAAAAATTGTATCCATTGCTTTATCTGCCGAAAGAAATATTTCGCTTTCCTTTAGGGAAGGGCTATCATGATGATTTCCACTCTTGAAATTGCTGTTTGAATATGTTGGAATCTAATGAAGAATCCAGGTTGCGACGACCGTAATAAATCTTTGCAATAGGCCACCTTGGTGTTCGTTAAATCGCTTTAAATTATTGCTTAACATTCGTCGCTTCTTTCATGTTTTTGGTAACAATTTATGATTTACGACGCTTACTTTGCTGATAACTTGGACATGCTCAATTCTATGTGCAAAATGTGATATACTATATACATTCACTCAATATGCTTACGATGCTATCTCGTTAATGTCAATTTTTTAGTCGTTTGAAATAGTATCAATAATTTTATTGATCATTTCCGCTATTGCAACTATTTTTGATTGTCTTTCTCGCACACCTTAGATGCTCATATTATCAAATTTAAATTGCGTAATTCAGTAATAAATAGACTTATTATTAGACTAGCGGAGTTAGCTGATTTAGACTATTGATGTTTTAGTGTTATTTGTTAGAATTTAATTGCTTGCAGGTGGTCAATCTGATTTTAGCTACTTTATAGTGAGTAATAAACTACAAGAGAAATTCGTTTAGAATTAGTTTTAGTTAGGCAATTAGCCTATTTGGATTAAAATTTAAAATAAATACCGGATTGTGCTATAAATGCACATTAGAATTTTCCATTTAGAGACTTGATGATTCACACTAATATAATCTTTAGATTAAACATTCAGAAGTTAACTAAATTTTACATGTCACCTTAAGAAAGATGGGAGAATTATAATATTCTGTTACGTATTTAAGGTGGTACTAATAATCAAATCTCATATCCCATCAAATTATTATTTATAATAATAGTTACATAAGACCAGATCCGATATGTACTATGAAAATAAGTTCTTTTTTTGCAGCAAAAATTCGTAAAACTTTACTAAATCGTATGTATAATTTTAAAACAAAACATTATGAGGGCCGTAAATATACCGATGATATAAATGGTCTCGAGAGAATTGTCAGAATCAAATTTTGCAGTATGCTCGTTCATCATATCCTAGAATGCCAAAATGCTGATCAGAATTCAGCGAATTCGTGAACTGATTTATGAAGACGGGTGCATTAAAGTTCGTAAATTGTTCCACCAAACAATATACATTATGGTAGTGTGCAAGGCACTCTATGTGAGGATTTATATCTTAGTAAATTCAGTGCATAATTGATTCCGAGTGAGTTGACTGAAGAGCACAAAAGGCTGCTTGTATTTAGAACTTATTCGTACTTTATCGTAAAACGAACGTATCTGAAAAAAATACATAGTTAAACAAACTAATGAGAAAAATATCACTTTAAAAGCATATAATGGAACACTTGTTGGATATTCAAAAAGTATTTCTACATTGTAATGACCGTTTGTCACTTTTCATATATACAACAGACGTTTTGTTATATGCTTTTGAAGTAACATACAGTTTTCTCTCATAACTTTGTATTATCATTTCGATAATAACATCCACTAGCTATGCATACCCGCAGGCAAAGCCAAGTCTACCTGATGAGTTCTGGAATTGAATGAAACTCTCGTCGTAGTCATTACTTTGTGCAATAGTGAATTATTTCATTTATATAATTAAATTATCATTTTTCGTCAACATTTCACGAATTTGCAACAATTTTAAATCACCTATAATTCATGTAGAAACTTCGTTTAATTGTCCTATTTGACATGTTTAAATTTTTACTGTACTAAACTGGCATTTTCATCTATATAATGGCAGAATATTGATAATATTTTGTAGGCCATTTTCGCGCCAGTCTTCGTTGATATTCGGACAAGATTGTGTCATGTGTATACTTCTGTTTTATGTTTAAACAAGGTTTTTTTTTTAATGCGTTTGCTATCTAGCTCACACTAAAATATATATAACACATGGATCAATAAGTCCCGAGACTAACAATGAAAACAACATTTTTTTTGCAAAATTTTTTTTTATTCATCAACATAATCACCTTTTAGGGTGATACAATGGTTCCAACGCTTTTCCAATTTTTCAATACCATGTTTATAAAAAAATTTATCTTTCGCTTCAAAATAAGCTTCAGTTTCAGCGATGATCTCCTCATTTGAGCCAAATCTTTGTCCCCTGGAGCATCTTTTTAAGATCAGCAAAGAGCTAGTAGTCACTGGGGGCTAAATCTGGCGAATATGGGGGGTGGGGAAGCAGATCAAAACCCAATTCGTTCAATTTTGCCATTGTTTTCATCGACTTGTGGCAGGGTGCATTGTCTTGGTGAAAAAGGATTTTTTTTCTCTGCATGTGCGGTCGTTTTTTTGCGATTGCCTCCTTCAAAAGCACCAGTAAGTCAATATAATAATCACTGTTGATCGATTTACCTTTTTCGAGGTAGTCAATGAAAATCACGCCATGTGTATCCCAAAAAACTGACGCCAGGACTTTGCCAGCTGACTGCTGCGTTTTCGGACGTTTCGGACGGCTTTCGCCAGCTGTGCGCCACTCAGATGACTGCCGCTTCGACTCTGGAGTGTAGTGATGTATCCATGTTTCGTCCATGGTCACGTAACGACGCAAGAAATCTTTTTTGTTGCGAGTAAATAGCGATAAACAGCTTTCTGAATCATCGACTTGTTGCTGTTTTTGTTCCATCGAGAGCAATCGCGGCACCCACTTGGAAAAAACCTTTTTCATGCTCAATTTTTCATGAAGGATAGTAAATACACTTCCATATGATATCTGTGTCATCTCAGCAATCTCACGGAGCTTCACTTTACGATCTTTTATTATAATTTTTGTCACTTCACTCACATTTTCCGGTGTAACGGCTTCCACAGGTCTACCCGAGCATTCCGCGTCATTTGTGTCGGTACGACCACGTTTAAACTCGGCATACCACCGACAAATCGTTGCTTTTGATGGACAAGAGTCCGGGTAACATTTTTCAATCCATTGTTTTGCTTGCGTGGTGTTTTTACCCATTAAAAAACAATGTTTTATCAGAACACGAAACTCGGTTTTTTCCATTATTTAAACAAACTACAAAACGACTTTACTCCAACCTCGATAACTCAGCTGTTTCTGGTCCGATCGACTTAAAATTTTGACACGTTTCAAGCAAAGGTTAGTTCTAGAAAGACGTGGTTACTGGTTTACTACGAGCGCCATCTATGGGTTAGTCTCAGGACTTATTGATCCATGTGTTATTTTGGCATAGGCCAATACTCTAAATAAATCACCCTGTTTGCAATTTTTTCAGGAAAATACGTAACCGTATCTTGACTAAGATGCTGATTTTCATTTTTTTGAGCATTAAAGTACTGCGAATAGTTCAATGTTCATTCGAAAAGCATTTTAAAATTTCATTTTCAGATTACGATGATAAACATTTATGTTTTAAATAATATAGTAAATGAAAATGGTAACTTTTGGCAGTAGATTTCGTTAAGTTTTCTAGCGATATCGTTATTTGCTAAGATTGAGATTTGTTTTTATTTGAGATAGACCATAACATTTTTTTCCCACTCTTAGAAATTGTTCGACCATAATTGTTCTCAAACCATTGCAACGACTTAACGTTGCAACTACTTGATTCCTCCAATATTTTCTACTACGTTAATTCTAAAGCTTCTGTCGCTATAGTTAAACTTTGAGCTACAAGAGGTATAGCATAATTATAACAGGTAAGGAGTAATGGAAAAAATTCAACCAGTATATATAGAATCTTTTGTAACGTCCAGTCCTGCGCTTGATATGACTTTAAATCAACGGGTGTTTTTTTGAGAGTTAATTTACTGTATCTAAGATCGTCTCTTTGATCAAAGAGCCAACGAAATCCTACTAGAATTTCTCTAACACCACGTGCAGTGGTTTTTTATTTTACCAACCTACTCAATTAGCCTACACCATAGGGTCGATAAAACACTTAATAGAACTTTAAATCAACGGGTATTTCTTCTAGGGTTAATTAACTGTTTCTAAGATCATCTCTTTGGTCAAATAGCCAACAAAATCCTACTACAATTTCTCGAACACCATGTGTAGTTTTTTCTTGTTTTACCGACATATTCAATTAGCCTACACTATAAGGTCGATAAAACACTTCATCGACTTATCAAAAATCCAACGAAGTTAATAGAAATGCAATAAACCATTTCCAATGCAATAAGCCATTACTAATTCTAACTTAGGACTTCTAAATGGCAGTGAGTAGAATCTTGTATTTATTTAGACCAGGTATGGACAACCTTTGACATGTTGTGGGCTAAACTTTAATGTGTAAATACGTTCGCGGGCCGCGTTTAAAAGTAGTGCATTTTAACGTAGTGTTCATAATTTTAGCGATAGATATCAGACATGAAATAATACGACAATGTCTCGCGGGGCGGATTAAATCTTACAACAGGCCGGTTGTTGCCCACATATGATTTAGACAGTTAACGTTGGAGAAGAAAGATAATAAACTATCATTTGTTTTATATCACTATGCTTAAATAAAAAAGTGCATACTAATATCACAGCCAAATGATTACAAAACCACCGGGAATAATTTCCAATGAATACAAGAACAATAATCACATGATTTGATTAATTAAATCCTATTAATTAAACAAAATTAAAGTTTCGATGAAATCTATAACCTATATACTAAAATCGGTCGTATCGATTACTAGCTACGGCGGACAGATACAAGAGGGCGTTAGGAGTACAAAAGAACAATAAAAATATATTTATTTGAAATCCAAATACAGAGACTAACATTATGTTTGTAACATTTTCTGGCACACAGATAACTATCATAATAGTTCATATTAACTTAGGGTGAGCAATTTGAAGGGCCATCATTTTATCCAATAGTTATACGACTTTAAAGGCATTAGATTCAGTATGAATAAAGTCTAAACTTGTATGGGCTTGTACAGAAGCCTTAAATTACTTTAGTAGTTGCAAATAGGTGACAGAAGCCTGTGTCTAGAGCGAATGAAAAAATGGAAGAATCGGCTTGATGAGCTTAGTCTATGGTTTTTTAAGGACTGGGGCATTGCGAAAAAATAACATCAAAACAGCCATGAAAAAATGGACTAAACAAAGATCTGTGGTGGAAGAACTCTACAGGTTGAAGATAGGCAAAACGGTTCCTAAAGAAATAGAGATACTGAGTTTGACAGAAAGTTTGTTAGGATACTACTAGGGTCTACTAACAGAGCATTGTCGGCTAAACAAGCATATGAATGGTATGAAGTTGATAGAAAAGGCAACAAATTCTGCTAAGTAAAAGAACAAAGCACGATCGACGTACTATGCCAGTGCAAGAATTTAACCAGAACGCGATTTCTACAAATAGCTAATGAATATACCGAGGCCGAATTCTATGGAGAAAATCGCTCTCGAAGCTTCTACATCTAATTAAAAGAAGTCATAAAATGAGGACCACAATATATCCTTGAAGGTCGCACCTCGGATAATTTGATATTTTTACCCCAACCTACAATTAAGGTCTCCACTATAACTACTAAATTTAATAAACATTTCTTTCTATTAAAAGCAGTTCCCTAACTTTTTATCTTTGGATCGCCAAGTAAAGCTTTATCATATTTGCGTTCCTCCAGTAACTTTAGAACTTTTGGATTACCACATTTTTCCAAAAATAAAAAATACCTTGCAGGTCAGAAATTTTCAACAGACTTTGATGTTAAATCTGGTTTGGATGGTCATTTTAATGAACTTGAAAGTTCTGGATTTTATCTAGGCATGCAGATTTTGTATCATGGTTAGTCTAAATGTGGTAGGGAATTTTGAGATATTACCGCAATGTTCGTTTCTTTATTTTTATTCCATGGAGATTTTTTATCCGTGTTAAAAGTTAAGTTAATTTATAGCATTATTTAAGGATTTACTTAAAATTTTATATTTCAAATTATTGCTTTTTGCAGAGTTATGGATATCTCGTTGGAGAACTTAAGCAGTTGTACTGCAATTTTCTCTATGTCGATAAATATTGCTAGTGCCTAGAATTGGTTTGTGCCAAACTTTTTTGAGTTTTCCTTACGTAGTTAAATTTACTTTTCAAAAAATGCTTGTCATAATGCAATGTATTAGGTTTCCAACTTGATTTGCTAAAAAATAAAAGTGTGTATATGGAAGTATAATACAGGCTATTAATCAAACTTTTACCATACGAAATTTCCACGCGATCTCGTTGAATTATTCGGGAAACTTTTCGATTTCTCCAAGAAGTTTCCGAGAGCGTAACGAATTTCGAAATCTAAGAGAAACAAATAGTCTAAAGTCGGTGAGATCAATTTTTTTATTACTTATTGGCGTCGGATTTTCGCCTTTCCCAGATAACACCGGGAAAGCGAAATACATTTATCGCCTTTTAAAGTAGACGAAAATGACAAATTTACAGCGAATCGCGATTACCTTTCTGCGGAACGAGACAGAAAACACATTGGCGGAGGTAAATGTGAAAATAATGACCGGAGATATTTCTTGCGCGAATCTTTGACAAGTCGGAATGTTTCCACATCCGTTCGCACGTTTCAGACGCTTAAATACTAATATGTTTTTTCTTTAAGTTGTTTTTCGTGCGATAAGAAACCAGTACATTCAGATGGCGAATCGATAAAAGACCTGAATTTCGGAATTTGAAAGAATTTAATAACAAAAGCTGTTACGAAGCTCCGTATTGTGAAATAATATTGAGAGGATGTACGAAATTTACTGTAATAAATAAAAAGCGAGATTAAATTTGTTTTTGATGTTGCCCGAGAAAATGTTTTTTTTAAGTATGGAGCTTAAGCCGCTTAGCATTTCACAATAATGGTGTATATGTAGGCGTTAATAATGGTATTAAATGGATACAAAAGAAAGAACTGAAGAACCATGTATTCGCAAATGTGTGAAAAGCACATGTTGGTGCATAAAAATTATGTCTATTTCTGTAGTGTGCTTTTCCACGTTTCGACGGTTGTCTTTTAACTTCTAATTTCATATTATTGTCAATTATAATCTGGTATTTTTCGTTTTTAATGTTTGAAACATCATCAGAAAAGAGTGAACGTAAAATAAGTTATTTGAAGTAACCCAGCAATCACACTTCGCATTCCTATCTAGCCAATAAGAACAGCAGGTCTATTGGATTAATCAGTAAGATCGCAAAAAGAAAACTAAACACTTCAATAGACAGAGCTGGAGCTTTTATATATGAACAACATCTTTGTTATTGTCAGGAAGTACAAAAATTTCCCCAATAAACTTTAACTGTTGCTCAGTACATTGAAGCTATAGAAGTCCTTTGTATTCAACAATGCTATGGATTTATTTGGTAGATATTGAACAAAATTCTCTAGGTTGATAAATTTTTGAGAATAAAATTGCGTTTTTCCATGATCTCCATCTTGTAATTCTCAGAACGCGTGGCAATTACAAAGATGGTTACTTCTTTTTAAAGCACAACTCTTAGCGGCGATTTGCGGATGATTCTTTTATAACTAGAAATTGATTCCTGAAGCATTCCAGATTATGTGTATGGCATCTACAGCGATATGTAGCATATTGGGATAGACTTGTTGAAGTAACTTCTCTGTTTTTAATATATGTATATGCTTCAGAATTCGTAATAAATGCGTGTATTCTATCATAGTACCAAGTGTTACCAAAAATATCCAAACTTTCCTAAATAATTTTATTTATTAATTCAGCATTAAGTGGTATATTTGTTTTTAAATGGATGAATAGACATTGGATACACAACGTCATACTAAGTTTACAGTTTCGTCGCAAGTAACCTATACGTACTGATTATTATAGTTATGATGATTTAATTTGATTGTGTTTATTACTTTTGCTTATATATTTTTCTGAAACATCGATTGTGATGAATTAGTTCTCTTATAAATGTTCAATACGGCGATTGAGGACGAAGTGAAGTTGTTTAGGGATGTACATATATCACTTACTTCCTTGTCAAAGACATTGTATACTTTAAGTCATTATCAAAAAACCCAACCTTTATCAATATGTACTGTCTTGTCTACTTACATGTTCATAATACTCCATATAAAGTCAAAATTTCCTATTTCAATTACTGACATGCAACCCAAAACCGATTGTCCACTATGTTTAGCTGGTGATTTCATATTTTCTAGCAAAAGTGCGGTATCAAGTTTTCGCCAAACATTGGTGTGAGTATCAGGTTCAAAGAGAATGGTCTTTTGTTTCACCACTAGAGAATGCCTTATTCTAAAAAGCTTTGTCAGCGTTTCTATTCAGTCACAATCTATCCTACAGATAATTTTTAGTTTTCTTTAATGTAATCATGCACTCATTGAATGCTAATTTCGCATCATACACTTTCGTATGGTTCGGTTGCGAAAGTTGACTGAAAATAACTTCTGCACTCACAAGGAGAGTTACATGCTAAGATCATATATAACCTAATTAAAAGTAGTAAAAAGGATACTGAGATACATTCTTCCTAATCAGACGCTGTTCCTTAGGAAAGTATGAGTATAGGACCTGCGGGCATGGTTATGGTGGACGTAGGAGATGTAGATTACATGAAGAAATTAGCCTTCAAGTAATCTGGATTTGTAAGTTACTTAAAGGACACAGATTGAAATATTTCAGACAGGAACTATTGAAGCTTATAAAGATGCTCAAACTTCTTTTGAGCAAGGTATTGATCAGAAGAAGTTTACTCTTTACGTTTGTCGCAATATATACTACTGTGATAGATACACCTGGATTTTTCGGTATCCAACATTGAAAACGAATACATAAACGAATGAAGCGTCTACCACGGCATTATTCTTGAAGCATTTAAACAACAAAAGTCAATCGCAGCTCTTTATTTGAAACTTTAATTTCCGAACTTTTGTGAAAACAAATGGATATTTCAGGCGTTTTAACAGGGCTTTCAATTAAACGAATGTTATGAACAGTTCAGGCAGTGCTGGTAAAGACTGTGACTTTAACCCTCGAGTACCAGGCATTGTAAATTTTACGACCACCCATTCTGAGTGGGCTATTCCTTTCAATCTATTAAGCTTGGTTCTGTGTGTTCTTGAATTGGCTTAATGGTCAAATAAGCGTGGTGACCTAAGTATTACAAATGTTTGCTATTTGTGCAACATGTTAGAATTTTATTATTTGTCGAATCTATTACATTAAAAACATTATATTTGAATTATTTTGCAAAAATTTCTAGTTTGTCTACTAACATGGCGTCAACATCATTGTGCAAGTTTCGTTAACAGATAAGGAAATTGTCCAAAGAAATAGAGAAAATAACGAAATATGGTTTAGAGTCTGATTATAATAGGGAAAACGAAAACGTAGAAAGCGAACCTGAAAGTTCTGAAGAATACAGTGATGAAAATGTCGAAAGAATAGAAGAAAAGAGAAGACAATATCTTACAGCTACAACTGGCAGTGAATGAGATGAAGATGATATAATAATATTCCTTAGAAAAGCTACCTTTATTGTATCGTCTGGAAAAATAAGTTCCACGGAGAAGAATGGTCATACATTGTCAACAAAAGTTCCTTAGCAGTGTAAGAGAATATCTAGTACAATATGTTCTGGTACAATATGTTCTAGTACAAAATGTTCTGTGGTTTTTTTGAATAAAATATTATTCACAAAAGAAATAATTATAATTTTACAAATTTCTGCTATTCATGTGTCGAAAAAATAGTCTGGCATTCTAGGGTTAAATGACAAACATATCCATAGTCGAAGAGTTCGCTATTTTTGAAGCCGAGTAGAATTAATGTTGTTAATCCTTCGTTTCAAATCCTTTGTCCTTTTTACAAATAAAATGAAAATTACTATCTTCTTCTGGGCTTCCGGGCTGTAACCGCATCACTGGAATAACTGCCGACGTTTCGTACCCACTCGTATGGGACATCTTCAGGGCTCAACTACTGCTACTGTTTGTCCCACTGAAACTGTTGAAACAGAAGTCCAGAAGAAGATAGTATGGACCACGACCGTGGAAGTCGTACCAGATTAAAATGAAAATTACTTTAATATATTTCAAACATTTTGTTCCGAACAAATTCAAGCGTTGCTATACAAAATAAATTCAATTACTTCGTGTAAATTCGTTATCACCATTAATTTAATACTCAAAATTATTTACTCCATTAACTTGTATCAATGTCTTAAATATCACAAAATCTATAACAAACTTTCGAATTAAATTTTATAAGCGTTTATCATTGATTACTTGACAGTATTCATTAACAAATTAATCAAATTAAGGAAAGTGAGATGCGGTTACGAATGTTTTTGAATATGACGCGTGTACACTTCTTCTCATTCGACGAGAGAACGTTTACCAGAAACATTTTCAGAATTATGGTGCGTCGAATTTAAACAAAATTAATGATCTTTAGAACCTGACGGGAGACAACAAAATAACATTTAAATTGTTTCACTTACGGATTATTTTCGTTTGCTTAAAGGAGCACTTAGTATTAAATATTTACGAAGAGCATGTATTGTATTACATAAATTGCCCTGATTTGCATTTCAAGGTGTGAAAGGTTTAAAATTAAAAAATTTCAGGAAAATACTTATAAATCTTCAAGCTTATATTTAATAAAGCTCTTCTAGCATGGATTACAACGGGAATTAATTGTAAGCATTAAATTTTTAAAATAAAGTAAGTGAGATTGAAGTTTTTAATTAATTCTTTATAATTCAATTACAAAAAAAAAAATTACTATTACAATTACTGGCTACCACAAAGTAGCAATATTAATAGACTCACATAATATACACTACCATGACTTAAACTAAAATTACAAAATTGTCAAAAACTTTGATTCAAAACTTTAAAATAAAATTCCCCAATTCTGAATTTTAATTTTCCTAGGGACATAAAATTACTTACTTTCGTTTTATATATTCTTGTATATTTAAAAATCAAATATGAATTTATTAAAGTTTAAAAAATTTAAAAATCAAAGAAATATAAATTTGAAAATTAAATTAAATCTTATTGACCTCAAAATATGCTAATAATCAATCTGGTACGTAGACTTCCGCAGTCGTGGTCCATACTATCTGCTTTTGGGCTACCGGGCTGGAACCGCGTCACTGGTATAACTGCCGACGTTTCGTACTCACTCGTATCAAACTGAAAACTTTTAGTGCGACGGACAGCAGCAGTAGTTGAGTCCTGAAGATGTTCCATATGAGTGGATACGAAACGTCGGCAGTTATACCAGTGACGCGGTTCCATCCCGAAAGTCCAGAAGCAGATGCTAATAATCAATTATAAATACATTGCATTTGAATATAAAACGAAAACTGATATCGTAAAATACTATATACACAGATTCTATCGGCATCTCTAATATACATCACTAAAACAAGTAGTCTGGTAAGCTTGAAGAGCAAGGCAAAAATCTGTCTCTTGAAGCGGCGCAATCCACTCTACTATCCACCTTTCAATATTTACTCAGGCACCTTTTTTTTAACTCACGCATTTTATTTGGAATTGTTTTCAAATTGTGTAATTGCTAAATTATTTTTGGAAAATTTATAATTTTACATTAAAATTTTCGATTTATTTTGTGTTGAAACTGATCAACCACGCATTTTTTCTATATTACATTATCCTGGCGCCATCTTCGTTCAAAAATTTCAGGATTTTCAGATTTCATCGATATCCACATTTACGAGTACATTTGATAAATATAAAACGGTTATCTTTAATTGACGAAGGTCAATATATTGTTTCTAATAATTCGATCTTATGATTAATTCCGATAATCAGAGAAATTTTAATATTATATCATTTGTATTCTTTTGTATGTAATATTTTCTGCTGCTTTAAATTGAAATATGCATACATATTAAGAAAACCGTGGATTGTTAGTGTCTTAATACTGGCAAATTCTACTGTCTCAGTTTGTTCGTTAAATAATATCTCGGAAAATTCGCTTGAAACATACAAAAATTTTTCTTCTTATCATACGATTCTCACGAAAAGAGTTACGTATCCTTTTATGAATAATTGATTGATTTTAAAATTCAAAATTAGTTTTAATACAAAATATTGGGGTTTAAGAACTATGCAATAAGCAAAACTAGAGCAAATTTAAATTTATTTCTCTATATCGATACATAACTTTGTTCTAGCGAGCGTGATATCACTTTTTCTTTGTTAAGTCATATTTTAGATTAATATCTACCCTTTTGAAGGATTCTAAGAATGAAAAATTTATCCTTTTATAAAAAGATTTTGGTCAAAATCGAATACAAATTTGTATGGTTAATTACAGCATTTACAACTATATGATAAACAATGTTGTCAGTAATTTATTATTGTTGTATGTTAATTTTTCAGTCAAACATCAATATTATTTACTTGTGTGAATTTACGTTTTAGACTGATGTTAATCTTCTCAATTTTAGCAGCGTTTTTTATTAAAAACACAATGAGAATATAAGGTTTAAGTGTACCTCTATCCTTTTAAGTAATTTGAGGAGATTTAGGTATAAATTTAGTTAAGTATGCAAGAATTAAGATGTGGGTCATCCTCGCATTACTCTCACACAAGGAAAGTCATGCATGACTATATTTCTCATAAAATATCTCTATATTAAGATTGCGGAATACATAGCAATATGTATTACGCATTATATTTTGGATATGTGTATCATTTTATTGTTATTTTAAGATCTAGTTTACCATAATTTACGAAATCTTGCTTGACCAATAGATAAAATTATGCGTACTGTAATGGCTATAGATATTTTCATAGGGCTTTGATCTGACTCCGCTCTTAAGTTCGATTAGATTATTTGAAGTGGCTATAAAGCCTATTCTACTGTAACTTTTCCGGATCGATTGTCGTCTTGATGTCGCTCCGAAATCACTTGGATTCTTTACATACATCTGATGAAGTTAGACTTGATTACAAATTTTTTAGCCTCTATGTGCTTGATATTGTTTCGCCAGCTTTTATACTTTAGCTTTAGAAATTCTGGACCTTCAGCTGATTATGGCTCCCCGGATACCGGTTCCACTCGCTTTGCGTCGCTGACACAACTTTATATATATTTGTCTGTGTAGGTTACTCTAGTTCATCCTTGCCTACTTGGCCTGTTTTTTAATGGAGGTAAAAACAGGCCTTCGTGTGTTACAGCTCTTAAACCTCACAGATGTTATTATCTACATTTTATTTTTAGGTTTTTCCCTGTACCTTCTCGGTACTGTTAATACGAGCGGCAAAATAATTAACAGTTCGCTCAAGCAGATCTCTGTTTGGGCGAACATAAAAATTTGAGAAAGTTCTCCCTCAAATATGCAGGGTTCATCAGTGGCACAGGAAAATTTAAAACTACTGTATTTACATAAGTTTTTATTTTAACATTTACGTTTTTTAGTGTTTTTAGTTAAGTTAGACTTGCCATTTAATTTTTTAAAAACAACACTTGGCAGATGGACACGATTACAATCTACATACCTTTGTAATCTTTTTCGAAAATTTTCCATTACTCGCCGTAAAGTTTCCGGTGTGATACATGCAGCTTCTTCTTGAATTTTTAGTATTAGTTCACCTAACACTGTGGTCGCTCAACGTACACTTTGCTCCTGAGCCAATCCCACAGAAAAAAATCGCATGTGGACAAATCTGGCGATCTAGCCGAACAAGAAATGTCTCCATTTTTGGATATATGGTTCGGAAAGAGTTTGCGTAAAGCAGCAATTGACACACGAGCAGTATGACTTGTAGCACCATCTTATTTGAACTACGTAATCTCTGGAAATCGAATCAGTTCTTGTCTTAAAAATGTTTTTATTACGTTTGAGTAACGAACTGCAGTAACGGTTGTAGCATTTTCTCGTTCGTCTTCAAAAAAGAATGGTCCAACAATGCCAGATGATGAAAGGGCACTCCATACTGTCACCTTAGGATTATGCGAAGGTTTCTCATGTTCACTAATATTCATTGCTACTGCATGTTTCTTCGCAAAACGTTTTGGAATATTTGTTATGTAATTTCGAACCCTATCAATGTTTTCTGGCGTTTTAAAACTTCTTGCTGATCCTTCATGTTTTAAATGTAAACCCAATTTATTCGAACTTTTGCACCTATACATTAATCGCGTAAATAGATGGTACACGCCCATGACGTGGAATATTGAACTGAGTGCGAAATAACCTTCTCACAGTTGTCACAGAGTGACTATTTTTATAAAACGTTTTACACAGAAAGCATGATGAGCACCTGACCACTGCTCCATGTTTACTAAATGGCGTTAAATGACCTCAAATAAACGTCAAATGATTAACAGTTTTTCAATTTTACTGCTTTACTGACGAACCCTGTACATAGTTCGAATCTTTTTAGCACAAATGCAGAAAATACTGATTCTACGCCTTACACCTTAGTTGGAATTTAGCTCAGGTGTCTTTGAAATACTAGTTCTTGTACTCACCTACCAGCTGTGAACTTCTGAGGGTTACGTCCACTCTTATTTATATTGTACTTTAAAGTAGATGGCGTATATTCACTAGAACTACATCTTACGAAGGTCTATCGAACAGACTCAATTTTACGGCTCTTTCTGTTAGAAGTGACAATAGCAACCAGGTCTTGATCAAGCTTGTCAGTGTATTTTTTCTTTTTTCTCTATAATGTTACCTTCTTGATGCTATTATGTATAACTTGTTCACTTGGTACATTTTTTATTTCTGGAAATAGAACTAACATTATGAAGAAAACACCAATTGCATATATGAATACCGATTATATTTATTGATGTAATTTATTATATTTTAATTTTTATATTAGATATTTTTGTTATTAGCTTCTTTATCAAATATTAATTCCTATTGATGTACATTTAATTAAATAGATTTCTCCGTAAATGACGCATAGTAAGTACTGGTTCACAAATAAGATTCCCATTATTATCCCATAATAATTTGCACTTAAAGATTATATTCCATTGTTAACACTAAATAGTGAAATACACAAACAATTATTTCCATTTTAATCGATCTTTAGAGGTGTTATGAAGCTAATAATACGAATACAAAGGATATTGTTAAGACATCGTCTCCACTTTAGGCCGTGTCATTTTACTAAGACATCAGAAACAGCAGAGAAGATAGACCGAAATAATAATTGAGTGACATTTTCCTTAAATATGATAAACGATACCTGTTGGACAACTACAAGTACTTCTACTATTATAATTACGGCTTTCGGACTCTGGACGAAGATTAATGTTGAGTGAACATTAATTTATATTATATGACAATTTCTATGAAAAATTACTTCAGATGATTGAACAGATTACTGGAAGTGCTTTTTTCGGTGATGAATACTGGAAATTTTTCGTATAATTTAAAGTAATGGCTATATATTTACGTTAAAAAATTATTACTTTCAATATGAAGGGGAGTTTTTGCAACCAATCAGTAAATTGCGCACTTTGCACACTTTGTGGAAGGGAGGGTGTATACAAGAGAACGCTAAGACATAAACTATGTGACGTTAAGAATTGTTGTTCTTTTCTTTGAAAGTGTAAATGTGGTCAATGGGGAGATAATTCAAACACGATTTCTTATTTTGTATGCGCAGCATTCTTGTCTTAATTCGTCTTTTAATAATCGCATTAATACAGGCTGTTTCAAAAAGCATATACGTATTTCGAATGCATATATTTACATACATACGAATATGAAACTTTACACACATATTTACGGACCTCTCAAGTTCAGGTTACAGATGTTCAATATGTCCTTCATCAGCGGCGCGAACAATATCACATCGATACTCAAATTCCTCCCATACTCGGGCAAGCATGTCCTTCGTCACTGATGTTATGGTTCTTTAACTCTTCCAGGTTCTATTGGAGTGGTGGTACATAACCTTGTCTTTAACAAAATCCCACACGAAGAAGTCACAGGGTATCAAATCCGGTGATCGTGGAGCCCAGCTGAGACATGCTAAGTCGCCAGCTCCTTGGCGACCAATCCAACGGTTCGGTAGAGTTTCATCCGGATATTCACACACTTGGTGACTCCAGTGAGGGGGTGCCTCGTCTTTGTCACATAGGGAGATATTGCAGACCGTTAACCGTGTTTCCATAAAAGAAGAATGGGCCACAAACAGATCATCGGGATATCGCACAAAACACATTGATTTTATTCGAATCTCGTACTTATTCAATGGCTGCATGTGGGTTCTGTAGACCCCAAATTCGAATATTGTGTGCAGTAATCACGGAATTGCACTTCGCAAACTCGAGAACACAAAATGATTTCTGTTGCGGAGTAGCCATTTTAAACATATGACGGTTACCAAGAAAAACTGAAGACAACTGACATCTAGCGGCTATTAAATAAACTAGACTATGTATTCGTTTCTCCAATAGCCGAACCAAGGCCCAGCGATCAATAGTTTGGGCAAAATAATACTTTGTAATACATATATTCTTTTTGAAACACGCTGTATTATCATACGTAAGTGAAATTGAGCTTGCGCTTGGTAGTAGTTACATAAAATAAAATAAATAGTAAGAAGTAATTTATAAAATGTAGTGAAACACTTACACTCTAAGCAGCTTCCGTGAAGCCACAGACTGGATATGATCTGTTAAGCATTTGAAGCATTAGATAAGTTTTCACAGTTGTTTCAGCAAGAACAACCGTTCTACATATAAAAAAGCAATATGTACATAATTAAAATAATCTTTCAAACGAATCTGTAGAGAAATTTTAACAAATTTTTGTTAATATAGTAAAATTCGAATCTTGATCTAAAACACTTTCAAACTTTTTTAAAACAAAAAAATTTTGTGTCTTTTATACTGCATAGCTGTGCATTCACAGCGTTTATTATTTGCACTTATTTCACTAACGACGGCGAATGATTTTCTACTTTTTCTATTCCCTCAACCAGTTCGAAGTAATTGTTATGAATAACTTGAGTATCTTAGAATTTTGCTGGCGTTTCTTTATAGTTGCAGATTCTTTCGGAATAAATTTTAAAACCATCTGGTGGTTCAGAGATATGCGGGTACAGTTTGCGAAAGTCTGGAGTACGTTTGGATAGACTTGCGAAGCATTGCTTTTGTATTTGCAATTAACGCATCTTCCTCTCGATAACGTCTACAAATAGTTTCTGCCGCAAAATATAAAGCATGGATTTTACACACAACATAAGAAGTTGCTACAGTGTTCTTTAAGAAACAGGCCTGCCGCATGCATAGTTGCGACAGGGTCAGTCAAAAACAGTAAGAGCTGATTTCTTGAAATTTCAAATTTTTCCAATGTGTTCACAATCAGCTTTAGTATTACATCGGCAGTACATTGTTGTACTCTTATAGAAGTTACTAAGATTGAAGATGACGGTTGATGTGGTTTAATTGTACGGACCATAACATTAACAACAAAATTTTGTTTTTACAATCTGTTGTTTCGTTCACACATATGTAATAACATCTTATTTTTCAGTTCTGGCCGTTTAATTCTATTTTCCACAAGTTCATGAGCAGATGGTATAAAATTTTGTAACGTTTTCAAACTAGTTAATAGCGTGTTAGTAAACAGCAGATTACCCGAAATAGGTGTTATTTATAAATCCAATAGAAATTCCTCATTGAATCGCACGCCATTGTTTTTTAAAAATACACCATTCACGTATTATTTATAGTTACTCTTCGTACACGTCTAAAACATAAAAGGTATATCGCAAACTACACATGTGATTTTTGAGTCATTGTAAATTAAATCTGGTAAATCTTTAATAAGCATATTCAGTTCGTTTGGCAGTGGTCGTTTCTCGAACTACATAACTTCAACATTATTACATGCAACGTATAACAGTTCATATAGAAGTCTGTACATCCGTGCCCGACATGTTCATTCCAGTCGGCGAGCAAATTATAACTTCCTCAAAGCTCATGACGTGTAGCGCAATATTCGCATCTTTAGTCATAATCCAATGTGATAGAAATATAATTCGTTCAAATGCATTTTTAGAGTCACAGTAATAAATAGTTCACTTTTTGCGTGGCAGTTATTTCAACTTACTTAGGGCTACTGATACCTTTTTGTGGAGTAAATAACATTATAAAATGTATAAATATTTTATTAGATTTAAACCAAAGTTCCAATTATTACATATAACATGTTACCTATTATTTTGGCACGATACGGACGATTATGGCGCGCTGTCCGACTTGGCAGCTCTGTTAATCAAACACAATTTTCTCTTATAATAACCAATAGCAAGCAATACAAGATCTAAAAGCAGTTATGCGTTTGAGATTGGCGTAGTTGTCATTTTAAAACGGTTAATTTTGGTCATATTATCGATAATTTATAGTACCGCACTATACCGTAATTCTGCATCCAATATCCGCTGTTGACAACACAATTATTGGCTTCCATTGTATTTTATTCATTATGCAAGGCTTGTTACACTCTAATGTGAATTCGAATTAATATTCAATGTTGAATGGCTTTCAACAAACTGACATTATGACATGTTTAAAGGTTAATGATGTTGAACCTATTTTGTTTGAAAATATAGTGCTGTCTTCTTCTATCCCATACATATGTTTGACTATTTTTATGCAAACTTTATTAATTTGAAATTTATTTATTGGCCATTATTGCAACTAACTAAATTATACCCACATAAGAATACAATTTGGGCACTGGTTTTATAAAAAAAAAACTCTTACTTTTTAATGGTACCCGTAATTTTTTGGAAAAAATTTTTAAGCTTTTGTATATATTTTTACTTTTAATTTCGTTTAAGTAAAGATGTTACTTAATTGGTATTTTCAAAGGTAAAGATATTATACTAATGCTCAGAAGGAAAGTCTTAATTAATATAAATACATTGTTGTATTTATATTAATTTAGTCTAAATATATTTATTTGTACTTAGAGAGATTTTAATTACATAAAGGATATGAATGCATCGTATTGTGCCAGAATGCATTTATATTCGCTTTCGTAATATTACAGGTTTTCGCATTTTTATATTATATGTCTAGTTTTAAAAGAGTGTAATAATTGTTAATCCTTTAAGTACAGCTTATAATTCTTTTAGATATACTTATTGTATATATTAGGTATATTGTCTGAGAAGTATATTTGTAGTTGCCTTAATGTATTCCCAGTGAACTTCAAATATATATATATATATACGAGGGCAGCCGTTTATATTTCGGGAGCTGCCAACACTGTTAGTGTTGCCTCCGATCTGATGGTTGCATAGTGAAGTTTGTCATTTTTGGCAATATATGTATTTACCTTCACAGTTTTATTATCCGGTCGCTATTTCTATTGTTGACAGTAAATTGAAAATTTTATGTCAGCGAAAAAATGGAATTAACTCGCGAACGTTTTCGTGCAATTATTTTTCATAACTTTCGGCGTAGATTATTTCAACAAGAATGCATCGACGAGCTGAATTCTTTATATGGTGATGAAGCACCATCGAAAACTACAGTATATCGCTGATATAGTGAATTCAAACTTGGACGGCGTTCTTTGGACGATGAATTTCGTGAAGGTTGTCCCACAAATGTTGTGTTGGAAACATTAATCCAGTGTCTGAATTGATAGTGCAAGACCGTCATGTGACATACCGTGAGATCGAAGCATTTCTAAGTAATAATAACCCTAGCGTGCATACGATCCTGCATGAACATTTAGCCGTTAAGAAGCTATGTTCAGGTTGGGTACCATATAATTTGACAACCGCTCAAAAAAGAACTCGCGTCGATTGGTGCCAAGAAATGCGCAAAAAATACAATGGCGGTGGTTCAAAGAACATTTATAAAGTCGTGATGAATCTTGGATATATACGTATGATCCCGATAGTAAACAGCAGTCGACCGTGAGGATATTCCAAGATGAGTCAAAACCAACAAAAGTTGTTCGCCCTCGAAGAACATCAAAACAAATGGTCGCCTGTTTTTCGGAAAAACCGGTCACGTTGCAACCGCGCCTTTAGAGAGTTGTAGAACGGTCAATTCCGAATAGTACACAACTATTTGTTTGCCAAAAGCTTTTGAAGGAATGAGGAAAACAAACGGAAAACAACAGACCATTTTCTACCATGACAATGCGAGCTCTCACAGGTTGGTTCAAGCGATTAAATGTTTGATTGGCTGAAACATTGAATTAATGAGCTATACGCCGTACAGCCCTGATCTAGCACCCTCTGATTTCTTTTTGTTCCCACACGTGAAGAATAAATTTCGTGGTTAATGGTTTTCTACACCGGAAGAGGCAGTTGAGGTATTCAAAACTCATATTTTGGAGATACCGCTTTCACAGTGGCAGCAATGCTTTTCGGATTGGTTTAAACGAAAGCAAAAGTGCATTGATTTTCAAGGAGAATATTTTGAAGAGCAATAAAACTGTTTTCGATAATAAAAAACTTTTTTTTGTTTGCTATTCCTGAAATATAAACGACTACCCTCGTATATATATACATATATATATATTATATATAAAAATTAAATAAAAATTTTTTATTATCGAAAACAGTTTTCGCCTTGAAAATCAATACACTTTTGCTTTCGTTTAAACCAATCCGAAAAAATATTTTTATATTGTCAGCTTAGTTCGAAAAGAATGTTCAATTTATATAATCCTGTGCTTATAGACTTATAGATCTTTTATGTTTGGTTATTATGTACATTGTCTCAGTTTATGATATGCATTTAGGAGTAATACGTGCGGACAGTAAGATAATCTTTTTGTGATTCGGTGACAAAAAATTATGTGAGCTGTCGAGACGGCAGGACAGCGTATGAGCCTATCAGCTCAAAAAGAAAAGAGGCATAGCTAGACTTAGAGGAGACGCATCAGACAATTGTTTGCAAAGTATTAGTGCGAGTATTGTGAATATTAGGAACCGGTATATATATATATATCGTGTAATTAATTAATTAATATTAAATTATTAAATGATAAATAATATTTTGTAACTTCCAATACGTGGATTGTCTTTTAAGTTTTGCATATAAAGCTGAAATAAAACAGTAGATAGCTCTTAAAGACTTCATTGTTTTTCGAAGTACTCTCCACGAATATTAATGCACTTTTGCATGCACTTGAACTAATTTTGAAGGTAGTTGTTCCACTTGTTTGTTGGTATAATCAAATTGCGTTTTCGAAGGCACCAACTACTCCCTCTGACGACTGGAAACTTTGACTACGCAGTCCGTTCTCGATTTTTGGAAAAATAAGAAACAGTTGGGCCTTACGCCCGGACTGTATGGTGAATGGTTCAACAATTTAACGTTTTGTTGCGTTAAAAAATTAATTGTCTTGCGTGCTGTGTGAGAATTTGCATTGTCTTGGTGGAGGATGGTTTGTCATTCGGGGGTTGGTTTTTTCTAGCTCGACGATCACTTGCAGCAAACAAGTGGTTGTATACCAATCGGCAGTAACAGTTCCTTGATCTTGTAGAGGAGTTATTGCTGTATGACCTGCTTTCGAGACAAATATCGCGACCATCTTTTTGGAGAAATTTTGAGAACGGATGACCTGGTTTGGCAGATTTCCAGATGGCGATATTAACTTAGAAAGTCTAGTATAGTCGGCCTTGTAACATTGATGATGAGACTATATGTGCGTTAGTGGAAAAATCCCAACATTTCCACTAAATAGTTTACTGTTAGGATAAAGACAGCGTTCTGCCATTTAAAATGCTTGGATATATTTCCAAGCTCTATACATGGGTGTCGCATTAGTTGACTGAGCCTGAATCACATGTATGTAATTTCTCTTCTTGCGCGTAATGAAAAAAAAGAATCTTATTTGGATGGAGTCGTTACAGGCGATGAAAAGTGGGTTTTGTACAAAAACGTACGGTGGAAAAGGACCTAGAAGGAAGGAGGCGAAGATGCAAAGCCCGCCGTAAAAGCTGGCTTATGTCCAATGAAGGTGTTGCTATATATTTGATGAAATTGCGAGGAAATTATTCACTCTGACCTATTCAGACGCGGCGAAACAATTATGGCGGATAATATTTGTAAGCAACTCGCTAGACCTGATAAAAAACATAAGGTTTTGGACAATCGAAAAGGCATCATCTACCACCAGGACAACGTTAAATAATACGTCGCTCAATAGACTGTAAAAGCTGCAGATATTACAACGGGAATTTCTGCAGCGTCCATCTTGTTCTCCAAGTATTGAGCCTGTAGATTTTCATCTGTTCTGGTCTTGCAGATTCGCTTGAATAACAATAGATTTAATTTTGAAGAAGCTACCTCCCGAACATTTTCAAGGAAAACTAAGTTCTTCCTTCAAAAATAGAATTGACAAACTTGTAGATCGTTGGAAAACAATTGTAGAGAAGAATGTCGACTATATAATTAATTAATAAAGCATTATTCTTTAGAATCGAATCTATTGAATTATATTTTTACGGGCACTAACTTAGGCAAATATCCAATATTAATATTAGTTTTGGTAGTACTGGATCAAGTCTTGATTGGAAATTCTTTGGGAATGAAATAAATGAAATTTCGAATATCAGCATTAAAAGAACTATTTTCAATTTTTTTCATCTAGCAGACGTAAGTTTTCTGTCAAATAATTCTTTTATAGGATTTACATACCACGCTAACACATGTTTGGAGCTTAAATACTAGGTACTATTATATCGATATTGAAAATATAACTTATTATCAAAAGGAATTATAGAATTACACCAAATTAAAATTGATTCTTAAACATTAAAATTAACCTGAGGTATCTGAGAGTCTATAATTTTATGGGAAACTAAAACAATGACAATTTAAAGTGATGGAAAGTAAATATATTTACCATTTTTTTAAAAATAATATCCGCATGTTGCCTGCACTTATCCGGAATTGCGATTTGCAGAATGTGGAAAACTTCGAGCCTGGATTTATTCGAGGAAGATATTTTCTTTTAAAAATTTCAGACAGCTGTAAAATTCACGTAAGGTAAAGCGAATCTTTTGGGATTTTTCTCAGCCAATTATACGGTTAACTGTAGCATAAAATAGGAAAAGAGGAACGTCTTTTCCGACCCTATCATAAATTTTAATTTATTGTCCTTTACATATATCATAACGCGACAGCAAAACATTTACTCTATTGAGGACGAGTTACCTTTACGAGATTCAATTTAGTTTTCTGTGAAAGGAAGTAGTAAATATAAATGATTGAAATTAAAGTGTAGTTAGCTCTTACTTTTTGTGTAAATATCGTACAAGGTTATGGAAATGTTTACAATTTATGTCTTATTTCCTTCGCAAATAGATTATTCAGGATTTGTGTTACATAAACAAGTAAATCTTTGTAATTTATTGCTTTTGTTTTTAAGCTTCGTTTAATCCTTTTATTTCTTATTCTGCTTGTAATCTTAATCCAAACGTTAATCCGTAATAATACTGTCGTCACAATATATTCATAATTCATATTTCTTTTTATAAATTTTTTCATTCAACGTAATGAATCTATTTCCTTATTAGTTCGACTATCATTCGTTGAAATTAGAAGCAAAAAATGCAATAGTAATCCATCAAAAATTATTATCTTTTTATTTTAATCAACGACGATTTTCAAAATATAATAGCTATAACATGTTTAAGAGTCCGAAAACAACTTTTCTCGATGAGATAAGTACCAAAACAGATAAAAACAGAGGAACAGAATAATAGTATCTTCAACATACGAGGGTGGTCCAATAAGTACCCGGCCTGACCTAGAGATGGCGGTAGTTGTTTGAGAAATATCACTGTATTAGAAAGTACATTATCTATAAAGCATATGTTTCAAGTTTGAAGACGCCACGTTGTTTAGTAATTGTTTGGCAGCCATCAATAGTTAACGTTTTCAGTCAATTTGTAAAAATGGAGAAAATTGGTCGTCGTTACGTGATACAATACTTTAATTTGAAAATCCTCAGCCCAACCGATATTAAAGCTGAACTGGATTCTACTCTGGGTGAGTCTGCTCCTTCGTTTACAACAGTTAAATATTGGGTAGCAGAGTTTAAACGAGGCCGTACGAGCTGCCGAAACGAGCATCGCAGTGGTCGACTAAATGAGGTGATGACTTCAGAAATGGTGAAGAAAATCCACAAAACGGTACTGGATGATCGTCGACCGAAAGTGCGCAAGCTAGCAGACATAGCAGGCATTTCAAAGAGTGCGGTACATCGCATATTATCTGAAAATTTGGACATGAGAAAGCCGTGTGCAAGATGGGTGCTGCGTTTGCTCACATTCAACCAAAAACAGTGTCGTAGTTAGTTTTTAAATTATTAAAGAAAAATCTAGTATTTGCAAAGATATTTGTTAGCACAAATTTTTTAGTTTTACAGAATTGAATAGTTTGCGATATACGTAAAACTTCTTTATTTTAACAAAGTTTTATTCATTTAATTTCTAACATTGTTTAATACCAATATCGCTTTGTTTTCATTTAAAAGACAAAGCCTTTTAAATAAGTCAATGTGCATAAGTGAACGTTATTTCTAGGCATGTATTTCGGTAAAGAACTATTCAACTAATTTCTAGATAGTAGGTTTGAAATATTTTTAAAAGAAATTTCATTAACAATGCATTATCTACTTAACATGTTAAAGACATCTTCCTTAACCGTTTTTCCTGTTTCTAACACCTCGCTTGTCCCTAATTGCAGCTTTCGAATCATTAATGATGCGGCAATACTGGATTTAATCTTTTTATATCCTGGACAGTGTATCCACTATTAATTAATTAATTAATTAAAACACAACTATCTGTTGTTTTAAACCCGTTTAAAGATGCATAATTCTTTTAAAATCCTAAACTTAATTTATCGTTTGCTATGTAATATATTCTAATTGCTTAATGATGCGGATATTTTTATTGAGTGTAAGCAGTTCCTTAGGAAACTACGTAAATCTTAGTGTTTTAATTTATTTAGTGCAATACTTGCGCAAAGAAATACCTCTGGCAAATAATTTAAAAATTCTTTATGAGAAATACTTCTTTCATTTTGATTATACTTTTCTTTGCATTTCACATGCTGTTTGAAAACGTATTTGCCTCGAAAATATATTTTTTGAGAAGTACGTACTTCTCTTTTGTTAAAGGTTTGGCCATATTTAGTTGAAGTACTTTGCATTCTCGACATTTTAGAAATTAAAATGAAAACGACAAATACGAAATTAAAATAAAAGAAGAAATGTATACAAGGCTTTTCTTGTGTTATCAAGAGAATTATTAATCAGATAATGTATAACAGTTCCAAAAATATGAAACTAAATGCAATATCGAAGTAGTAAGTGAAAAATGCGAGGAATGATGATAACACGACCTTACTAACTTGCATTCAACATGATAATTAGGTAACTTATTATTACGAGAGAGGGCTGAAAAGTCCGCAAAATGACGGGTAAATAGTATAACTTCACACCGTTTTTATAATGGAACAATAAACTATTTCTCTAGCAACCTCGTCAAAATTTAGATCGCACGTTTATTAGCAGACGACTGCTTAATTAAGAAAGTCTTGGAGTTTTTGATTAGATGAAGAGTGTTGAAATTTATAATCTCACTAAGTAATTCTTCTTGAAAAGGTTATCAGCAACAAATATGCATAATAAGATGAAGGAACGGATGGAGAATTAATTTCTTTTACTTTTCTCTGTTGATAAATGGGTGTGAATTCAAATGGTGTTAAAAAGACATTACCTGGTGGATATCCAAAGTCTGCCACTATATAGAAAAATGATGAAAAAGTGTATACGTTTCAGAACGTCTGAGATAGCAAAAGCTGTAGGTATCAAAAAAGAACGTGCGACATATATTTTGAATAAAGGATTGGCTATGAGGCGACGACTCAGTGTTGATCTAAAATTAGTGCCAATGAAAATTTCTCGAGAGCGTTTGGAGCATTTTAAATTTTATTCATCTATTCATTAACACCGATAAGACTTGGGTTAATCCCTATATGCCCAAAGCAAAACAACAATTTAAATAGTGGGAGCACAGTGATTTCCTTCCTCCCAAGAAGGAGATGATTGCTTTAATGATGATGCATTCATTTTTTGTGATGCAAAAGGTATTCTGCTTGTTGATTATCTTCCAAAAGAACAAACCACTAATATATAGCATGAGTCTTTTAGTCTTTTCGGTTTGTACCGCGGCCCCTTATTCGCTAAATTTACCACTGTCGGATTACCACCTTTTTCCACGCCTAAAAAATTCTATGCTGGTTAGAAATTTTCGGCAGACAACGATGTTAAAGCTCCTATGAATAAAAGTTCCAAAATGCAAAGCTCTATTCTTTATTTTCATTCCACAGACATTTCAGCCCTCCCACATACTATAAAGCAGGAGAATTTGATGAAAACTGGGACCGTTAATTCACTGTTAGAGTAAATAGAGAGCGGAAAATCGTAAAATGTGTATTAACCACTTTAATTATTAAAATTATTAACTTCAACTATAAACAATGTTTGACAGAACATTTGTCGACTACGATAAGAAAATGCAAGTTTTTCTAAATGAAGAAAAGGAATAAGGGGTAAGAAAGTAGAAGTGACTAAGATTTTTGTGTACACTACCTTCTCCAAAAATTTGTGGTACATTTCTTAATACTTTTGTACGCACCATTTGTTTAAAAAATAAAAGAATTATATGTTATGCGCAGATGTAATAAAGTATATCATATATGTGTGCAATAAGGCAATGAAAATAGCAATGTGTATTTGAAAGCCAAAACAAAACTAGAACATAAGCAAAAGGGTTGAGTGACAACACACCCAAATAAAAGAACTCCTGTATACAAATATATTTATGTACAATGTTTTATTGCATTTCTTGAATTAATTTCCCTTTCCTCATTCGTTAGTTTTTATCAATAACTTTTTTTCTTTTTCATTTGCTTACTATAGTAATCTAAACTATTCTATAATAATGCGGAAAATGCCGTCGCATATGTGGATAAACACCAGTACATCGTAGACAATAATGTCTGTTGAACATTTTAGTATTCTATAATGCGTCTTAAATTTTGCATTGCATATTATAGTAAAATAAAGCTTTCGTATATAATATTTTGTATTTTGAAATATCATCCGTTTTTCGTTTTCGCGAATATATGCATACATATGTATGTACCAATGAACTCCATACGTATACATACATATGTATATAGGTTAAATTCCAAGTGCAGAATATATAAAGCCATATTATTTTTCCATTTACATATTAATTAAACGCACATATTGTTGGGAATATGTTCCGGAGCGTTTATTCGTGCGGCGTGCGGGATTATGCGCTCGATTAACACCACGAGATGGCGATGGCAATGGTGAATTCTAATGTGGCGTAACCCTCTTACCAGTGTACAAATAACTACAATCGGGTCATGTGACGACACTTTTTTGCAAGTGTCCTTCTCTCTCTTTCTCTCTAATCTAGATTTTATCCAGAATGGAATTTTTCCAGTTTCGTTGCGTATATATTTGAGCGGGGAATAAAACGATACTTAGAGGGAACAAAAAAACTTTACCTTTAAAATACATTCGACTTTATTCGATATTATTCGCAATTCGATGTATTGAAAAAATATGGTGGAATTTCGTGCAGAAATATTATAATGAAATTTCCAAACAATATAGGAATGTAAATGGTCTACACTCACTACGATGTAAAGGCTGTTTCAAATTTTGCGGTTTTTTTAAAGAATAAATAAAACACATAATTTGCATTCACTTTCAAAAACTATTTATTTGTAATTGAAGTATCAGTTATGACATTTATATGCGAAAAATAATATTTGCCAAATGGCCTCCTCTTGCAGCTCCACAGACGTCCACTCTTTTGTTAAAATTTTCAATGACATTTTGACATAATTGAGGCTCTATCTCACCAATGCACGAATACGTTCATTTTTCAAAGTAAGAATTGATTGTGGATTGTTTTTATAAATCTGACTTTTCACATAATCCTAAAGAAAATTGTCTAACGGTGTCGAATCACATGATCTTGGTGGCTAATTAACATCACCGTTTCTTGAGATTACACGTCCAGGAAATTTTTCTTTCAATAAATCAATTGATTCGTGTGCAAAGCGATGTGTAGCGCCATCCTGTTGAAACCACATATCCTCTAGATCAATGTTCATTAATTCAGGCCACAAAAATTCGGTTATCATCCGACGATATCGATCACCATTAACAGTTACAGCTTCATCGCCAGCATTTTCAAAGAAGTAAGGTCCAATTACACTACCTGACCATAATACATACCAAACAGTAACTCGTTTAGGATGCATAGATTTCTCATGAATAATTCGTGGATTTTCCTCACCCCAGATACGGCAATTTTGTTTATTAACATAGCCGCCAAGTTCAAAATGTGCCTCATCGGAAAACATTATTTTTTGAGAAAAATGAGCTGGTTGTTCATGGATGAAATTGACAAATGAACGATGTTTTAAATGATCTAATGGTTTCAGTTCCTGTGTTATTTGAAACTTATATGCCTTTAGAGTTAAATTCTTGTGTAAAATACGCTATGTTGCGGATCCATTAAGTCCAAGTTATTGTGAACGTCGTCTAATAGACATTTCAGGATCTTCAGCAACACTTTCACGAACCAAACCAATATTTTCTTGTGAACGACCACTACGACTGTATTTTTCACTTTTTTTATCTTTCACGGAGCCGGTCTCTTGAATTTTTTTAATAATTCGACCAATAGTGCCTTCAGATGGACGATTATGTAAACCATAAAATTCACGTAATTTTTTAAAAACTCTTTTCACAGAACGCTGATTTTTATAAAATAATTCAACAATTTTAACGCGTTGTTGTACCGTGTACGAACTCATTTTTATAAATGTCATACATCACACTTCTTAAATACCCACATACCCAGACAAATTCGGTGCGCCATCTATATTTTATTTATTCTTAAAAAAACTGCTTAATTTGAAACAGCCTTTGGTAAAGTATAACGCTTTTTGAATAGAATATTTCTTCTAAATTATAAGGACCATAGTTTAACAAATTATTATCTACCGAAAACAGATGATTTTAGAATGAAAAGTACGCGGCTAGTAAGGAAAACTATCCATACGTTTCCATTTACTAGGTTATCTTCACTTATTTATACAAAAATAGATCAATCAATTATATATTGCTCGTTCTTTTGGATAACCTTCTGCTGTTTTTCAGTGATCTTCGTAATTTCTCATTCATAGAACTTATTTTTATCGGCAAAACATTTTACAAAGTGTTAATTCACTCAGATGAGGCCCTGAGTCAAAAGTTAAACCAAAGAGAGAGTGTTGAAAAGAACGAAATTAGTAACGATCTGAAAATTTCAGATTGAGCAGTTATGGTGGATATGATAGCACATCCAATTCAAGATCTGACAATTTTTGAATAATTTTTGACGGGCGAACAAACTTGAGTGTGGTCTTGCGTGGTCGTATTAACAGCTCTTTTACGATTAACTAAATTTAGACGCTGCTGAATGATGGATTCGTCCAAATCTTCGACAGCACATACCAGTGAAAGTAAAATTTATAGGTGAGAGATCAAGAACATTTTCACACATCCACATTCATGTAAATAATCCACTCCTCATCATCAGTTAACGGCAACTTCAAAACCGGTCATTTTCCTTCCGTTTAAGAATCTTATTGTAGATCTTTATACGAGCCGTCAAGCAAATTTCTTTGAGTTTTTGAGATACCTCAATATTTGTACCGAATTCGCTAACGTATCGTAACTTTTTTATCTGCTCATGAGCGCTTGAATAATGGATGTTTAACGTTTTAATCTATAGCGCCTTATGCAGTGGGTTTGACTTGATTCACACTTTTGTTTTATTATCATTAACTACCTAACCTAGAAATGTCAATCATCAGAATGGGATTTTGTGAACCGTCGTTGGCATTAACCTTTTTGTAGAATACTGTTAGTAAGTAAACTTTACACAAATTTTTTCAAGCTCCACACATGTTCTTTCCTTTACGGAATTAAAAGAGTATAATACACACTTTGGTCTTTCGTTTTTAGGTATGCCCAAATACGGTTAATAAAAGATTTACTAAGAATGCTTTTCATGGCCAATAGAACACCAAAGCTATGTATCAGTGCACCTAACAGATATTCATACGCATGTGTGTATATACCTTGAACCTGATATTCTCATAGTGACCATACCAACCGTGTGTCTTAAATGCCTTCGAGAAGTTCAGTAAGGAGATACATTTAAAATTAGTTTATATTTCAAAGACGATAAACATTCTACACTCAGTTTTATTTTCCTGCAAGCCTATAATATTTTTGATTGGATTAGCATCCTAAGATTAGGAAGCCCAATCTAATATTTTTATCCCATTATCGATATTCAAAAAAGTACACTGACAATACAGTTTTTTGAAGCGTTGCCTTCTTAAAACAACTAATTGTATACCTCTCCACTTTATTTATCACCATTTCCTTAGCATCTAATTCTTGGAAAACGAATTTAGCAACCAAACTCACCGTACGTTGAAGCAACTCAATTAATGAATTGTTAAAGAGTTTTTAAAGCTTTTTCGAGTACTGATAAAAGATGTGGCACCCATGCCTTTCTTTTGGAAGTCGAAAACACGAGGCTTCAGCGATAAACACTAGGACGATTAATCTCATCGGTAAATGAGAAGTTTTATCGGTTCAGACACTTTTTTTAATGATATGCTAAGGGCGAGCAGGGTGGTGAAAATAATCGTAGACTACATGGTAAACAACCGCAAGTATATGGACGTTGTATCTGTTTCAGACGCATACATACGTAAAGTGCTTGTGAATAATTTCCCTTACTTGCGGAAACTGCTAAAGCTAGACTATCCTTATGACATCTTACTCTGCAATTGAATATCTCGAGATGAATGAAAGAGGGCCACGTTTAGGCTCAAATTTTGTTGGATGTGGAGGAGATTAGAGCTAGGAGAATGAGCGATGAAAACATAGGAAGCGAAAATATATATTACAAATTTAAAATTTACTGAAGTTCTGAAAACTGGAAAGGTAAGTTTCCAACCTTCCAAAGATTCGAACTTTGCTGCACTATATCTTCTGATCTGCCATATCGATCTTTCTAGTTTACATTACTGGTAATTAGAATTTTGTGATTCTAACTTTGTGTCGTTGATTGAGGTTTACATCGGAGATCCGTTTAGATTTTCATTCACAATTGATTCGTTTGATTTCATTAATTTTTATCTTTTTTAGATAAGTCACTTGCTCAACTGAGAAACTCCGAGGGGGAGGAAGGAAACCACACTTTCGCGTCTGGGTCCTCCCTAGGATAAGGTTGTGGAAGAAAAGTAAAACTTTTCCTACATCCAAAGAAATTGAAGAACAATGTTTTTGAGCAGATATTTAGTCGTATTACATGTATATTATAGTTACTGTCTGTTTTTATTGATCAACTGAATCCTTTTTAAACAATTCCTTTCGAACTTGAGGCAATGCTAAACTAGTTTAATACCGCGTTTTGATTATATTATACTTTTCTTTTGTTAATCTGGTACGTAGACTTCCGCGGTCGTGGTCCATACTACCTACTTCTGGGCTGCCGGGCTGGAACCGCGTTACTGGTATAATTGTCGACGTTTCAGTGCAACAAGCAGTAGCAGTAGTTGAGCCCTGAAGATGTCTCATATGAGAGGGTACGAAACGTCGGCAGTTATACCAGTGACGCCGTTCCAGCCTGGAAGCACAGAAGCAGATTTTCTTTTATTGTTACGAAATAAATTTCACATTACTGCAAACTTTCGAGGGTGTGTGTTTCGATATTCCTCTGCACCCACTGCAGAGCTTTTATTAAATACGACATCATGACGATATACGTACATATGGATCGTCAATCAGTACAATACTAGAATTTTATTGAACAATGGCTAGAGACCATCGATACCTGCTTAATCGCTAAACATAATGTTTATCATGTTTCTTTTTAAAAGGAATTATCTACTCACTCTTGTGATTCCTGTGACACAGATTGTACATTAGTAACATTTATTATAATAATTTAACTGGTGTTGTTTGCTCAGTAATTCCAGGAAAAATTACTAAACAATATTTCAATGTTTTTGCTAAAACATACTTATATTTCAATCACGGCTCTTTTAAGTACGTAAACATTTCGAATGAGAATGAATGGAATTTTTATTTTACAAAATCCCTGTTCTGCTCTTACTCAATGTGCATATCAATTTGTCTTAATTTATATTTCTTTTAAACTTTTCTCGGAGAAAAAGGAAAACAATTTTTACGGTAAAGCCGATGAAAGAAAAGGTCCGATGGTTCGCTCAAAGCATTAACCCCATTTCGTCCATTTCTTTATTGGAGGGAAACTTAGTCTGCCGGCAAATTCACTGGATCTCGATTTGTTTGTTATTCAGGCGCGGTTTCCTGGATGGTCCTGAATTTTTCAAAGGCGTAGAGTAGAGGTGAGTTTCCCAAGCTAAAATTATGGACCTCTTTGCTTTATATACACTTGCATACGCATTACTTCCTATATGAAACGTAATCTTTTAAAAATACCGAGAATAAATGTATAAATGTTTTATTAACCTCTGATAAATTATCTAAACTGTGTGTAGCGACAGATATAACAGCTTTGATAAATAGCTATCTTTTACATATAAAATATAAAATTGATATTTAACAATTGAAAAACAATTTGACAAATAAATAATATAGAAACTAAATTCTGTAAATTGATTTTTTGCTCGATTAACTATCATACTAAAACGAAAAACATCTTAACACTCATCCTTATCGCGTTGAGCGATTCAGAAACGAATCTGACGACTTGCTGTCTCGAAAAGTTTTTCGTGGTTTCTTTCCATATTTGAGTGAATGCTAACAGTAAAAGATATTAAGTCGTACCACAAGCACGATGTAATAATAATAATAATAACAATGCTTTATTACCTAATATAATTAGTACTTCAATTGTGGGACAATACAATACATAGCATAAATAAATGTATGTATGTAAAATGAGTATTTCAATAGAAAAGAACCAAAATATATATATTTACACATAATTGTTGAAATACTCGGCCACTGCGGTTTTTAGCTCTCCCAAAGTATTGTATAATCACAACTATACGTGGGCAAGGTGAAAAGTTCTCCGCCTGACACAGAGATGGCGTTACCTTTAACAGAAATTTATGTTTCCTGCGTGGCTGCATGTGTCTTTGGTTCATATGAAAATTTTCAACTTGTCTTAAGTAGTTTGTTTGCAAGAATTTTTGTAGTAGACGTCGTGGGTGTTATTTTTTGAAATGGATAAACTTGAATATCGTGCTGTTATAAAATTCTTTGTTTTGAATGGTATAACCCCTAAATAAATTCATCCGAAGTTGACAAAATGTACGGGGACTCTGCTCCTTCGATGTCAACCGTTAAAAAGTGGGCAGCTGAATTTAAACGTGGTCGAAGATAACCCTAGTGAAGGATGGCCAAAAACCGCAACCACACCAGAAATCATCGAAAAAGTACATGATATTGTGTTGGACGATAGGCGAGTGAAAATGAGTGAGATAGCTGAGGCTGTGGGGATATCGGAAGGAAGGATGCGAAACATTTTGCACAAAGAATTAGAGATGGGAAAGCTCTGCGCAAGATGGGCGCCGCATTTGCTGAATGTCGATCAAAAGCAAATGCGCAAACGATTTTCAGAGCATTCTTTGGACCGATTTAACAAGAATCCGACCGATTTTGTGCGGCAATTTGTCACCATGGATGAGACATGGGTACATCACTACACGCCTGAAACGAAACATCAGTCGAAGCAGTGGGTGAAAGCCGGTGGTCCAGCGCCAAAGAAAGCGAAGTCGATCGCATCTGGCAGAAAAATCATGGCCAGCGTGTTTTGGGATGCAAAAGGAATTTTGTTAATTGATTACCTTGAAAAAGGCCGAACAATTACAGGCGCATATTACTCTAACCTTCTTGACCAGCTGGACGCCAAAATTCGCGAGAAGAGGCCTGATTTGAAGAAGAAAAAAATCATTTTTCATCAGGACAACGCACCCGCACACAAGGGTGCGTTGGCGATGGGAAAATTGCGGGATTTGGGGTACGATTTGCTCGGCCATCCTCCCTATTGTCCTGATTTGGCACCCTCAGACTTCCATCTATTCCCAAATTTGAAAAAAATTGTTTCTGGAAAGCGATTCACATCCAACGATGAAGTTGAAAGGACCGTAGAAGAATATTTTGACAGTCTTTCAGACTCTCACTTCCGGGAAGGAATATTGATGTTAGAAAAACGCTGGACCAAATGTGTTGAACTCAAGGGAGATTATGTAGAAAAATAAAATCATTTTTTAAATTTAAATCGCAGTCTTTCATTGTCAGGCCGAGAACTTTTCACCTTGCGTACGTAATTGATTTTATTGAAATTATCAGTAGTAATATATATTGGCGAATTTAGTAAGGCATTTGTTCTGGAAGATCCACTGTTTTCGACCGAATTTTTGTTCAGCGATGAGGCCGATTTCTATCTTAATGGCTACGTCAATAGGTATGCAAAATTCAATTCATTAAGAATTGAAAGCGGCTGATCTTTTGAATCGTCACCGTTTCAGTCCCTGGGCTCTTGAAAAGCTTAAAGAAGCCCACTGTTTTCGATCCAACTTTTGTTCAACGACGAGGCCTATTTCTGGCTTAATGGCTACGTTAATAAGTACAATTGCCGTATTTAGAGTGAAGAGCAACCCTAATAGGTTCAAGAGCTGCCATTACATCTAGACCAAATCACGGTCGGGTGTGGTTTATAGGCAAGTGGAATCATCGGTCTATATTTCTTCAAAATAAAGACGGCAGCAACGTAACGCGTAACGGCGCCCGTTAACACGCCATGATAAAGGACTTTTGCTGCTTGAAATTGAAGCCCGTGATCTCTACGACATTTGGTCCCATCATGCCATAGAGCCTGTGAAAGCATGGCTTTATTGCGAGAAAAATTTGGCGAACACTTAGTTTCACGTAAAGGACCTGTATAATGGGCGCCTAGATCATGTGATATCACACCTTTAGACTTTCCCCTTTAGGTCAACGTAAAGTCCAAACTCTACATGGACAAGCCAGCTATAATTGAGCAATTGGAAGCCAATGTTACTCGTGTTAGTCGCCAAATAACACTTGAAATGCTCGAACACGTTATAGAAAATTGGAACTTTGGAACGAACCATGTTAGGCACAGTTACAGGCAACATTTTAAGGAAATAATTAAAAAAAATAAATGTCAAGGATGGTTCTTTTGTATGATAATAAAGAATTCCTTATAAAATTGAAGTTTTTACTTTCTTTATTTTTGAAATAGTACCTCCAAATGAATCACCTTTACTTTAATGTTTCTCTTTTAAATATTATTTATTTCTACAGAAAATGAGGGTTTTGGAATATTCCATCAAATAATTAAATTACCCATATAACTAATATTCTGTTTGTTTGCTTTAAGTTAAATTCTTTTTAATAACATTACTTTCCTTAAACGATTTTTAAACTCACATTGAACTTCCTGTAACAAAATAGTATACTTTAAATTCCATTAGTTGTTAGATTTTACAATTACCTTTTCTACACATGGCAATTACATACAATTATTATTTTTATGAATTGATTCTAGTTTAGTATTTTTTAAATTAATGGGTACCATGTGTAACTGTTCATAAGGATACAATACATTAATTCTACAAGAATTACAAATATTTACAACATATTACTAACTTATGTGTGACTTAATTGTATTCATTTAAAGAACTTTCAAACATGGACCTTTGAAATTATCATTAAATAAGGGTGCTATTGTGTTTAACAGTAAGTACTTAGGCTTAGTTTAGTTTTGATATGATACATAACCAATTTTAAACGTTTAATATGGAATTTTCTTCCGATGTTCACTATTTATGTATATACGAGGTTTCTCGAAAATTTTTAAAAAATGTTTATTACCTTTTAGTGACTTATCCTCTGTATTTATATCACAACAATACATATTACTGTGGGCAACAAATAGTAAGACTTTGTTTATAATTTTTAAATTCTTAATTTATTCTTCTAAATCTATTTCGTCCCCCTCAAAGTAATCCCCCCTGGCCCCAATACACTTGTGCCAACGTTTCTTTCAATTCTCGAAACAGTTGTTAAAGTCAATTTCAGGAATAGCCTTCAATGCGCGTAGCGATTCACATTCAATGTCTTCAATTGACTCAAAACGGTTTACCCGGAGCGGTTGTTGGAGTTTGCTGAATTGCCAGAAGTCACACGGAGCTAAATCAGGCCAATACAGTGGCTGCGGCACGATATTGGTTGAAAATTTGGCGAAAAACTCACGAAGAATTAATGTAGTATGCGACGGTGCATTATCGTGGTGCAAAAACCAAGAGTTGTCGGCCCATAATTCTGGCCTCTTTTTACGAATAGCATTGCGCAAACGACGCATAACACTTAAATAGTATTCTTTGTTGACAGTTTGGCCGGTCGGAAGGAATTCGGAGTGCATCACACCTCGATAATCGAAGAAAACTGTCAACATAACCTTGATTTTTGACTTACTTTGACGTAGTTTTTTGGGCTACGGCTCACCTTTGATACGATATTCTACCGATTGATCGCCTGTTTCCGGGTCATAAGCGTAGATCCAAGTCTCATCTATCTCCAGTTATGATGCCTTTCATTTTGTCTTGATAGTCGGAAAGCATTGTTTCACAGACGTCAACGCGACGCTGTTTTTCGAAAAAATTGAGTGATTTTGGAACAAATCGTGCTTTCACTTTTCTTAGGCCCAAATGATCTTTCAAAATGGTTTTCACTAATCCTTCCGATATTCCAACGATGCCAGTAAGGTCTCTGACTGTTAATCGTCGATTCTCAAGCACCAATTCCTTGATTCTATTTACGTGTTGATCATCAGTTGATGTTGATGGCCGTTCTGGACGTGGTTCGGCATCAACGCGTTCTCGACCCTCTTTGAATAATTTGTACCAATCAAAAACACTTGCTCGCGACAAACAATTATCACCGAAGGCCTTTTGCAACATTCTGAACGTTTCGGCACCAGAAATTTAATTCCGTACACAAAATTTAATGGAACTTCTTTGTTGAATAATTTCACTCATTGTAAAAATCGCCGAATGTACTTTTTGTACTTTAGAAAGACAAGCGTATACTAAACACTGATGATTATTTTGATGTGACATTTGGCACAGATGTCACTGGCAGTCATACCAACCTAGAAAAAAATATTTCGACGAATGGGTTTTCGCGCGAAATTTAAATTAAAAAGTCTTACTATTTTTTGCCCACAGTAGTATACATGTATGTAACGCTGTTACCTTATTACTTACCGCATCTGTATTTTTGTGTATAATATTTACAAGCAGATATACATACATGTACATACATATTTACGAAGTAAAGTTTTTCGTCCGCATTTTATATTCATACCTTTAGTACACAAATATTGGGTATGTTGCAAAACTCGAAGTACTATGCTCTCGATGTATTATTCAGGAACAGCGGTCGAGCATTCGCAATAATGCGGTATATAAAGAAAGTATTGTAGTAAAATTCGGAAAATTTCATTGCACTAATAACAAATTTAAAACCACCAGTTGAATTATATTCACGTAAGAGGTAAAGGTTGAATTTTTTACTAATTTTAAACTTACATTGTTTTCAAAGATTTATTGTTTATGCTTTTGAAAAACGTGTGCAACATGCATACATGTATATATATAGTTTATTCCATTTAAGAATACAGTGGATGTTGTCTAAACTACAGAGCAGTTTACATTGCTCAAGTACATACAGTTAGTATGTATCTTTGGTTGCATATATATATATATATATATACACTCCGCGCAACATGAATAGGACCAACTGCATATATGACATTTGTAGTTGGTATAAACATGGTAGCGCGCTGGAATTGTTATTTTCGAAAATAAGAGGGTTGATAAAAAGATGTATGTAGGTACCAAATATAATTTTTGTAAAAGTCAGTGCAAATGTACGTTACTAATGACAATAAGTAGAGTAATTAAACGCCACTTGAATACGACCAATCTACAAAATAAAAGATTCGTTTGCAATAACAAAATACTTTATTGTTCAATAATGAGTACTTTTGCCATTATTTCTTATAACCTCAAATAGTCGGGATGGAATGGAATTATACAGGGTTCTCAAGTAGTCAACGGGAAGTTCCGCCCAACTTCGTTTCAGCGCCTTCTCTAGTTCGTCAGCGCAACTGAATTGGGTAGCATTGGAGTACAATTTACGCGACAACCATCCCCAAACATTTTCTATGATGTTCAGGTCGGGGGAGAGCGATGGCCAATCGAGAACCTCCATGCCTTGTTCTTGAAACCAGCGTCGAACAATGCGCGCGGTGTGAATACTGGCATTATCCTGTTGGAAAATAAATGGCCCACCTGCCATAACGTTGGAAAATTTGTCTTTCACCTGTTGCAGCAGCTGGACGTACTTTTCCGAATTCTGTCTGCCCTTCACTATTACTAAATCAACAGGTCCGTTATAGGAAACAGCTCCCCATACCATGACTGAACCAACATCGCCTCGTCTTCGTGACTGAATCACTTCATCTTTACGTAAATCGTGGAAATAATAAGAAAACCCATCCGGGCCATCTAAATTAAACTTCTTCTCGTCACTGAAAATAACAGTTTGCCATTCTCTTGTCCACCCCATTTTTGCTTGAGCAAACTGAAGACGTGCAGTGCGCTGAAATTCCCTTAAAGGAGGCCGTCGTTTAATTTTCAAACGTTTTAAATGCGGACAGGTCTTCAGTAACTTCTGTACAGTTCTTACCGATGCATTCGTTCCAACGTTATTCGCGATTTGTCTTGCCGTTAAAGCCGAATTCGATGCTTCGCGTAATATGACTCGACGTTCTCTCTTAGTTGTAACGGATGTTGTTCGCCCTTTAAAACGTTTTCCATAATTCTCGGGATCCCTAATAAAATTGTTCACAACCTGGTGTGATCGACTTATTTTCTTTGCAGTAGCCCTTGAGGAATACCCTTCTTGATGGAACGCTTTAATTTTTCCAATTTCTTCCATACTTAAGCACTTCTGTCGTCCCATCGTTGCACAATACCCTTAATTACAGATGTTTGTTTATCCGGATACACGTTGTAACTCGACACTCATCCGGTAGCTTACTATTAAATACTGGTCGTATCCAACCGGCGCGGTGCATTTTATATGTATGTGGTACTTACGTCACCCAATGCATAACGTTAGGCACTATTGCGCAATAATGCGTATTATTTGCCATATCATACCATTACAAACTTGCATTGTATTTTTAGTAAATGAATTGTTTTTCAAACCACCGAAAGCTTGCAACAAGTCGGGTGGTCCTATTCATGTTGCGCGGAGTGTATATATATATATATATATATATATATATATATATATATACATACCGTGCTTTCATATTAAAATGCTACAAACACCGTATCATATTAAATTCGGGTCTAGATACCGAATGTCGATCAGAATGTAAAGTGGTGAGGCGCGAGTCAGTCGAATCACAACAACGACTGACTACAGATTAGAGATTAAGTAGTTGTTCGTGGTACTTGACGGAAGGTTTATCACTGACTGTCCAAATTGTTTACGTCCAAAAATTAGTAAAGTATATTTTCTTTTAACTGTACAATTAGGTATTTTTACAATATGTTTCGCATTGAACTAAAAGACGTTTTCTAATAAAACGTTTAAAAATTAAAAAAAACTCTTAAAGAAGCTAAAAAATAAAATAACTTCTCGGAACTTAAAAAATACTCTTTAAACAGAAAATAGATATAACATGCCAAAACTTATAAAACACTTTTTAAATACAGAAAATAAATTCAATTAATTAAATTCTCAAATGTCCCTCCTGCTTGCGCTAAACAGTACCCCAATCTATTATAAAATTCATTTCGTACATTGGCCAGTACAAGAGGATTAATAATTTGGATTGGTGTTCGATATTAACCCGTAATTCTGCCAAATTATTAGCCCTTTCGTCTTGATGCCAATATAACTTTGATTTTATGTAACCCCATAAAAAAAAGTCATTAGGGGCTAAATCTGGTGACCTTGGTGGTCAGCGAATTGTACCACTATTAGATATAACTCTTTGGGGGAATATATTATTTAAATATTCATTCACAATTCTAGTTCCATGGGCCGGACAACCATCATGCTGGAACCATACGTTCTCTAAATTAGGATTAATAGTTCTCAAAGGAAGGACAATGTCGTTTTGAAGAAGATTCAAATATATTTCCCCATTTAAATTTCCTTCGATAAAGAATGGACCAATAATGTTATTCCCATAAATACCAGCCCAAACATTCAATTTTTCAGGATACTGTGTCCCCGTATTCAATTGTCGATACTCGTTTTCAATAGTTTTCAATGTTTACCGTGCAACGGCAACGTGGATTCATCGGTAAACAGGATAATCTCAATGAAATGTTCATTCGCATTTACACGTTCTATTACAGTTTCACAAAATTCCATTCTGCGGTGTTGATCAGCATGAAAAACTTCATGATGAGTTTGGTATTTATAGGATGTGTATTTATTTTTCTTTAATATCTTATGAACTTTACCCACGCTAATACCTATCTCTTCTGATATTTTAGATATACATAGTAATATTGGGATTTTCTTCGACCATTGCGCACACCATGACTTCCTGCATTTCTTTATCGTTATTTATCGTTATTTATTCTCCGTATTTTATGACATTTACATCGCAAAATGCAACCTTCTGATTTAAACTATTTAACTATCATACTAATGATATTGTTGTTAATGCAGGAAAGAGACGATCTACATACTTTTCAGAGAAAAGGCGCTGGATACGCCGTAAAGAATTACCTTTCAAAGCCCATGTTATCATTTGAATTTTTTCTTCCAATGTATACATTATCAAAGTAATATAATTAAAGAAATATTTAAATTTAAAGGTCTTACCGTAACACACTCTCCCAAATGCAAACCACGAATAACCGTTAATACGATATCAGTAGTCAGTTATAGTCGTGATTCAAATGACTCGCGCCCCACCACTTTACATTCTGATCGGTATTCGGCAGCTAGACCCGAATATAATGTGGTACAGTTTTCGTAGTAAGGTAAATTGAATACACGGTATATGTATATATATGAATTATTTGATTTATTTCTAAATATTGAAAACTATTTCACCAAATATCATAATCATTATTTGTTTCTGCCCAATGTGAATTACTTTCCCTTTAGGATTTTTACAAATTCCTGAAGGACCTGGCATTTCAGGAGTTTCCGGATCTTCGAGAGAATGCATATGATCCGATGATTCACACATAATGGCATTAAATTTATAATAGTACCAAACTATATAGTTCTAAGAAGAACTGTCTTATAACAGCTATTTAATATGTCTATTATTCTCGAAAATACCAAAGAAAATACTATTCAACGTCAACACTCGTAATACGAAAACTATCAATACAAAAACGTAAACAAACATAGGCAACCAATATTACCTTAGATTTACGGAATAATTATGTAATGCAAATTTACCTTTTGTATTGGCCAATCGGTAACAAAAATTACGATTCCCTATCTAAATAGGCACTGTATTCTTAAATGGAATAAACTATAGTACGTATACATATACGGTGTGTCTTATTTATTGTGTGATATTATAAGCGAAAGAGTTGATGAAAAATAGATGGAAAATCGTGATTCTGTACATTGGCCAGCAAGATCTCCAGATTCCGGAGATTTTTGAAATGGGTTTATGCTACTCGTGCACAAGCTCTAGAAGATCCGAGTTCGTAGAGAAAGTTTCGAAATAACTAAATATTTGTTGCGAAAAGTGAGAAGAAATCTGACTAAAAGCTGGGATTCTACGAAATACTCGGATACCTATTATTAATAGTGGAGGTTGTTTCCAACAGAATCTGTAGACGTTATTAACTAGAAATTTACAAATATACATTTCTAATTTGTTTTTGTTGTTTCTTATTTTGTTTATAATATTAAAATATTCGTATAGAATTTGACAATACGAACTTACTAAATTATATTAACGTCGAAACCATTGCCAAGTATTTTCACTATCTACTTGTTCAAAGAAAACAATGTGAATTATTGATATGAATTTACGTATACTTATGATTTATGCTTTCGATTGTTTATAAAAGTGACATATGATAAAGGGTGTTTCAAATTTCGCGGCTTTTTAAAGAATAAATAAAACACATAATTTGCATTCACTTTCAAAAATATGTTATTAGTAATTGAAGTATCAGTTATGACATTTATATGCGAAAAATAATATCTGCCAAATGGCCTCCTCTTGTAGCTCCACGGACGTCCACTCTTTTGTTAAAATTTTCAATGACATTTTGACATAATTGAGGCTCTAATCTCACCAATGACACGAATAATTTCATCTTTCAAAGCAGGAATTGATCGTGGATTGTTTTTATAAACCTGACTTTTCACCTAATCCCAAAGAAAATAGTCTGACGGTGTCAAATCACATAATCTTGGTGTCCGATTAACATCACATCACATAACTTTATCTATATCTTATCCATTTTGTCAATTGATAATTGAAAAGCACCATTAATGTTTGCATCTGTGTCAACATCATTTGACAGATTGCTTTCAGTTTGTGTTCGCTGATCAGTGCTCGAAGTCGCATCGTGGAGTAACTTTTCGCAATTTTAGGCCTTCGGGTCGAAGGTGCTCCGAAAGGCTTGGAAAACTGCCAACTTTGGATGTAGCACACCTTCTCGGGTTCATTCTGGCACGGTGCTTAGCTTTCTTGAACTTCTGCACCCACAAACCCACACTTGTTCAGTACAAAAATACTCTATAAGAATCTATTAGTAATTGTTTCAGTGATTAATTTTAGTGATGAACTGTTAATCATAGAACATACACATGAATTAGTATGCGCATGTTATTTATTAATTTGAGCCTACCTATAATTCAGTGGCAAGGTACTAGCTCAGTGGTAAGTTACTGACCATTATCCGAAAAGATTTTTCGCGGTCTTTTCTTCTCGTTTAAGGTAAATACCAATAGCGGCAAATTTTCAGTCTTATCACGAGCACAAATATAATAATACTTATGGCGTGTCGGTGCTCATTGTAATTGAAGTTAAACTATTGGTGGATGCGAAGACCTAGATTATTATTATTATTATTACTATTATTAATATATTAAAAATTACTATTCCTTCTAAGAAAAAGTGATTTAATAAATCTTCTCAATTCTAAATTAAGTAATTTTCGTTTCGTTTAACATGATGATGTCTAAAAATTATAATATTACTTTAGTAACATTATTTTGTTCTCGAAACTTTTGTGTAAAATGTATGTGCAATGCGTATTTAAGGAAAATAATACAAACAAGGTAAAGTATAACACTACTTACATAATATATAAAAGTAATTCTTTCGATATAACACCAACATAATAATAATAACTCTTAGAATAACAATTTAAAATGATCCTTTTCCCATATCCATGTCATTAAGAGGTACATAACAGATACATATAACTCCACAAAATTGGGTGATTTTGCAAAAAAAAAGTTCCAGTTCGTTTACTTCCTTATATTTCCAGAGCCGAAGACAGTTATTTGTGCGGATAATCTTCCAGAAACCGTCCCACTGTATCGACCAGTAAGACATGTAGAAATATCGTCTGGCTTCCAGTCAGTAACAGTAAAATTAGTGAGCTGGTGGCGCCGTTTTTTTCTCTATCGCTGTTTATATTTTATTTCGGAAAATTGTGATAAAGGGGAAGTTATTCGTTTGAAATTATCTGAACGAAAATATAATAAATTTAGTTCCTCAAACGTGCAATTCCGCATGCGAGGCCTAGACATTAACAACATTACTGTTTAATGCATAAACATATAATATTTATTAAAACAATTAGAAGATATTATAGCTTCGTATATAGTTACAGTAGTATAGTATATTAGTATAGTATTTATAGATGTACGTTTTGAAAAAGAAAAATTATCTGATCAATCAATACTTGTTCAGGGGAAGCAAAAAAAAAATGATTAAAAACTACGTTGAATTTCAGATTAATTAACGGTCATACTATAAGTTAGAATGAAGCAAATGTGACTATTTTTTGAATAATTCAACTTCAATAGATTATACTGCTTCACAGATATGCAAAGAGTACTAGGAGAGTTTTGCAATACAGCTTTGTTTATTTAATTTTTTCAAAGTAATTTCTCTACACTCAATACACCTCTCCATCCTCCGAAACCAATCTTTAAACCAGTTCTGCCAAGTTTCACTAGGGAGTAAAGCACACTCGTTGTCTCAAGCCCGCAGAAGGTCCACATCACTGGAAAACCGCCTCCCGTTTAGCTTCATCTTCACATACGGGAACAGTGCAAAGCCGCAGGGAGCAAGATCTGGACTGCAAGGAGGGTGCTCGAGAAGTTTTAATCTTGTCGTGGTCAAATATTCGATGCAGGCTTTGGTGCGGTGAGCTGGACCATTATCGTGATGGAGGAACTAGGTGTCCATTCTTGACTTTGGCCGCAGATTCATAGATCCAATGACTTTAGACAGGCACTGTTCAGTATACCACTTAGCTGTGACTGTCTTCTGTGTATTCAAAACGACGCGTTCCACAATTCCACTCGATTTGAAGAATACAGCTATCATTTTCTTCTTTACAGATCGTGATTTTCTGACAACTACGGGTGTGTCCTCATCATCAAAGACTCAAACTTTGCTTTGAGCTTTGGTCGATACATTGTAATAGTACAGCCAAATCTTATTTGTTCCTTATTAAACTTTTTTAGCATCTCCTCGTACCAAGTCACACGTCGTGTCATTTGATCTTCAGTCAGTCGATGCGGCACCAAGAAAGAACAAGCTTTCTTCACGTGCATACGATCATGCGGAATCAAACGAATTGCTGGTGCATTGAGGCATGAGGTACCCTCTATCTATTCGTAGGTCACTCACCTGTCCTCGCCAAGCATTTTCCTCACAGTAGTAACGTTTTCCTCCGTAACTGATGTTCGTGGCCTTCCCGGCATCACAGCACTCTCCAAAGTTAAATTTCCCCTTTGGAATTCTCTCTACCACCTGAATATCGTTGTGCGATGTGGACAAACATCACCTAGTGCAAGAGTCATTTCTTCGAAGCACCGGTCTATGTTTAAACCACGCACGAAGTTATAACGCAAAACTTTTTAGTGACCACGATGCCATAGCAAGCACATTACACTCTCCCTGCTAATGAATAACAGAGCCCATCGACATGGCGCGGCGGCTGCTATGTACGTATGAACATGTCTCAACGTGCAGCAACAAGCAGCTTCCTACAATTCATTGCTGCGGCATATTGTCAAACTTTCCTAGTACCCTTTGTATATACAATAATTTATTATAACGTTTTTAAATTATTTTATTATATGTAATTTAAATACGATTCGATCTATGTAAATACGAACCTTATTAGCAAAAACCAACGTTTCTTAAGTTACGATTATTTTAACGAGAAATCCTTTTTGTTTAGTCACGTACTTTCTGTCTCATAAAACCGAAGAGCCCTTCGTCTAAGAACGAACGTATTTGAACTTGCAGTCTATTTCCTGGAATATTCTCAGTAATATTCCCCTTATATTTAATATTAATTATTTTACATAATTTGTAATTATGATCAGAAATTCCGATTTTAATTCCTTTTATACAGAATACATATTTATTATTCTACCCATCTATCTACCTACTTGACAATTATGATCAATCTATAATCTACTAATTTAATTATAACTTTTTGCGCGTTTTTTTTTCTCTGTATCTTATGTAATAAATTGGTTCTTTTCAAACTGACCTGTCTATTTGCTCATCGTCCCATCGATTTTTTTATAAGGCACGATCTTTTAGAAACGTTTTCTTATTCTGTAACGACATCCGCTTGCAACACGTATTTTAACGGCAGAATATGTGGACGTTCGGAAATGAAGTTTTTGCCACAACCCCATGGTCATGATATACATCTATCCAAGATGATACACTCACGCACGCATTATACTACTTATCGTTCGATACTTACCAGTTTCTACCACTACTTGGCAATTATGATCAATCCATAACATATTAATTTAATTATAATTTTTGGCGCGCTTCTTCTTTTCTTTTTTGAAATAAATTAGTTCTTTTCAAAGTGACCTGTATATTTACTCATCGTCCCACCGATATTTTTATGAAGCACGATCTTGTAGAAACTTATTCTGTAACGACATCCGCTTGCAACAGATCTTTTAACACCAGAATAAGTGCACGTTCGGGCAAGAAGTTTTTACCGTAACCCCGTGGTCGAAGTACATATTTCATGATCACGATATACAACATCCTGTCCAAGATGATACACCCACGCACACATGTATACCACTTATTGTTCGATACCAGTTCTTATATATTTTAATACACAATTTATAAATTATTTTTATTAGTATACTCAAGCTTTAAGACTTCTTTTTATTTAAATTAGTAAATAAAATTTTAAGAACAATCTTGTTGTTTTATTTCTATCAATAACATTTCTTTCAGCTTGACACACGTCCTAAAATTTTTGATGCATTACTATAAATCAAATTAAGTGATAACTAACACTTTTTTTTGTTATGATTGCAATGCTAGAGCAAGGTCAGCAATCAATTATTTCTATTTCCATAATCATATTTTAATTACTACACTAGCATTGCGCGCGAGGGTTAATAATATCATATATACCTTTTACTTTAAGAAAATAATCCCTTAGGTAAATTAACTCACAGTATAAAGTTATTGAACAGGTTTTCTTCATATTTCGCTTGGAAACTATAAAAAGAATATTTTATTATTACCAATACTTTAATTGTACTGTCAATCTGATCGTTAAAGATCTTGATTTATTGCGGCGGCACGTTTTCGTCTACAAACATTACGGCTACGTCTGCATCTCTTATATAAGGTAAGATATAAACTCTTTACACTTTCCAACAAAAAACGCTTTCTACCAGCCCCTTTCTAATAGTTGATTAGATGATAGTAGATGTTGAAGAAACAGTATAAACTTCAGAATGCTTATTCTAACAACATATTTAGGAAGAAGTTTGTATTATAAAAAAGCTCTGTGCTTATCATAAGGTCATCCTATTGAACTTTCATTACAGTTTCCCAAGAACATTGCGTGAGATATTTGTTACCTCTAGGTGCACATCGTATTAAATGAGGTCTATGAAAAATTGCATAATGAGTGTGGGTAAGGCAACAATTTGTATCATAAGCCAACAAATTTAGCGATTATTGTAGCAAATGAATGAGAGCGTGTGTTATTTTGATTGAACAAAATTTTTTTCGGAAAAATTCTGTCTATTTTTTAGTTCGACATCAATATACGTACATATAAGCATAATATTTACCAGTGATTGTATTTCCCTTCTGTAAAGAGTCAATAAAAATTATGCCTTCGGATTCTCAATAATTGTGTCCATAACTTTTTTCGGTCGATAATGATCGATCGCCAAGAATCAATAGCATTGTGAAGCAATGCTGTGAATTCTGCTAACAATTTGTTGAATAATCAACATGCCTCCCTCTCACGTCCAATGAATTGAACGAAAAAGCGAGAATGCATCTGTCTCGCAATGTCGATAACTAAGTTACCAGAGCGTATAGACAGATGGCACTGCATCACGGCTATTTGCCAATTAAAAGAATGTTAAAAGGAATCATTCTATTATTAATAACACCCTATCTACTACATATGTTTCATGGATAGACCAATCATCAGGCAGATTCTGTGTTATTAATGAACGATTCCTTCATAGCGTTTGTCATATCATTACGATACAGAAAAATAGTGAATAATCAACATGCCTCCCTCTCACGCCCAATGAATTGAACGAAAAAGCGAGAATGCATCTGTCTCGCAATGTCGATAACTAAGTTACCAGAGCGTATAGACAGATGGCACTGCATCACGGCTATTTGCCAATTAAAAGAATGTTAAAAGGAATCATTCTATTATTAATAACACCCTATCTACTACATATGTTTCATGGATAGACCAATCATCAGGCAGATTCTGTGTTATTAATGAACGATTCCTTGATAGCGTCTATCATATCATTACGATACAGAAAAATAGTGAATAATCAACATGCCTCCCTCTCACGTCCAATGAATTGAACGAAAAAGCGAGAATGCATCTGTCTCGTAATGTCGATAACTAAGTTACCAGAGCGTATAGACAGATGGCACTGCATCACGGCTATTTGCCAATTCGTTCAATTCATTGGACGTGAGAGGGAGGCATGTTGATTATTCACTATTTTTCTGTATCGTAATGATATGATAGACGCTATCAAGGAATCGTTCATTAATAACACAGAATCTGCCTGATGATTGGTCTATCCATGAAACATATGTAGTAGAATGATTCCTTTTAACATAACAATTTGTTGTTTGAAGTTACTGTAAATGAAGATCCCGACGTATTCGATGGTCATATGATTACGTAAAAATTAATGTTTAATTAACACACGCCATTCTTTTTTCTTCATATTAACACAAAAGAAACAAATAGTTTACTTTAAACGATTGCAATTGCTTATCTATCTGACAGATTTAGACGAAATGTGGACAGCAGGTTTGAAAAACATGGCTGTAAGTCTAACTTTAGAAGAGTCACTCTTCCGTCAAATCGGTTTCATAATATCATTAAAAGCTTAGCTGCGAAAAATATTTTAGAATGGTATGTTACACGACGTGCTTTATGTAATCGTCACAACAATAGCAGGACATAATTGGACAGGTAAACGCCTTTCAATAGCTACCTAGCAGGTATATACTTAACAGGCGATAGGAATTATACTCTGTCAAAGAACGGAAGTTTAATCTAATCATAATTAGAAAGTAAATAAAATTAAAACTAAATTAAATATAATATTAGAAAGAATAATATTATAAAAAGCGTACTACTAGCTAATACGTTTAGTGGTAGGTAAGGTTTTCGTCGAAAAGAGGTCTTAGTTTATGATCAACACATGTTAAGTAACAAAAAAAATTCTGATTAGAAATATTTGTGACATCGCAAAGGTAGTCTTAGGTTAGGATTTTTTTAAGATTTTTAAAATCGATTTGTATAAAAATCGTATAATTGAAAGATATGAAAAAAAAAGATGTTTACATCCAAAACGTAACAGTCTTTATTTTAGCTTATATTTTGTATGAATGGCGTTGAAATATAAATTAATAATAATAAATAAAGTCAAATAGAATGAAGAAAGATGCGCAAATAATGATTACATTCACAGTATCGATTTTTCATACCTGACAAAACTTTTTATAAAAAGAAAAATCAAAACATTCAATAACGTAAACACGCAAACCCTTTAATTGGTCTGTTATATAATTTTACATATTTATAATTTCATGTTCCACATGTTATCGCGTTTAAATTTCTAGTCTAGTGTGCATTCAGGAATGTAAAGTTCAGAAGCAGTAAGATTATTCTTCTCTTAACGACGCTATTGGACGCATTCACAATTAGCCGACGTCGCTATTCACAGAAGAAAAAGTGATATTGCGCGCACAACTACACCACTTCACCTACTTTATTCTGCACAGTAAATGAACAATGTTTAAGGTCGTAAATTAGATATCTATCGCATCTAATGTATGTTTGAAAAGTAGAAAGATACTTAATAATTAAGGTTGTATTGTCTGCAAAAAGTCTACTTTATTCGCACGAATGTGACATTAATGAGGAAAAATGTAAGTTCTAAATATTGACCCTTGTGGCAGGCTTTGTATTGTTAAGACCCATGATAATATTTCTTCCTTTCCATTTATTGTAATTTCTGTATAGTTCTATTTTCTAAATATGATTTAAACGGCTCTTCCGATTTCCATGGAAATTTTATGCGTTTTACCTAAAAGTGTGTTGTCATCTATTTCAACTAATTTTTCGGTACATCTATGAAAGCCACCCCCTCGTAGATACCAGATATTATTTGAGTATTATTATCATCGTGGATTTTTACTTTTGTACTATTCCCTCCTTTGTTTGGGTAATAAATAATAAATGGTAATATTATTTAATAGTGAATATATTTATTTGCACGCGATGGTTAGTAAATTTATTACGAGCGCGTGTCCGGCTAGCTGAAGCGCTGTAATAAATGCAAATAAAAAAATAGGTAATTGAAGGAGTTAATAATTAGCAAGTTTACAATGAGCATCAAAAGTCCAGGACGCGTGCCAAGCTGAAAGAAAGATTATTAGTGGAAATAAAACAATAGGATTGCCCTTAAAATTTTATCCACTAATTTAATTTAATTCTTTAAACTTGAGTATATTCAACACAGATAATTAGTAAGATCGAGAGCAACAAATAAAACATGATAAGCGTAATGGCAAAGCTGTATAAAAGTAAATCTAGAGATATAAATCTGTTCGAGAAAATATAAAGAAGGATTAGATTAAAATGTGTATCGGACGATACGTGAGTTACTTGCGTGTTTGTGTGTGTATATCCTGGGCCAGGATGTTATGTATATTTTGCGGTCGCAAAATAAGCACGTGGACACTGCGTTAAAAACTTAACTGTGCAACCTCGTGCAAGTGATGCATGTGACCTTAGTCATGGCCGGAGAAAAAGCCTCTGTGCCTTACACGCGGGGGCTTTTAAGAAACAACCCATAGGTAAAGGGTAGGATACTAATCATGTTTGAATCAACCAATAGCAAAAAAGAATAGGCACGCTAGAAATTAGCGCGCTAAAGATTTTGGTGTAAATTAAAATTGTGATATTAATTTCAATATAAGCACCTAGCAGATAGATATCTAGACAGGATAATAGACGTCTATTCTGTGTGAGAAATAGAAGGATTAATATTTGAATCTCTATTGCATTTAGATATCAATATGCGGAATTAATATTATATGTGATTTAATGGAAAATTACTAGTCACAAAAAGGTTTGTAAGGTTTGGTTGGTTTATTACAGCCTGATGCCTATGCCTGACGAAAACAAAAGATTCCTGCATTTGTATATATCACGAAAAGGTCAAAATACATAATAATTTATGAATTGAAAATCGAATTATTTTTAAATTAAAACTAATTTAAAAAGCATGATATAAAAATTATTATATATGAGGAGCGTAACAGTACAATGACTTTAAATATTAATTAGAAGTATTTTCTCTTCTAGGAAAGTGAGAGTACTTATCTATTGTGTGGCATATAATCAGTAACTGTATTCTCTCGCTGAGTATTTAATTTGAACAACTTCTCCCCAAGCAAGATTTCAAGATTAGTTGGCTTTGTAATTTCGACAAGGCATACTATTAAAATTAGTATATTTGTTTTACTTATTAACACAAAGCATCCTTTGCAATATTCAATTCGTAATACAAACAGGATTGAGTATCCACTGGATTTGTAGAGCGAATCTTAAGCGCCTTGAGTTTATACAAAAGTATTTTGAATTGAATGGACGCAGTCATTCCCCTCTTAGTCTTACGTTATTTCCATCCATGGATCAGATTAACCTCAAATTTAACATAAAGAAGGATTATCTAAATTCAACAATAAGAAAAGATTACGCTTAAAGTCAAGAAGCGAACTTTTGCATTTCCACAGTTACGAAATCTCTTAATTGAAATGTTGGGAAGACTTGTTTCTGTGTATACAAGATGAACAACGTTCTGTAATTTATAGCTTATTTGTATAAATAATGAAATAATTTATTTCATTTAATTTGTTATTTCTTAAGCAATGAATCATTTTGTTTTAATATCAAATTTATTTTAAACAATTAAAATTATAAAAATGTGGAGTTGTGTTCTACGAGGGCCCTTTACAATTTATGACGGTATTGTACAATGAGCTACAAAACGTTAAAAAGTACAAAAATTATCCACGTTTCTTCATTCAGTAAAATGATAATAATCACAAATTATTCACAGTACTCAAAAGTTTTACAATACTTCAAAATTTTGATAACCATTATCGTACGTCTACATATCGCGATGGATGAAATGACGGAGTAGAGATGTGGCATCAAATTTTGCACGGGAAAATTCTATGCGATTTGTACCGCTTTTAGGAAGTCATAAATGACAACGCCAGCTACAAAACGTTAAAAAGTAAAAAAAATCATCCACGTTTCTTCATTCAGTAAAATGATAATCACAAATTATTTACAGTACTAAAAAGTTTTACAATACTCCAAAGTTTTGATAACCATTAACGTACGTCTACATATCGTGATGAATGAAATGAGAGAGTAAGGATGTGGCATCAATTTTTGCACGGAAAATTTCTATGCGATTTGGACCGCTTTTAGGAAATCATAAATTACAAAGAGTCTGAGAAGCTGCAAGATGATCCAGGCTGAGAAGGCCATTAACATTAGAATAATACCATGTCTTTTAACAGTTTTTAAATATATGTTTATACCTTCTTGCACAAAACAATAAAATGATGGATTCAGTATTTGCCAGCACCAGGTGAGAAAGCGAATAGACTCGCGATTTGTGACTATTGAAAACAGTGTGTTTAAGAAGAACGCAAAAAATTATGGGAGATAATTATTTCTGCGGATGATATTTGGATATATTGTTATGAATTGGAGAGGAAATAGCAAAGCGTCTAGTGTGTAGAAAATGGAGGCCACCTCCAAAAAGAGCATGAGTCATAACATTTTTTGATTACAAATTAATGATGTATACGCAGAGGGTCCTATATGACACTACAGTAACCGCTAATTATTTTAAAGAATTTTTGTGTCAGTTAATGAAGGCTCACATCCATAGAAAATGATTAATTGTGATCTGAAAACTTTACCACAATAACTTTTACCCACATATAGTTATTATTGTGGCAAGAAAAATATTAAATGAACGATCATAACCAGAGAATACCCCTGGTAAACATACAACATAAAACGGACAGTCCAGAAGAAGAAATAGAAGAAATGCATACAAACTATAGAACAGAGAGTACGAGGAATGCAAAAATCAGAAAAAAGAAGTGAAAAATTTATTGAAGAAAGAAAAGTTCTTAAATTATTTTGGAGATAGGAAATACGTATAACGACAATCGAAGATCGTTACATAGAGCAAGAAGGAGTACAAAGAAAAGCAAAGTAATTACTCTTAAAAACATTACAAGTGAAAACGGTGAAATGCTATATAAAGAAAGAGAGATTATGGAAAGATGGAGGCGGTACATTAAAAATTTAGTAAGAGGACAAGATATAATACACAGGCGGCAGGAGAAAGAAATACCCAAAGAACGTAAACAACAGGAACAAATAATAGATGAGGAAATCATACGAGAAGAAGTAAAAAAAAAACTATAAAGAAACTAAAAGCTCCAGGACATGACCGAATAACAGCAAGTAAAGTGGAAGGAGAATTAGATGATGAGATGTTATGGGAAAAAAAAATCTAACAAAAAGGAGTAGCAACAGAAGAGTGGCAAATTGGAATAATTACGCCAATGCACAAAAAGCCGGTTAATGTAAAAGAGATGTGATCTTGTTCAAGCAAAGAAATAGAAATTGCGATGCTAATGAATTAAGAACGGAATAGAAATGCTTTACATAGTATGTCTACAGATCTTTAGTACAGCTACATTATCGCTCAGCATAAGACAACTCGTAGAGTATGCATACGCCAAAATTAGGTGTATTATTACTAGTTATAATCCCTACTGAAAATGTCTTGTATTATAGTCGTCTCAGTGCACAGAATATTTATTTAATTAGAGATAATTCCTCAATAGCACAATTTTCTTCTGAGTTTTAGTGTATGATCGCTACCAGCTATACCGGGCTTTCCAATTCAAAATTCCTATTGTTAAGATCAACACCTACATATAAGTGTCTCTGGTCAAAGTTATATTTTTTTATGATGATTATTCTACGATATTTATTAATAGCGACTCGAGTATGTCTGTTTTCTAACACATTTTCAGCACTCGTTAATTACTGAAATTTTGTCTTTGTGCGTCGCTTTGGTATTCTGCTATCATCTAATCAGAAAAGGTTAATAAAACCCCCCCTACTACATCAATGTTCTTACTCTTGTACACGTATTTCGACAACAAAGTTATCATCATGTGCTAAAACTCGCACAGAATAATTCCGCATCGATTTTAACCGCTAACAACAAAACACACTGAATTTGTTTCACACAATTTAATATGTTTTTTAGTCTTAAAACAAACACTTATACTTAAGTACACCACCGCTTCCACTTATGGACTTTTTTAAGTGTCGTATCCTCCAGGAACTCAAGGCAAGAATATATCATCGCACCTTCATCTTTGTTTAACACATGGCCTTAATTTTTCACACGAATATGCTTTCGTAACTATCCAATTCAGGGTTATTATTTATATTTTTGATTAAACGTAGACAATCCGCTGTTACTCTATAATTATTTACTAATATGTATTTCGCTAAACTGTATTTCTCAGGTTGATTAAGCTTGATGTGTGTCATACGTTATTTATACTGGGTTCCTATTGAGCATTAAGTTTGACCGATATACTGTTTATTACAATGTCAGTATTTTATTTCGTAAATACCCGATTTCTGACTTAACTCGACTTTATCTTTCGCAATTCCTAAAAAAGATTTAATATAATGCCTAAACCGAAATGCAGCTTGAAATTCCCGTTCCTTAAAAACCCTATTTAAAGTTTTTGTCACTGGGTGAAACGGTAAGCATTTCAATTGCTTGAATATCATGTACTCGTACATTAGTATAGTTCAGGAAATCTTGGGATTGAATCCGACGGTCATTATCCGCCAAAACTTGTGGTAGTTTTCCTTCTCGTTTAAGTGAATGCTAGTCGATAAATATTTTAAGACGAACCTGCCGATGCATCTTTTAATTGTCCTTAAGCTGTTAGAGGATATAAACGCATGAATTATTATTAATGAAACAGCTGAACTGGCTTCCATTCTTTGATGTATTTAAGGTCTTTATAAATAAGATAACCAGATGCGCAGAACAGCCGAACAAAGCCAGGCTACCTGATGAAGTCTAGAATTGAGAGAAACATCTTTGTAGTAAGCAACCGCTACGACTGTAGTTGTTTTGATTTAGTTTACGATGTGAAGAGTCTTTTGCTGTGTTATTATTTTATTCAAATCTTCCGTGTCACATTATATATGTAAATATTATATATATGTAAATATAAGGCCATTAATTCCTTTATATCTGTTTACAATCCGAGATCAATAGTTACAATAACTAGTAATATATTGGTGAATAGATAGGGAATAGTAATGTATTAGTGAATAAACACGTTAAGGTGTCATTCGCATTAGTTGTTAAAATAATTAGTAGTCCTACAAAATGTAAGCCGTTCATGTCGAATGTCGTTTTTTCGACGTATGGTTTAAGTACAATAGCTAATATTTGACCCGATCATAAGGCGGTACTGCTTTAAGCAGTGGATCTTATTTAGCACACATAAAGGCAGATGACTGGTTCTAGACCGTATTCTTTCCACATCTTCTTCTAGTAAAGCAAATTTTTTTAAAAGTTTTTTACTATCTTCGAAACGTATCTCTGAAATTCGAAGTAAACGAAGACTTTTTCGGTAGCTGTCTTTATTTAACATAATTGCCTCGTTTTTCTTGCCTGTTCTCGGTTTTCTTTTTTCAGATTTTTAAAAGATTGCTTTTTTCCAGTTACAATGTATGTATTTGGACTCCATTCCTTTTTTCTGTTCTCACAATCTTTCCTCACGTACTTTTTCCGTTTCAAATCTGAATACAGCCATTACTGTCACTTTTACCCCTGCAGTATTGATTATGCCGCAAAAATATTGACATGAATTCTATGTGAGTAGGAAACGAAGCTGAAATTCAGAATTTCGAATATTTCTTTAAGCACAAATCTAAAGAAGTAATCGATACTACATTTCAAAATCAATTCATTGAGTATCAGATCAGAATTACAACGTTGTTAGTAGAATGAAAAATAGTATTTGAAATGTTTCTTAAAGTTCTTAGAATTACATTTTAAAACTCTGTATAATAAAAAATAAAAATATTAAGAGTCAAAGTGTTTTAATAAGATAATACGAGGAAAAATATTGTAGGCCGTTGCTTTTCTTACTTCGAAAGTAAAGAAAAGAATAAAACTAGTTAAATAGACTCAACTGTAAGAATTAGACAGTGAATTTTCAAGTCTAGCTATTTGCTAATTTCCGAGCTGACGACGTTATCTAGGCCACATCTACAGTCCATTTACATTCGAAGAGTTAGTTAAATCAGTTCATTCATGCTCAGAGGAAAGTTTCACATTTCACCCATGACAAAAGTCAAAGTTCAACAATGATGTCCGTTTCTGTCTCGTGTGCGTCCAAAGTACCTTAACTGAATATTCTCGTATTGATTCAAATAATATTATCTATATTTAATCTTATATTTACGTGAACAGAAAATATATTTAATATTGAATCAAACATTAAGTTATTATGTTTGTGGTTTTTGTAGTGTTCATAACTCTTTTTATAATCCATAATATTATATCGAAATTCAGTACAGTAGCATAAAACAATAGCGTAACAGATTGGTCCATAAGTAATTGCTGATTGATTGATTGATTTATTTATTTATTTAGCATTTCTTGTTGCTATTACATAAGTATACAATTTCAAATTAAATATTAAAATTTTTCACACAAAAACATACATTAAATTAAAAATATACATCTAAATTCAAAAATGATTGGTACTTAACATTAAAATATTAAAAATTTCTCTTGACATAATCAATAATTCCACGTTTAAATACATAATAATTTATTTCATTTTTTATTTCTGGAGGCATTTCATTGAAAACTTTCAGACCTTCAAAAATATAACATTTTGACAAAAACTTGTTGTTGCCAAAGGTAATCTATAATCGTTGGCGTTCCTCAAATTGTATGGTTGGACTTCAGCTACATTGACCAGATATCGCTGCATATAGTTTGGCATATTTCCTGTCTTAATTTTAAATATAAATAATAGAGTATTCATAACGAGTTTCAAATTAAATATTAAAATTTTTCACACAAAAACATACATTAAATTAAAAATATACATCTAAATTCAAAAATGATTGGTACTTAACATTAAAATATTAAAAATTTCTCTTGACATAATCAATAATTCCACGTTTAAATACATAATAATTTATTTCATTTTTTATTTCTGGAGGCATTTCATTGAAAACTTTCAGACCTTCAAAAATATAACATTTTGACAAAAACTTGTTGTTGCCAAAGGTAATCTATAATCGTGGGCGTTCCTCAAATTGTATGGTTGGACTTCAGCTACATCACCAGATATCGCTGCATATAATTTGTCATATTTCCTGTCTTAATTTTAAATATAAATAATAGAGTATTCATAACGAGTCGTTGGTTGATGGAGAGCCACTGCAGCCTGTACAACATATCACTTATATGTGTCATTCTGTTGCATCTCAGAATACAGCGCATGCCTTTATTTTTTCCATGTCATTAACATAAATTAGAAATAATAGTGTTCCAAGCACTGCGCCCTGAGGAACACCTATGTTCATTGTTCTTGGTGCTGATATATATCTGCCTGTTTTTTGAGTTCTATTACTCAAATAGGTTTTGAACCATGACAGTTCTGTACCTTCAACTCCTATTTTTCCAATTTCTGTAGTAGGATTTCTCTATTGACAATTTCAAATGCTTTCTTTAAGTCTAAAAATACTGTCGCAACGCACCTTTTACCCCCCCACTTCAATCTTCCATTCAAATACGACGAGATTCAGTAGTGATTCACAGTTATGTCCTTTTCTAAATCCGAATTCGACTTCATATAGCAGACTATGTTTTTCTAAATATTTACTTAATTGATTATACGCCACCTTTTCCAATATCTTACTTATTGTTCGCAATGTTGGCGATTTTGAAGTACAAACATATTTAATTATTACAACTACAAATTTGTTATGTAATTTATTATATAATCATCATAATTATCAATTATTTGTTGCCATCTTTAAAGTAACTTCGCAATTCTCTCCTGGGTTACGTTGCAAAAAAGCACTACAAGTGCTGCTAGTCGTCATTTGTTGGTTCATAAGTAATTGCCGATTTCGAAGTACAAACATATATAATTATTGAAACTACAAATTTATTTTGTAATTTATGATATAATTATCAATTATTTGTTGCCATCTTTAAGATAACTTCGCAATTCCCTCGTGGGTTACGCTGCAAAAAAGCACTTCAAGTGCTGCTAGTCAAATACATCCCTTGTGGGTTTTGTGCTTATTATTTTATTTTAATTAGCTGGGGTGTTTCGGAATTAAGAAGCATGTCAACAATATATATATATATATATATATATATATATATATATATATATACATATATATTAAATGTCACGTTAATATTGTGATGTCATATTACTTTGTAAAAATATAAGTGTACTGGAAAGTCATTTCCGGTTCTTTCGTAAAAAATAATATAAGTTTCAATAAAATGAAAAAATTTATTTATTCAAAGTATTGGCCATTTGTCTCTACACATCTTGCCCATTTTTCAGACAATTTATGGATGCCATCCCAAAAATACTGTTTGTCCTTTGAGCAAAGCCATTCATCGAGCCATTTTCCATGTTCCGTGTTTGGTGGGACCAGAGTGGCGTGGTGTATTACGAACTATTGGAACCTGGTGAAATTGTTAATACCGATCGCTACCGCTGACAAATTATCAATATGAACCATGCATTAATAGGAAAACGTTCAGAATGGGCCCCAAGACACGGTAAAGTGATTTTATAGTACGATAACGTGCAGTTATATACAGCAAAACCAGTCAAGAAAGCATTGAAAGACCTTGCCCCGTCCGACTATCACCTTAGCATCAATGGGCCACGCGCTTGCAGAGCAGCATTTCGCCAATTTCGAAGAAGTTAGAAAATGGCTCGATGAATAGTTTTGCTCAAAGGACAAACAGTTTTATTGGGATGGCATTCATAAATTGCCTTAACGATGGGCAAGATATGTGGAATCAAATGACCAATACTTTAAATAAATAATATTTCGCCATTTTCTTGAAAATTATGTAGTTTTTTACGCCAAAACCGGTAATGACTTTCCGGTACACCTGATAATGAAAAAGATATAGATGCAGAATTTCTTTCGAAAGCGAATAAGAAATAAAGTATTGCCGATAGACAAAATTTATTTCTTGCTAATGAAAAAACATAATTTGAAGTTTCAATTCACGGAATTTTAAACAAAATAACTAGATTTTATCACCATTCTCATATGTTTCTAAAATTTTAAATTTTAATAAAGAAAACAGTTTTACATATATATTAGTTGCTTTGCTCGGCAATAAACAAAATAGCAGGAGAATATAGTGCACATTATGGTACCCATCAATTGTAAATAACTGAACATTCATTTTACACCCTAATACAATATTATCTACTCGACTAAAAAAATAAAAAATTCTTCGATGCATTCGACGTGTTTACAATATACACATATATCTACGAGGGTGGTCCCAGAAGTACCCGACCCAACAAAAAAAGCTCAAAAATTTTGGAAAGAAATATACTTGCTTTTCAACATAATCTCATTTCAGCTCTATACACTTTTCCCAGCGATATTTAATAAGTTCGATACCCTTTTTATAATAAGAACTGTCTTGCTCCTCAAAATAGCTATTAACTGTCGACATCGCTTCTTCATCGCTGGAAAATCTTTGACCACTGAGCCATTTTTTCAAGTTTGGGAACAAAAAATAATCCGAGGGTGTTAAATCTAGTGAATAGGGTGCATGAGGTAGCAAATCAAGCTTTAATTCATTAATTTTGGCCATTGAAATAACTGATTTGTTAGTTGGTGCATTGTTTTGATGAAACAAACGTTCAAACGTTGCTATAAGTTCGCATAATACTCGCCGTTGATAGTTTTTCCTTTTTCATGATAATCAATGAAAATTATTCCACGCGCTTCCTAAAAAACCGATGCCATTACCTTGCCCGCAGATGAAACGGTCTTCGCCTTCCTTGGAGCCGGTTCTCCCTTTTGAGTTCATTGTTTTGATTGGTATTTTGTCTCGGGTGTGAAGTGATGGACCCATGTTTCATCCATGGTTATGAAATGGCGCAAAAATTCTGCTTTGTTGCTGTGAAACTTCGCTAAACACTCAATTGAAAGATCCTCACGATACTGTTTTTGCTCGAGTGTGAACAAACGCGGCACCCATCTTGCACACAGTTTTTTCATGTCCAAATTTTGTGATAATATGCGATGTACCGCACTTATTGAAACGCCTACTAATGTCTGCTAACTCGCGCACTTTCAGTTGATGATTATCCAGTACCGCTTTGTGGACTTTCTTTACCATTTCTGAAGTCGTCACTCCATTTAGTCGATCACTACGATGCTCGTCTTAGCATCTCATACGGCCTCGTTTAAACTCTGCTACCCAATATTTCACTATTGTAAACAAAGAAGCAGACTCACCCAGAGTAGAATTCAGTTCAGCTTTTATATCGGTTAGGATGAGACCTTTCAAATAAAAGTATTGTATCACGTAACGATGACCAATTCTCTCCATTTTTACAAATACACTGAAAACGTTCACTATTGATGGCTGCCAAACAAATACTATACAATGTGGCGTCTTCAAACTTAAAACATATGCTTTATAGATTATGTACTTTCTAATACAGTAATATTTTTGAAACAACTACTGCCTTCTCCAGGTCAGGCCAGGTACTTATGGGACCAGCCTCGTATTGCATCGTGTACTTCTCGCATGTTTATAAGTAAAGTATTTAGAAGTATCTCTCGACAACTGTTATATTTATTTTCTCCTATATAACTGATATCAATTGTTGTTGTTGATTTTAGTAAATCATCAGATACCTGTTAACAATAATTTCAGAAAGTTTTTTAGATATATTATATATTCCTTTTCACTTATACGAATTTGATATAGTTTTGCTATTAACATTCTGTGGATTTGATTTATGGTTAATTAAAATACTACTAGTTATAGTAGGATTAGTACCAATAGTACACTACTTAAGCAGTACACATTAATTCTTTTGTGTGCATTTCCAGCGCACTTGTCCATTTTTCAGATCTCTATCACAACAAATAACCACCCAAAGCAAGTAAATCTTTTCCTCGTGCTTTTAATCGCTGAAGCTTGTATTTTATACAGAACGCAAATAGCGAGCGATTGTAACAACAAACGGAACACAAATAATTTTGAAATTTAGAATTTGCCGAATTGCGGATGTTATGAAATGTTTGTATACTATATGTAAATATAGGAATTTGAGCCTATTATTATGTAATTATTATTTAATTGTCTGAGCGGTCGACGCCTAAAATACCTGTAGGATTACAATAAACCCTTGCTAAAGCAGGTACAAACGGCATCCTTGCGCCCAATTTACCACCGCCGAAATTAACTACGAGCAAACATATTTCCTGGCAGGTGAAGTTTTCTTGGTAAGGAGACCTTAATGTATAATCGACATATGTTAACTATGAAAGTAATTTCTCATTGGAAGTATTTGTAACGTCACAAATGTTGTCTTAAGTTTGATTTGTGTGAAGCATAACCCTAGTAAAAGGAACAGACTGTATAATAAATTGGGTCACAAAAATAACCGAGATTTATTTGGTATTATTACTTGTACTTAAATGTGACATTTGCCTGTTAAAAAAAATTAATCAAAGAGTGAAAGGGGATATTGCAGTATTACACCGTCATTTACGTATTATTTTCATTACGAAAGCCTCCAAAAAAAAGTTGAGTTAATAAATCCCATATGTATTTGTAATGGACTGTTAGGTATATCCTCTGAAAAATTCTATTTTACAGTCAATATCCCTATCGGTCAAACTGAATTATATGTGTAATTTATGGATCAATTACGTACTTTTCAAAAGCAAAAAGTTACGTCGAGCGATAAATTTCGAGGCAAGTTCCATTTAGTCGACGCTGAGTCCGCTTTTCACATTACAGTGCCTGTCAAAATTAAATTTTCATCCGTTTAAAACAAAAATGTGGGAAAACATCATCTGTCTGCCGCGGAGGCATCCTAGTGTAGGTGTTTTAAACAACTTTACGTTTTAATTAAATCTTTTAAAGCATCCCAGTCGCATTAGCGAAATTTGTAAATTTTGATATAAAAACAACGACCGTAAAGTGTGCGCGTGTGTATTTTTCTATGTGTATATTAGTGTGTGCGAATTAAGATTCTCTTGAAATGGAATTTTAAAATAGAGTTCCAATACATGCTAAGTTATAGATTAGAAATTTATTCTTGTTTATTTTTTTTAAGTATTTTTGATGAGACGGGGATGTTTTTAACACATGGATCAATAAGTCCCGAGACTAACCCATAGATGGCGCTCGTAGTAAACCAGTAACCACGTCTTTCTAGAGTATTAACCTTTGCTTGAAACGTGTCAAAATTTTAAGTCGATCGGACCAGAAACAGCTGAGTTATCGAGGTTGGAGTAAAGTCGTTTTGTAGTTTGTTTAAACAATGGAAAAAAACGAGTTTCGTGTTCTGATAAAATATTGCTTTTTAATGGGTAAAAACACCACACAAGCAAAACAATGGATTGAAAAATGTTACCCGGACTCTTGTCCATCAAAAGCAACGATTTGTCGGTGGTTTACCGAGCTTAAACGTGGTCGTACCGACACAAATGACGCGGAACGCTCGGGTAGACCTGTGGAAGCCGTTACACCGGAAAATGTGAGTGAAGTGACAAAAATTATAATGAAAGATCGTAAAGTGAAGCTCCGTGAGATTGCTGAGATGACACAGATATCATATGGAAGTGTATTTACTATCCTTCATGAAAAATTGAGCATGAAAAAGGATTTTTCCAAGTGGGTGCCGCGATTGCTCTCGATGGAACAAAAACAGCAACGAGTCGATGATTCAGAAAGCTGTTTATCGCTATTTACTCGCAACAAAAAAGATTTCTTGCGTCGTTACGTGACCATGGACGAAACATGGATACATCACTACACTCCAGAGTCGAAACGGCAGTCATCTGAGTGGCGCACAGCTGGCGAAAGCCGTCCGAAACATCCGAAAACGCAGCAGTCAGCTGGCGTCAGTTTTTTGGGATACACATGGCGTGATTTTCATTGACTACCTCGAAAAAAGTAAATCGATCAACAGTGATTATTATATTGACTTACTGGTGCTTTTGAAGGAGGAAATCGCAAAAAAACGACCGCACATACAGAGAAAAAAATCCTTTTTCACCAAGACAATGCACCCTGCCACAAGTCGATGAAAACAATGGCAAAATTGAACGAATTGGGTTTTGATCTGCTTCCCCACCCCCCATATTCGCCAGATTTAGCCCCCAGTGACTACTGGCTCTTTGCTGATCTTAAAAAAATGCTCCAGGGAAAAAGATTTGGCTCAAATGAGGAGGTCATCGCTGAAACTGAAGCTTATTTTGAAGCGAAAGATAAATTTTTTTATAAACATGGTATTGAAAAATTGGAAAAGCGTTGGAACCATTGTATCACCCTAAAAGGTGATTATGTTGATGAATAAAAAAAAATTTTGCAAAAAAAAATGTTGTTTTCATTGTTAGTCTCGGGACTTATTGATCCATGTGTTAAGTATCATTCTGAAGAAAAGAAATTAAAGTAAGTATTTAAACCGAAAATAAGTCCACGATATGGACAACTGAGTGATATTAGCTGATAAATTGTTTGTGAGAATACACGTATTATTTCGTTACACAGTATCTTCTTGAGATATGAGTATATTTAAAAATATTTTCTAATACTTCTACGCTTATGGATAAAGTTAATTAAAGTTAATTAAAATAATATGCAGATTTATATTTAAAAAAAAGTATGAAGTCATTTTCGTATTTAATTTTGGTAAAAATGTTGTTTCGCCATGGTATACAAATGTACAGATTATACTGATTTCATAATTATTTTAGAACGACAATTTCAAATAAATTTGTTTCCCGAATAATTGCAATTTACAGTAAATATTAATCACTAAGGTTAATATATAACCCCTTTCCAAATTAGCTTTCGTAATTCTGTATAGGTATTTCGAAATGCCAAGACGCACACAGTGTGCGTCTTGGCTTTCAACGCTACGGATCGTGTGCGAGATTAATTGTTTCGTACGGGTATTTATTGCCGTAGTTCTCCAGGTGCAACACTGCTTAATTAGCTGTTGATGATGACAACTTAGTTGTCGAAATACGTATATAGAATTACGAAAGTTAATGTGGAAAGGGGTTATATATTAACCTTAGTGATTAAGTTAATCAACCTCCATCAAATTCAACTTTAGTAAATATTAAATCCATTAGACATATTCATTTTCTATTACGTATTTTACATATTTACTTACCTTTGCAATGTCTTCGATGCGCCCTTAAATCGTTTTGTTATCTATCCTTATAAGCGAAGATCACACACACACACACACACACACACACACATATATATATATATATATATATATATACTTAATCATATATATGAGGCGTGTTTTTTAAGTAAGGGCCGTTTGAAAATGGAAACCAAACGAAAGAGAATTTTCATAAACCAAATTTCTTTCCTAGATTCTACATACATTTCCCTATTTTTCAATATAGCTGTTAAGTTTGTTTAAACACTTATCAAATTTTACAAAGAGATTTTGAATACATTCGTCATAGAAACTTGCCGCCTGCTCCTATAACCAACAGATCACGGCCGTTGTCAGGTCTTCGCCATCATTGTAATGGTTGCCACTGAGATGATGTTTGAGATAACGGGGCTATAGGGGCAGTGGTCCAAAACTTCCTAGCCAAAAGAGTCCAATAAAACGCCTTTGGCTGAAAGTCGTCATGAATCGTTTAACGAAAGAACAACGTTTCCAAATTGTGGAAATTTACTTTGAAAAAATAAATCTGTTGCGAAGAGCACTTCGTCCATTTTACGGTCAATATAATCGGCCTAGTGAACAAGCAATTCGTGCAGTTATTGATCATTTTCGCACTAATTTTACTCTTCTCGATTCAAAACCATCAACAAGACAAAGAAATGTGCGTACCGAAAAGAATATTGCTGCTGTAGCGCGAAATATTGAAGAAGACGTCGAAATGTCGATTCGTCGTCGTTCTCAACTTGTTGGCCTTTGTCCTTCGACTACGTGGAAAATTTTAAGTAAGGATCTTGGCTTATGCGCCTATAAAATAGAGCTCGTACAAGAATTGAAGCCAAACGACCATCGTTTGCGTCGCACTTTGCTGATTGGGCTCATTTAAAACTGGTCAAAGATGAGCATTGTTATCAAAGAATTGTGTTTAGTGATGAAGCTCATTTCTGGTTAAATGGCTACGTCAATAAGCAAAATTGCTGTATTTAGAGGGAAGATAATCCTCAATCTGTTAACGAATCACCATTACATCCATTAAAATTGACTGTGTTGGCGGTTTGCACCTTGGCGACATTGTCGGTCCTTATTTCTTTCGAAATGACTGACTGAATTTTTGTTCCCAAAAATTAATCTGCTGAACATCGACGACATTTAGTTCCAACAAGACGGCGCAACTTGCCATACAGCGTGCTTAATAATCGATTTATTGCAAAATCACTTTCCAGAAGTAGTCCTGTTCACTGGCCCCCTCGTTCGTGCGATTTAACGCCTCTGGATTACTTTTTATGGGGCTATGTTAAGTCATTGGTTTATGCCGACAAACCAGCAACTCTTGAAGCATTGGAAGCCAATATTCAAGCCACCATTGACGCCATATGGCTAGATTTATTGGAAAAAGTAGTCAAAAATTGAACTGATCGAATAAACCATTTGACTCGTAGCCGCGGCGGATATATGCCGGAAATGATATTTAAAACATAAATGAAACTATCTACCAGATTATAATAAAAAAAAATTCATTCCAACAATATTTCTGCCTTGTATTATCATTTAAAGTTCTCAAGCACCTAAAAAGCACTCGTTATTACTGCTATTTCTTAGGTAGCCTTCTTTTTAATTTTTTTCTTATGTTCGTAATTTGAAATTTTTTAAATATGTTAAACAATAAAGTTACTATTATTATTTAATCATTTTAAAATGTTCATATTACCGGTTCAGTTAGAACAATGTTACAAAAATTAATTAAACGTTCTTCGTATATTAAAAATAATTCCGATTCTCATTTCCACATTGATGATAGATTTTATTAATTATCTTTTGAAGATATAAATCGTTTAATAAAAATAAAAACGAAGAATAGAGCAAATATTTTGCGCTATAATAATAGGTATTTTTCTAATATAATTTTTTACAATGAGAAATACCGAGGAAATTGCTGAAATTTTATGCATTGTATTTACGACTGCAATGCAGCAGCAGCAGTAGCAGTGGCTGCGCGAATATAGCCACATATTCAATGGAACATAATCGTTTTTCCATTTAGCTATGCCCTCCTTGACTCGTTGACTGTAGAAACTACCTACCTACCTCCCTACCTATATGTCTTCAAGATAAATTACTCCGTTTTGCTACTTAAGAAAATCATTTCTATGTACACATATTCGGCTCGATTGCTTCCAAGATAAAGAACCGTTTTTATTACGATCTGATGCTATATGCAAAATAATTGAAAATGATGTATATTAGAGAATGTTCCAGTTATGAAAATATAGCGTTTTTGATCGACTTGTTTAGTTAAATATTAAACATATACACAGTCTGTCTCGGAGAAAACAGAACATTTTAAAATACACACAAAAGCTTACTATTTTGGTAAAATTCATTTACTTTATTCAAAGTAGTTGCCTTCGGTTATACACGGTCAATTAACATGTCGAATGAATTTTTAAGTTCATCTTTAGTGATGTCCTTCAAGATCAGCATCGACGCCTTTTTAATGGCTTTGACGTCAGCATAACCCCTCTTCCTATCGGCAAATGTAGTTTAGAGAAGAGATAAAAATCACATGGGGCTAAATCCGGTGAATAAGATGAAAGGTTGATGATTAAAATACCATTCGTAGTTAGAAATTCAGTGATAAGCGTCTAGCGATGTGATGGTGCATTATCATGTAACAAACGCCAGCTACCACTTTCACAATATTAAGGGCGCACACGACGAATACTCGCCAAAAGACGCTTCATAACACCAAGATAATATACAGCATTGACTGTCTGACTAGTTGGTACAAACTTATTGTGCACTGTAGCCTTCGATTTCTCCAAATGGCTTTTTTTCGGTCTTTCGTCGTTTGGATGTTTCCATTCAGAGGTTTGAAGGTTGGCCTCTAGATCATATTGAAAACATCACGTCTCATCGCCATTTACAATAAAATACCTGAACTTTTCGTCCTATTTTGAGTCTTTAATTAAGTCTGTACAATGTTGAATTCAGTTAGCTAGTGTTGCACAAATCTTGCACAAATCATTCTCAGTTTTAAAAGCTGGGCCAAAATGCGATGAATTGAATCTTTGTAAATATTTAATCCCATTCCCATGTATCGCAATTAGGATTTCAGCTCATTTCTAAAAAATTCACGCACAAGTTTGATGTTACTTTCCGTAACCACAGATTTTTTTGCACCAGGATGTTCGTTGTTATTTATGTCCGTACGACCGTCTTTAAATCGTTTATACCACTCATACACAATAGTGCATAATAAACACGTATCACCATACACTTGTTTCATCAAGTTAAACATTTTAGTAATTGATTTACCGAGTTTAAAACAGAACTCGATATTTACACTTTGTTCAAAATTCATTTGTCGACCAATGCCAAATACACACTGTTACTTTATGTGCAATTTATCTGGTTCTAATAAAGCAAATGTAATGATATTTTAACATAATATTGGTGAAAGATCTACTTTACCGACGCATTTACTATTATTTTTAATAGATGGCGCTACTAAGAATTACTATTTTAAAAAAGTTCTGTTTTCTCTGCCTTAAAACTATGTAGAAGTAACAAGACAATATTCATACCTAGTTAGATAATAAGTTATTTTACAAAGAGTATTTGTAATAGAAAAAGAGAAAACTTAGAGAAAATATTTTGTAACGAACTTTTTCATTGAGACTTAATTGTCAGTGTAAGTGCGCGATTTCTTGTGTTAGAAGATGAACTCGCTTAGGAACAATTAAATCAGTATAACTAAAATATTAAATTTGGTTGGCCTGGTGAACATGGCAAGAAAAGCGTTTAAGTTAAGTTCTCTACAGGAATGCGCCCTGACCATTAGACCACAGAGACAGTTGACTCGAGTCCTTTTTTCACAGAAGCAACTTCCTTATCATGAAACTCCGAACCGTACCATTAATACAGGAGGGTGGTTTCTTTAAACACAGGGAACAATTTCATCTACTGCTGCAGGAGTATATTCTATTTTTTTGTTGTTGCAGTGTTCCCCTACATTAAAAATTATTTCATCCAAAATCATTGTACGTTTCTTACGTAACGAATTTGGACGTGCTTTCACTCTTTCTAACCGCAATGCTTTTAAATGAACAGTAAGAAGATTAATTTGGTACGTAGACTTCCGCGGTCGTGGTCCATGCTATCTGCTTCTGGGTTTCCGGGCTGGAACCGCGTCACTAGTATATCTGCCCATACAAATGGGTACGAAACGTCGGCAGATATACTAGTGACGCGGTTCCAGCTCGGAAACCCAGAAGCAAATAGCAAGTAAGAGGATTATTTTTTATACGGAAGCACGGATCTGCAGGTCTTCACTGAGTACCTTTTACGGATGATTTGGATATTTCTATTTGCAAGGCCATTATTTTTTGCTTTCTAATGGGATTACAACGAATTCGTGCATTCATTGCTTTGACAAGGCTACAGTTTATACAAAGTTTAGCCAGCTCGATCTTTTGCGGTCGTCAGTATAGAAGATTTCATTATACCAATTGACGGTAACTTCACAGATTTCGTGACAATTTAAGAATATTTAAACCAATTGCCATGTTATCTTTATTTTGTCTTCTTCTATGCTCTACTCCATTTTTCTACTCCAATTATTTTTTTGGTAATAAAGAAAGCTTATTGTTTTTAAATACTTTGCAATTTGTCAAGTAATATAACTTAAACTTATATGCACCTGCAAGGGTTACCAACCTAATTTAATTTCAATATACCGAGTTTGTAACAAAATTTTATACCCGACTATGTAGATAATATACAAAGGGTATTAGGAAAGTTTTGCAATATGACGCAAAATGAATGGTAGCAAGCTGCCTGTTGATACTTGTTGAGACATGTTCATACTTGCATAGTAGCCGCCGCATCATGTCGATGGGCTCAGTTATTCATTAGCAGTGAGAATGTAAAGTGCTTGCGATAGCGTCGTGGTCAAGAAATGAGATAAGGGCAGTTTTGCGTTCTAATTTCGTGCGTGGTTTAAACATAGACCAGTGCTTCCAAGAAATGACTCTTGCACTAGGTGATGTTTGTCCACATCGCACAACGATATTCAGGTGGTATAGAAAATTCCAAAGGGGAAATTTAACTGTGGATGATGCTGAGAGGCTGGGAAGGCAACGAACGTCAGTTACGGAGGAAAACGTTACTACTGTGAAGAAAATGTTTGGCGGGGACAGGCGAATGACCTACCAAGAAATGGAGGGTACTTCAGGCCTAAATGCACAAGCAATTCGTTTGATTCTTCATGATCATTTGCACGTGAAGAAACTTTGTTCTCTCTGGGTGCCGCATCGATTGACTGAAAAGCAGATGACACGACGTGGGACTTAGTGCCGGGAGATGCTAAAAAAGTTTAATAGGGGACCATCTCGGTATGTGAACAACATCGTGACAGATGACGAGACTTGGCTGTACGATGTGCCGACCAAAGTTCAAAGTAAAGTTTGGGTATTTGATGATGAGGACACAACCGTAGCTGTCAGAAAATCCCGATCCGTAAAGAAGAAAATGATAGCTGTATTTTTCAAATCGAGTGGAATTGTGAAACGCGTCGCTTTGGACACATAGAAGACAGTCACAGCTAAGTGGTATACTGAACGACGCCTGCCTAAAGTCATTGGATCTATGAAGAACCTGCGGCCAAAGTCAGGAATGGACACCTGTTTCTTACATCGCGATAATGCTCCAGCTCACCGCGCCAAAGCCTGCACCGAATATTTGACCACCACAGGATTGAAACTTCCCGAGCACCCTCTCTACAGTCCAGATCTTGCTCCCTGCGACTTTGCACTGTTCCCGCATGTGAAAATGAAGTTAAAGGGAGGCGGTTTTCTAGTGATGTGGACCTTCTGCGGACTTGGGACGACGAGTGTGATTTACTCCCTAGTGAAACTTGGCAGAACTGGTTTAAAGATTGGTTCCGGAGGATGGAGAGGTGTATTGAGTGTAGAGGAAATTACTTTGAAAAAATTAAATAAACAAAGCTGTATTGCAAAATTTTCCTAGTACCCTTTGTAGATAAGAACAAAACTGACTTTGAAAATTTTCTGTTGTAAGTCACAACCATTTCGCCATACAACGGCTTCGTCAGGTGGATAAAACCTGAATAGTTTCCATTCACTTGATGCATTATTATTATTATTATGTCACAACAATTGCATCACCATACAATTGTTTCATCAATTCTATTAAAACAGTTCTGTTTTCTTCCACCTGATGAAGCCACTGTGTAACGAAACAATTGTTATGGCTTACAATAAAAAAAATTGTAGTAATCTGTATTTATTTAATGTTAGTCAAAAATTACAAATTGTGATAATTTAAACTTTAAATGGTACAGTAGAAGAAGAATTCATAAAAATATTATATTAGATCCATATGCATTCATAAAATTGCTGAAACAGAATATAAATTCTGAAATATATATTTGTAATTAGTTACAAACTTTAAATTAACAATCTAAATTACTATATCCCTATTACTATATTACTACATCTATGTATCTGTGGGCTATTAATTAATATTCATAATTTCATTTAACTTGAAATTATCAGAAATCTATTCAATTCTGCTTAATAGCTGGGAGAATCGATGTAATACTAATACGCCGCAGTTAGTGTTTTAATTTACCCGAATTCTGCTTACGTCGCGCTTTCATTGTGTATTTAATACAACCGCCAGGGTTCAATACTATATACATTATAGAACTTAACAGTCAGTAAACAAAGCTTATACACAAGTCTGAACTTGTGTTTAATCCAATTATGCCGAATTTATTTTATTTAGTTTGTACAGAAACAATTGAAATACATAATGCAAGTTTGCTCTGGGAATATTGTCGTAAAATACAGAGTAGAATTAGCGGATTTTGGAGTTTATAAACTGCTGTATAACATCTTGGTTCATTTAAAATTATACCTACGTGTACGTATTATAAAGTCAATTATAATAATGTGTGATGGAATATAGCGAGGAAAAACGAATGTACACATGTGTCCAGTGACTTTAGAAAATATCGTATTTCTTTTCGAATATGTTATTTATAATAATTTAAAGAAATATTACTACTTTATATATATATATATATATATATATATATATATATATATACATATATTAACTACTCTATACGTACCCTCAAAAATGTATCTGTGCAGCTATCACTTGATTATTACAACGCCTAGGTTACGCCAACAAATAATTTTAAAATACAAAATTAATGGGGTTAACAAAAGAACTTATCTTTTTAATAGAATACATTCAGAACTTAAACGTTTATGTCAAAATATCTAAATAATTCAATAATTTACAAAATTTCAGTATAATTTGGATTCTAAGAACCCAAATTAGGTAATTAAGTTTTCTATTATTTTTTAACATATTGCTTTAACCCATTTGGACCAATAATGCTGAAGTGCTATTAGGCATTTTTCTTAATGATGTAAAAATAAGTTCTTTATTCGACCAAAACTTCTTTTCAATCAGAACACAATCTTGAGCTTGGTCAATAAAATGGATGGGCAAAACCAGAAATCTCAATTAAGACAATTTCTTTGTATGTAATTTAAAAATAAATAAACAACTACACCGCACATATCTCTCTTAGAGACTCCCATCTAGTACGTGAGTACGTAGACCAGTACTTCTGAGAAACCTGAGCTAAGCCCAAGCTAAGTAATGTACTACCGTAATTTGCGTGGCGTAAATTCCGGTGGTTAGCGTTTTCCAGGAAGTGCCAGGAGTAACTTCTTTGTATTTAGTCTCGTCAAATTAGCTAGCTCTTCAGGCGGACTATTATTTCACTTGCTACTCATAGGAACAGTATGAAAAAGGTTGATCTGTATCATTTCTGTATCGTTCTCATGAGTTGCAAACCAAATAGCAGTCTGCAAAACGATCCCTAAAAATGCATGATCAGAACCCTTCATTTCATAAACAGGGTAAAATATCTTCCCGGGTTTACTCTGAAGGAGTTCTTGTCAAAAACGCAAACCAGGATCATCTACAAAATCCTAAAAGAAGTAAATCTGATGTTCGATCTGCGAGGTGATCTTGAATTTCCAACAATAAAATGCAAAAGCTAGTGAAACACAAGAAGGGCAAAAGAACCGTATCGTTTTCATCAATAAATTTTCGAATTCAAAAAGTTCACCAGCTGATCTGGAACAATAGGGGAGCGTCTGTAAAGGAAATTGCTTGGATTGAAAACGCTAGTGTTGGTACTGTTTACACTGTTGTTCACAATAAGATTAAATGTAATAAAATTAGCACCAAATGGGTTCGAAAACAAATTTCCGCGAAACAATCGCAGAAACGACTTCGGGTTTGCAGAGAACTCCGACTCGCCACGAGTAAGAAGGCGGTGATTTTTTGACACGTATCATAACAATTCATGAGCCTTGAGTACACCGGCATAAAGCAAGAATGTTAGTACAGAATGGCGTCACTCGAGCTCGTCGCCTCCGAAAAAATTCAAAACATAACCATTGGTTAGTAAACCGATGGCTGGTAACTTTATTCTAGGAGGGTATTAAATCAATTTACATCGATTTTTCTCGAAGAAAGAAAAACGAATAATTCAACTTATTACAGTGATCTTCATGGAAAGGTTAAACTGGCCATACAAACAAAAAGCAAGGGCGTTATTCTCCTACACGATAATGATTGCCTACATACAGCTCAACTAACGAAGAATACGTTGGCTAAATTGGGTTGGGAAGTGCCACCTCATCTTCCATATACTCCGGACTTGGCTCCGAGTAACTATCATCTCTTTAGGCTACCCGCTTGGGAGGTAAGTCATTTGCCTCTAACGAAGAAGGGAAGGATGTGGCGTGAAATTGGCTACGTCGCCAACCGAAAGAATTTTTTCGACGAGAATAGGGAAGTTGCCGGAGCGATGGGACAAGAGTATTTTAAATGAGGGTTGTTACTGAGAAAAATGATGTATATACCATATAATATTAATTTGTAGTTTGTTTGACTAGTAAAAATAAAATTCAATTCAAATTTGAATTAACCCCGTATCATAAACAAATATTTCAAATATATTTCTGAATATACTCCATATTAATAAATATTTAGAATAATCAGTATTAGAAGTAAACCAGGCTAACGTATTTCACATATTTCTTCACTTCGTAGCTATTTACATTTTAATAAAAGTCTTCCCGAGCCATTAACTTTGACGTGAAGGGAGATTAAATGTTAGAAATAAAAGAGACCGATTTAACATAGGTTTTACTGCTTGCCTTGCTTTTAACGAGGGCGAATATATTCTCATATTCGAGACAAAAATAACACGGCAAATAGCTGAAAATTACGTGTTCTTTGAAATAGCGTCACCATGACAATGCGAAAAGTAATTAGAGAAGGATGTCGGTATGCGTAGATACGGCTACTACACAAAAGACTTGTTCAGAGTCTTACAGAGAGCGTCTGTACAGTGTATGTAATTTAATATCGTCGCTTTTTTCTACACCGCCACAAAACTTTTCACTTTGTCAGGTTCAACAGTTACGACTTTAATACCGTCTGGTTTGAAAAGTGGAGCACTCTTCGACGCTTCAAGCTTCTAAACTAGTGCAATTATACTCTAAAACTTCAAACAATGTAAGTTTTTCTTTGAAAGTCTTGGACGACTTTAGAGTCTTAAAGTTTGTATTTAAATCACTAACGTTTAAAAGACGTAATTTTGAAGAATTTACCTCGCTCTGAAGCTGTTCTATACAAAATTCTAGTAGAAAACAAACGCTTTTAAATTCTAAATAGAGTATTCATGCCTTCACATTCCAAAATATCTGAACACCAATTATAGGATCATTAGCAAATCATGAGTTATTATAACGCTCGCGCTAGTAAAATTTTTGACTGTCGACATTCGCTTCGAACAGAAAGAAAAGTCACGAAAATGATGATGAGGAGTACTTCGAGAAAACTAAGCAAAATTGCTATAATTTATTATAGGTTATAGGATTTCCCCATGGGACTGTACAGACTATATGAGGAAAATTTATTTAATTCAAAAACTATGTCTGAGTAAAAAGAGAGTAAAAAGTGGAAATATAATAAGCTATAATCAGACATTCATAATTAGTCCACAAGATTTAATGAGCAACAAGAATATTACATCAAAGATTATCACTTTGACGATAATAAAGGCAATATATTCCAAAATTAAATATTTTCGAGCAACGTCAAAATATTGCTTCATTGTTGCAATAAGCTCTTCATCTGATATATATATATTTTTAATTCAAAAACTATGTCTGAGTAAAAAGAGAGTAAAAAGTGGAAATATAATAAGCTATAATCAGACATTCATAATTAGTCCACAAGATTTAATGAGCAACAAGAATATTACATCAAAGATTAAGGCAAAATATTCCAAAATTAAATATTTTCGAGGAACGTCAAAATATTGCTTCATTGTTGCAATAAGTTCTTCATCTGATTGTATTCTTACTACAAATATCGAAGTAAACTGTATAGGGAGTGTAAGGTTGCAAATGGTATTGCATTAATGGATTGATTTTCGTAGTTACCACACGCTAACCCAATTGAAAATGTTTAGATATAAATAAAGAAGATATGTTAATCTGGTACGTAGAGTTCCGCGGTTGTGGTCCATACTATCTACTTCTGGGCTTTCGGGCTGGAACCGCGTCACGTGTATAACTGCCGACGCACTGAAACAGTTTCAGTGCCACAGACAGTAGCAGTAGTTGAGCCCTGAATATGTCCCATATGAGTGGGTACGAAACGTCGGCAGTTATACCAGTGACGCAGTTCCAGCCCGGAAGCCCAGAAGCAGACAAAGAAGATATGTTGTTCATTACCTACGAATTATATAGAAAATTTGGGCGCAAATATGGAAAAATCTCTGTGAGTCTATTCTTAAAAATAATGGAGACAGGATGCCACATTAAATATTATGGTTTTCTATTAACTTTATTTTGGTAAAAATATTTTGGGGATTACTATTCTTTATATGTGGTGCCTTGTATCGTAAACAGTACTGTACTTTGTACATGGAATCGTATGCATATAGGTGGGATGTCTCTTAAGTTTTGCATAGTGGGACATAGAGGGAGCCACTGATCAAATATCAGAACTACAAAATTACTGTTGAAAAGGGATGATTACAGACGCGAATTGGCTGTAATAAAACTTTTATACAATGTTTTGCATAACAGAATTGGTTGCTCATAACTCTGACTTGAAACTAATTTCCCGGTACCGAAGCAACTTTCATCTCGTTTACGTTACACATTTTATCTACCATCTGCTAAGACTAATATCGTTATCATCTGTTAACATACGAGATGTGGCAATTAAATAACGAGACTGGTGTGAGAAATGTTATTTATCTCAAATAAATTTCTATTTAACTTTTATCTCCTTCAACATACTCTTTTCCTCTATCTATACACCGCTGTATATGTGTCTCCCATTGTTCAAAACAATGCTGTAGTTCATCAGTTGTCAGCATCTTCAACAACTCTGCCTTCTTTGCTATTACATGTTCAATAGACTTAAAACGTGATCCCTTTAATGCACTTTTCAGTTTTGGAAACAGCTAGAAATCACATGATGTGAGATCTGACGAATACGGAGGATGATAAAGTAAGCATCACTTTTGTCCGCTAAAAGCTGCATCACAGATAGTATTTTTGGACACCATTTTTACACAGAGTTTTGTCATGTTCAATTCATAAGGCAAAATATGTTTCTTTGTTAATGTTTACCATATCGGCAATCATCCGAATGCTCAAACGTCGGTCTTCCTACACAATTTCATTAATTTTCTGAACGTTCCCTTCAGTTCTTGCAGTCGCAGGTCGAGAAAGACGTTCATCATCTTCGACCTCTTTCTGATCGCCAAACACCTCCTTTGACATTTGTAAACATTCTGTTGCCGACTTTTTAATTCGAGAAAGAATTTCAGCTTAATTCTCTGCTCGATTTTTATTTCAACCATCATTATCACGGCACTGCTAAGTAACGGTGGCCTCTGCGATTAAAGCTCGAAAGTAAACTAAAGCTGATAGAAAGACGAAACTACGGGTTGTTGTTTAGAACGTATCAAGTTCAATGACATCCCAATTTCAGCCTTGCCTGATGAGGATTCGCGATGGAAGGAGCATAGTTTCGTTATTTAATTGTCATACCTCATAATGTACCGCAATATGACCTTAATTTCTAATCGTAATATTCACCATGATACCCTTAGTGAAGTGCCTGAACACACAAATCTTATTTCTGAAGTATTAGCTGTTCATCTTTATTTTAATACGCATATGTACAGACATTTTTTCAATATTGTTTTGGTATTAAAACGAAACCATAGGGCACTAAGGGAATTTCCTTGAAATATTAATTATCTATTATTATGTGGTTTAGTTTTCTTAAATAAATTGAGATTCTCTAAGATTGTATGGTGGTATATAAAAAAGGTTTTAATGTGCTTCTATTTTGTAAATTTCTATTGTTTTCTTCAGTCAGCTGTGTGATATGGAATTAAATACTTTCATATAGTCTACGTATTATGTAATTAAATTTATTATTATTATTATTATTATTATTATTATTATTACCTGATCAAAATTTCTATCCAACAAACGATTAAGGCAATAAGGTGGATGAAGCACGACCTGTAATCTAAATGATCCTATCTTGTGAATAACTTGGTTGGTGTAGAAGGCGTGTTGTTTTAATAAAAGAAAACTTCGTTAAGGGCGATTATAAGTTGTTTTTCAGAAACTTCTTCAATTTGTCTAATATATTAGCCTAATAGTCACCGTTTCAAGATAAACTTCAAACATTTTCCCTTTCGAATCTCAAAAACTAGCCATTACCTTACCCGCCGATGGAAATGTCTTTTATTTGGGGAATGACTGCTATCATATTTTCACTGTTGATATTGTCGTTTGCATTTAGGAATATAATGGCGAAACCAGGTTTCGTCAACCATTAAAGCTCCTTGAAAAGAAATCAGTTCGGTTCTTATTAAACAGCTTCAACTATTGCGTGACTTGAATTTTTTGTCAATTCAAGAATCCTGGCACCTGCCTTGCTGAAAATTTGAATATGTTCGATTCTAAATATAAAATGCGATTGCGACCAGTTGTTATAACTAATGTTGCTAGCTAGCTACTTTCCTTCCTGTCAATTTCTTGCTAATTCAGAACAATATCATTAATTTTAATGATAATTTTAAAAGTCGTTTCACTTTCGATTGGTAGTAGTTGCAGATCATCTTCCTCAATGGTCATATTGCTATATTAAAATTGCGCAATTATGCCGTAAATTATGACTTCAAAGAAGCATTGTCACAAAATTCGTTGCATATAAGCCGATATATCAGGTGTACGAGGGTAGTTTGACAAGTAGTGAGAACGGAAAAGAAAAACGAATTTTTTAAATACAAAATAATTTTTATTTTTCAATATATTCTCCTAAGAGAGCAATACATTTATTCCAACGATGCTCCAATGCCCTTATGCCATCTCTAAAATGCGATTCCGGAAGGCTTGCAAAATATCCATTTACGAAGATGATAAGTTTGTCGTTAGACGAAAATTTCCTTCCGCGTAGTGCCGTCGGAAGGGCTAGATCCGGCGAATAAAGCGCATGCGGTACTAATTGGAAATGCAACTCGTGGATTTTGGATATCGCAACTGTGCTGGTATGCGAGGGAGCGTTGTCTTGGTGAAACAGAATCTTTTTTTTTGCCATTCCTGGCCGTTTAGCACGAATCTCAACATTTAATTTTTGTAGAAGTTCTGCATAATATTGTCCGTTTATTGTGGCACCTTTCTGAAAGTAATCAATGAGCAAAATGCCCTTTGAATCCCAAAAAATTGATGCCATCACCTTGTTTGCCGATAAAGTGGTTTTCGCTTTCTTTAGAGGTGCAGAACCACGTTCTAACCATTGTTTCGACTGTTGTTTAGTTTTGGGTGTACTGTAATGTCTCCAAGTTTCATCGCAAGTCACAAATCGCCTACAAAAATTAACCGGATTCCGCTTATAAAGGTCCAAACACTCATTGGAAATGCGCAAACGAGTGAACTTTTGATCAGTCGTAAGCAATCGCGGCACCCATCTTGCTGAAAGCTTGGAAAGGCCTAATTCTTTCGTTAGAATGTGGTGTACGCGTTCTGTTGAAATGTTTACCATGTCTGCCATCTCTCTTACTTTGAGTCGTCGATCTTGCGTAATAATATTATGGATTTTTATAATCATTTCCTTAGAAGTTACGATTTTCGGTGCTCCAGAGCGCGCTTCGTCAACACAGCTTCTTCTACCACGTTTAAATTCATTTACCCATCTACTTATTGTGGCGGATGATGGAGCAGATTCACCTAATGTTTCCCGTAACTCATCTTTTATTTCGGTAGCTTTCATACCCTTAATTACGAAGTATTTAATCACCGCACGATACTCTGCTTTTTCCATTTTAACAAAACGACGTGTTGCTTCTTTTTCAATCAGCTGTCAAAAATAAACTAATCAACCGATTTATCTAAATATCGGAATGTAAACATATAACTAGGCAACCTAAATTACAGTGCATTTGTTTTACCAATTAGAGCACCACCTATGTGTCATTCTCACAACTTGTCGAACTAACCTCGTATTTATTTCTTCAAAAAATAAATATTAGATTATTATAATATTAGATTATTTTAAGATTTTTCATTTACTCATTTTGTTTATTGTTACTGTAACTTTAAAAACAAATATTAGAAATTAACAACATTTCAAACGTCACCATAAGAAACGGGACAAAATTAAAATCTAATGCAATTTTTTTCAGAAAATTGGTTCAAATATCCGAGTCTCATTTCCCTCTAGATCATAGTGGTATTTAATTGATACAACAGAACAATAACTTTACATTGCAAGTACTCGTAATATGATGGCGTCACGAAATATAATAAATCTTTGTTGAACTGGTATTATTTGCCGCTTACTGATTCTATAGATAGAAACTAACATTTCAAATTAAATGTTTAGTAAAGGAAAAAAATACGTTTTATATATATCTCAGTGCGATGCCCTAAATTTCAATCAACACAAAATCCAATCAATTTTCCGAGAAGGTAAACCAATTAAGTTTGTTATAATAGATTCCTCCGTGATGGAAGATACCCATATTGGGAATTCTGGAACTGAAAGTTCTGTTTTCAGAGGAAAATTTTCCGCACTTTTTTCTCTCCGCGTGTTGTAACGAAGAGATAAACAGTGATAGATTTCTGCCGAAAAGGAAAAATATGGTGAAAAAAAGAATATGACATTTCTTTGATATATTATATTTTGCTTTTACGGATGTTCGAATTCATTTATTTCATATGGTATTTGTCTTAATATAACCAGTTATTGCGTGATACATTTTTCTTTGCCGTCATATAATTAATTTCTAAGCTTTGCTGAATATATAGGATATATTTCAGGAGTTTTGAAGATAAACTGCGTTACTTTCGCAATATTTATTAATGTTACAAATAAAAATAAATCCACAAATATCAGAATGCCACTTAAAAAAGAATGTAGTAGAAAAGAAACTGATTCTGTTGAAGTACTAGAAAAGCTTAAACCACTTAAAGATGATATTTTTTTAATTGTTTTATGGTTACTAGAAAAAAATGAAACAAAACATTCCCAAAACATATGATAACTTCTTTACTATTCTTCTTTCATTTCTAGCCTGGCTTTTAATCCTTTTCGCTATAACTAATAATATAAATATATTATCATTATATTAAAACTGCACAAATAAAAACAGGATGTTACCGACATATAGAAAAAAATATATAGAAAAATATCTTGATTATCTTAACTAACGTCTTCAATTTTCAAATATGCTCAGTGTAATATATTTGTCCAACTCTGAAAAGTAAACGATTGCTTCAGCTTTGATATTCCAAGTGAATCTTGGTCAGGCGATCAATTTTATCAAGTTTGGGAAAAGGTAGTAACCACTGGGAGTCAAACCGTCGAATACAGTGTATATGAAGGCATTTCAAAACGTAGGTTATATACATATGTAGTTTTGCAATAATAACACAATACCTGTGCAGATGCATTATCGTCGTGAAAGAGCACTTTCTTTTTGCCAAGATGTGGATACTTAGTATGGATAGAACTCGTCAATTAGTTTGATATAGGAATGTAGTATTCCTCGATTATGATCTTGCCTTATTCTAGATCAACGAGTCTTGTTCTAGGTTAATGAATGCCATACTTAAAGAATCCAGAAAACCGTGACTTATACTGCAGATGAAATTTTTTAGCCTCTCTTTGGAGCACATTTATCTTCTCCTACGCTCCCACCTAGCTCAGACAGGCTTTGAATTAGTTGACCATCCTCCATATTCGTCAGATTTAGGCCCCAGAAATTGCCAACTGTTTCCAAAACTTAAATAACACTTGTGTGGTAAACAATTTCCATCAAATAATGATGTGATATGTACAGTACTGGTTTGCAGAGGTTGAACAATTTTTTTCGGGATGCATTAGAAATGCTAGAACATGGATGGGAGAAATGTGTTAACCTTAATGGAGACTATGTAGAAAAATAAAAGTAAAATATTTTAAATTTTTTTATTGCGAGTGAGTCAGGGGTGGAACAAAGGGATCTACCCTCGTATATGTATAAAGAAATAACTGCATTATTAATAAAAATCAGAAGAAGTTTTCTTTTTTCTTTAAATTTTTGTTTTTACTTACTCATATACATGTACATCTATTTATTACCAAATAATTATCAAAATTATCAAAAAATGCATGTCGCCCTATTATTTTGTTGTAGTAAAATACTCTATGAAAAGCAAAAGCAAAAATGCGTATCTCTTGCAAACTAATAAATCAAAAACTAATATAATAATCCCCATTACGTATTATGATTTGTATGCCATTTTGTTACCTAAAAATACTGTACGAAAAACGAAAGAAAAAATTCGCCTCCCCATAAAATAATAAATCAAAAACATTTAAAAAGTTGTAAAAGCAAAAGCCGATACGCACCAGATTACGAAATAGACATTCACCTTTAACATCGCCGATAAATATTGTAATAATTTGTATCATCCTTCGAGAAAAAAAAACCCTTTTTGCCTACAGGCCCGCTTCAATTCACAAATCATGATATAAACAGACCGCGTAAGGTAACTGACATATTTATTGCGCTAGATCTTGCATGCGCCATATTTTTATCATTCAAAAGTTTAGAAGATATCGACCCTAAACGGATTGCACGTTTAACAAAACTACCTCTCGCGAATTCCAATTTTGAAATTGGCATGTCTCCAGATTAAACGATCTTCAAAGCGAGTATAGTTGATATACATATGTACAAATATGTATGTTGATAGTAATTATGGGTGCATCTATATTGACAATTTATTTGAGATACTGAATGTTTTTAATTCTATTTTAAGGGTGAAAATTATTATTCAATACGAGCTTCTACATGCTTATATCAGGAATAGAGAATAATACAAGAAACAAAAGAGGTAAAACTATAAGAATAAGATATTTGTATCGAAATATGTACTATGTACAAACAATAATATAATTTGTTGTCTTTTTGTTGTTTTAATAACCTCTAATATTATTATCTTCTATTCACTTATCCCGAATTAAATTCTAATATGGCTCGACAAGATTTGTCTATTAAATAAGGTTTCTTAATCTCTACGCCTTAAATGATTCAGTGAAAATTGAATACGAGTAGTGGCACAGTATAAGTGTACCAAGTAATGATATTTAACAAAAACTTCATGTGCATCTGCGAGTAAGAAAAATAGCCATGCAAGCATAAGCGTTCAGAGTCTATTACAAAAATATTTTTTTAATAGTTGCATTTCTAGTTAAATTGGAAGTCCTAATTTCAATAATTTTATAGATACTTTTTTTGAAAGTAATAGTTTTACATCATCATTATTACTTTCCACGACTACTTTGACATAGGAATTGATCGATATTCGTAGTATACGTAGAAAACCCTTAAGCCTTACGATTTTGAACAAATCTTATACAAGCTGTTCATAAAGTAGTTTCGAGTAGCTGCAACATTAAAACACCGAAACTTTTTTTTTCAAATACAATACCCCATAGTTTTTAAAGCTAAATTTAATAGAGAAGCATTGTAATTGGAAAGAATTGGCACTACTAGGCATTAGAAGAATATTACGGAAACGCAAATTTTCAAAATACGTTTAGTTTTAATTTACTTGTTTGATCATGTTTTAGTTCATATCTTTGAAGAATATTTAGCATGTAAACGTTATTTGTAATTTTTAACAGAAGTTGTTACAAATTTTCTAAAAGATTTGTCATTAAATAATTTTCATTGCTGTCTGTATCACACGGAAGGAGCTCATGCATATTTCACCTATGATGTTGATAGAGACCTCACTCATATGTTGACCATAGTTGGATTGTGCGTACATCAAAAATCAAGTGTATGCTGCTTCAGTTCAAAAAGAGGAAAGCTGGGGAAACGGGTAAGAAGACCAATCTTCCAATTAAATTGTAAATGCATGCACAAGAAGAATTCATTCGAGAATTTCAAGGTATTTACAGTAAAATGGAGGTCATCAATCTGCCAATTAAATTATAAATGCATCCTCAAGAAGAGTTCATTCGAGAATTTCAAGGTATTTGCGGTAAAATGGAGGCCATATCGAGTATTTATGAATTTTTTTATTTGTTAAAAATTTGTTGTAAGAAATTTATTTTTAGATTATCTACAAATTTGGAGTGCAAATTCTTCACCTGTAGTAATTTTCACTTCTGAATCGTATAATGTTTGATTTCAGTCACTTAAATTTTTTACTTACTCATTAGTGATAGCTCACTTTGTTAGTTTGTTGCCGAAGTCTATCCATGTTTTTTCTTTACTCTCCTTTATCGCCTTTTTAGCTTCTATCCGTTTCCGCTTGTATTCGTCATAGTTTTTCTGCGATCCATCTGTCAGATATCTCTTCCACATCTGTTTCTTATCTTTCACAATTCTTTGTATTTCTTCTGTCCACCAGGCTGTTCTTTTTCTCGGACCATTAGTTATTTTTGTAGCCCCACAGCTTTCCTTCGCTGCCCTTATTAAACTTTGTTTGTATTCTAACCATCTCTCTTCTATCTGTTGATATCCTTTTCCCTTTCCTCCATGTATCCTCAGTTGTCTCTGGTATTCCTCTTTAACCTTTTCCTCTCTTAATCTGTAGCTTCTAGTCTTTTCCTTGCTTATTCTCCTCTTATCCCCTCCTTGCTCTTCATAACCCATTTTCATATCCATTCTGACCATATAGTGGTCGCTACCTATTTCTGCACCTCTCTTCACTTTTATGTCCTTTACCAGGCTCCACATCCTCTTACTGACCAGATAGTAGTCCAGCATGACTCGACACCGAAAGGTATAAGAGTCTATAGGATTAAGTAACTAAGTAATTGTATTGTAGCGGCAATTCTATTTGTCACTTCCTGTTTATTGGCCGGAGGCATCGCATACACTTTTGCCTTAAAAAAATCTCAAACAAAGAAGTCAAGGAGCTTCCTATCTGGTGACTTTGCAGGCCATGACATTGATTCATTTCGCCAGATTCACCTATTTGGAAAACATTCCTTCAAATACGTTCTTGTATTATGAACTGGTGCAACATCTTGCATGTAATATATGTTGGCTTTGACATTTAATGAAACATCAAACACATTTAGTCTGTTTCAAAGAAATTTTGAGGTTCAAGATGCTTTGCCACAAAATCAGAAATCTTTCTTTGGTGTCCAAATTCTCGAATAGCTCTGGAATTTTCATCCGTCCAAAAATGGAAATTGTGATTGTTGAGAACACAATCTCTTGTGAATATACATTCATCAATTAATGAAATAAGTGATAAAATGTTTAAACCTTGAATTTTATTTAAAGTTATCATTTACGTATAATGATTGTACCTTTGTAACGTGAGACGGTCTTAAAGTTCTTTTGTAAGCATTGAAAGAATTGTTGTCTTACTTGAAATGTTCATTTCTTGGGCTATTTGTCTAGTACTGCAAGTAAGAACCTGATGAACAATATCTAAAATTCCTTCTTCAACTTGGATTGTACGACAATGTCTTGGTCTACTTACATCACGTTGACTGGAAACAAATGTACCTGTTTCAAGTCAAGTCTCCAATCCAATCTTCGAAATGGTATTTATAGATGGGTGCTACCGATGCAGATAGCGTATTGCATATTTGTCGTTGCTAAGGCCGCATTTCCATTGCAAAACCCAAATAACATTACATATCAGCGTATTCGTTACAGGTCTAGGATATCGCAAAAATTTGGTAAATAATGGAAGTGAAAATAATGCACGTTAAATTGACATATGTCAAAATTTAGCAAATAATTATTTTTAAATTACAGACATTATTCTGGGCCAAGGTTGCTATATGTATGTTAATAAGGCAAAATATTAGCATAAAACGATTAATTACAATAACGTAGTGTTGGATAATTTTATTTGATAGTAAAATCATGGTCTTCCACAAAAATTTCAAAAAATTACATTTTTTTTTTGTCGCACATTTTCGACACTATGGTTTCGTGTGCCTTAACAACTGATAATACAACATTCTGTATTAAAGTTATCGACTCAGAATTAATCATAGAATTGTCCTAACAGACGATTCTCCGTGAATTTTTGACCACCGCATAAACAATGGAAGTGGTTTTGTCAATGTTTTAACATTTATTAATTTTGCAGAATACAAGTCTTACACAACAAGGAAATTATTGTAGTTTGCAAGAGAGTTCACACTTGTAAAAATATCTTAAGTATATTCATACTGATTTTCTGAGCGATTGTGTCGCATTCTATATCTTTGTCTAATACATTAGCCATATTATCGCAATATATCGGAAAATAAGTCTTTTCTCTAACATACTGAAAGTTGTACCAACTCGACGATCTCCCAAGCAATCGACCGCTGACGCTTCCTCAATTAGCATCATTTGTTTCTCGGTTCGATCAGTTTCTAAATGGTGGTCGTTTGGAATAGGTAATATCAATCGTTGACAATTGTACACTCACTAAGATAGGAGTGTTCTTTTTTATATTAAATATACATTATTATTCGCCAGAAGAAAAATTATTTAGTAAACAATTAATTTTTTAAAATTTTCTATCGTTTCCAACTCGATTCAATTCTAATTAAAAATTCATATTTTTTTAACAATTGAATTTATTTCTCTTAAGTTTAAAATTTTATAAATACATAAAAAATTATTGTTTAAATTTTAGAATTCCCAATTATTTATGTTTATACTATTTTTTTTATTATTTGTTTCCTATTTACTTATCTTTATAAAGGTATAATTATTACAACACGAGGTGTAGCAGAACGTAACTCTGTCTTATTACAATTGACTAGCTACTTCGAATTTGACTATTCGCTTATTAAAGCTTTTCACTCTGCATAAGTGCATTACGTATGATTTTGATTTCGCACTAAATAATCTGCACATTTGAATGTCGTGGCATAAGGCATGTTTATATTTACATATGTACATATATGCTTAATTTAGAATACACAGCCATATGTTAGCAGCAAAAACAATAAAAACAAGTAAATATTTAAAGTATTTTAATTTACGATAATTACCAAATAAATAAGTAATAAAATAGTTCTTCTTTTTAATTTAACTCTTGTTCTGGTGAAGATGCACAGATGTATTGTATAAATGAAAACAAACGTATATGGAACATTGCAATTGTGGAAATAAAATATACAAAATCTTTATATTGTACAAAGGGTCAGTTGAAATGGTAGTTTTGGAAATGTTAAGATTTATTTCTTATTTATTGTCTGAGCTTTATTATTTCCGGGCAATGCTTTGTATAAGTAAGATGTTACGTAACGCAGTCAGCTTCAAAATATAGAAAAGACAAACTTAACGTCATTACGTTCCATTCACTAGATTGCTTCTTCGAGTTCTTATCAAGAAAAATAGTCCGACCATTTAGTCGAATCCAAATCTGGTCAATCGAATTAGTGCCAATAACCATCAGTAACAGTATCGGCATGACGTAAACAAATCATCGGAAGTATCGAACAGGAGATCGTCGAGAAATAATGGCCAGTAAATTCCACAGCGTAACGTTGTCCCAATTTAGGATGTGGAATGGGAAGAGAATCCACGGGTGTAAATCACAACGCTATTTATTTCCACATAAACACAGCGGGGGCAATGTGCAACTGTCAACTAGGACTAATAAATTTTGTGCAGTTCCATCTCAGTGCCTTTACGTATATCCGTACGGCATGCAAGTGTTACGTAAATAAATCTTGAAGCGGAGCTTTCCGAAGTTCGCGTTAAAAATATTGATGTTAATTTTCCTTTCCATTTAAGATGCACTACTAAGTACACCATTCGAGCATATAAACACCAACTTAAATAATAACAGTCGTACGTGTATATACACTTCCGTCCATGAAGCCTGATACAACAAAAAGTATTAAATAATTTTGTAAATGGATGATCGTACCTTTAATAAACAGTAGAAATATTTGTGCATAATTTTCTTTAGCCTCTTAAATATATAATTAACATAGCCATAGTATATTTAAAGGATGGAAAATATTGTCCAAAACCGTTGTAATATGTACCACAGGAGAGGAGGATGGAAACATATCGAGAATACAAGAAAGATCAGAAAACGTGCGAAAGAAAGCTATGAGAGTATGATGCATGGAATTTTAATAATGAAATATAGGTACCTATAGCTAGACTTTAAAATGTATTTATTTATAATAGAATGGATACCATTAGAGTTCTTAGATATATTAAAATGGTAATGATGCCGTGCGCAATTACCTCAGGCTCACCTACTGATTAAATTGATACATTTTACATATATTTAATAATTTTTCTTCCATGTTTTCAATTGTTTCTTTTTAAATACAGATCCGTTTTTAAAAGTCTCTTCTTAACATCACATTTAATTTACTTATACTTTCATCTAATTTCCACAGAATAATATTTACTACCCGTCAAATATGTATAAACCTGTTAGACAGCTTTTGTCGAGGCTTCATATTAATATTTGCTTGTATGTTGTAACGATTACATAAAGCAAGTCGTGTGACATATCATTCGGAAGTGCTTTTCCCGACTAAGTTTTCAATATTATTTTTAATGCTCCAATTACCTTAATTGTTCCGTGCCTATAGTTATTTTTTAATTTTGGCGTGCCTTATTCTGTTATGTTATTAGTTCGCTTCATCAGACGTTCGCCGAGAACGTAGAAGGGGTTTCGTCATGGATATGTATGCACATATGTAATACAGTATGAGTCTTCGTTCGGAAGTATCTGCTTGAATTAAGGAGTTTTCTACGTCGTATAGAATTATGTCGTGGTTACACAGGTCGAAAAAGCGACCATTATCTGACACAGTAAATAAGTTTATTTGTAAATTTCCGGGCTTAATGTACGATGGCGTAAAAGTGAAATGTTTACTTTGCGATAGAGCGCTCATGTGCTAAACAAAATATGACGGCAAAAAACACGTGGATAGTGAGCAACACAAAAAAGCGGTGTTCGATTGAATGAGCAATTTCTATTCGATTTATGTTCAACGCTGATGGTGTATAATCTACCGTTTCTTTTATTAGACAACGAGTCATTTTATTCATTCTGAAATAAATACGCGGATCGTAAATTACCTTATTCGAAAACGTTACAAAATTTCGTACCATCTGCTAGCGATATTTTGAAAATAGAATCAAATCGGAATTCGAAAATAAAAAACTTTGGTTATATGTGGACGAAACTACATACACGTATTGCAATGTTCGTACAATAGAACCACTTAAACCGGCATCTTTAATCTTACTAGTTTCCAGAAGAGTACAAGAATGTACTACTGAAGTAATTACAAAAGTGGTGTTAATACAATGCAAAAACTTTCGCAAGAACAACTCTTAATGCTCATGACTGATAGCACCGCAACTAAGCATTCTGTCGGTCTCTTAGAGAGGACTTGTGGCAAAAACGATTCGACGCTGTTGTCCAGAAGTAAATAGTTTGATAAAAATGGGACACTATAAATTATCACAGATTTTTGTCTAATTGTAGCCGTTTGATTTTGATTTATAAATACGTTATACTGCAATATTGAATAAATAAATAAATAGTACAATAAAATAAAGCAAACTGCGGTATTTTACAATGTGAGTAAGAACTCAGTTTCAAACATTTCAAGAACATGGCAAAATCATCGTACAATTAATAGAAAAGCAGGCTCAGGACGTCCTTGAGATTGTTAAGTGCTGAACAGGACGGTGCTTGATTAATAATTTAAGAGCAAATCCATTTTCAACAGTAGTTGATGCTGTTCCAGTGTCATGTCACTATTTCCGAATTTAAATGAAAATGCCACGCAGTAACAAGGAAAATATTATTAAACAACACTCGTAAAGAATCAAGAACACATGCTTTAGAATATATAGCTCATGACGAACAATTTTGGAATCGTGTAATTTTTAGTCATGAAAAGGTTTTCTTCAAATAGTGGTAATATACGCGTCTATCGTCCTCCAGATATGGTTTGATGAGATTTATATAAATTTTACAAATAGTAGTGAGCTTTCTGTAAATATCTGGATCTGGACATCGGTGCTAGGATCCGGAATTCTATGTATATTGGCGGAAGTTTTAATAGTGAAACATATATCAGAATTTTAGAAAATGTAGTTTCCTTCTGTTGAGCTACTTTTTCCTAACAATGATTTTGTCTTCCAACAAGGTAACTGTCCAGGGCATTTCTCTTTCGTAGTGATCGAATGGCTTCGAACCCTGTTTGACTGGTATAATAAAGACCCAGATTTGAATTCACTAGAAAACATTTGGACGATATTAACCATAGAAATTTGAAAGGTAAATGAAAGACCAAGAAACCTTGAAGAATTGTTGGAAGTTTTAATGCTTGTGGAGAAATAACTGAAGAATGTTATTCCTCATTATAGATCGATGCCCAGAAGATTAGGGGACGTCATAGAGTATAATGAAATGAATTAATGAAATAATGTTTGCTATTTAAGTAATATTAATAATATTATTTACGTTAATGTTATTATTATTTAAATATGCGACGAACCTATATCATTTTTAACCAGACCATATTCCAAGCTTAGGTGACGATTGCAGTTTTCTTCATCTCACCGATTTCTTTAAAAGACTAATCTTTTAGAAAACTACTCCAAAAAAACGCAATCACTACTCAGATGTAGCACATAGTTCACGGTCGACAGTCAATCTGCTTTTTTCCTATCTGGAACAGCATAATTATTTCTGTCGAAATTTAGTCACGATTTTCATTAGAAAATTTTAAGACACTTGCTTTGTTTCTGTCAACGTTGATACCTTTGCTGCAGTGCAAATGGCATCTAGTAGATTCGGAGGAGCTTTTTGGGTATCAGTATATGTTACGAGTCACTGGATTGTATCTAAAACAACCCTGTTATAATCCAAACATTCTAGTAACCTATAAACTTTGGAGATCGGTATTATATGTATATGGTAATAATGTGTAATAATGATATGTGCTTACTTTACTTTATATGTATATACATAATAGATATTGCTTTAGCTCCAAGGAATAGAAAATTGTTAAACTATATACCTAATAAATGAACATTAATGGTAATGACTATCTTGAATGTACCAGAAAATTAGACGACCGTTATATAGGCTGTATATCGTTTATAGGGCGCAATTCGTTTTGAATTTACAACGTCACGAATTACATCTAAACTAGTGGACTGCTGGGAAAATAGTGATAAATTTCACTGATGCCGGATGTAAACTGGGTTTCCACCGCTAGGCGGCGTTCTTTCCCGAATACTCAACCGACTAACTATATCGCATTATTACGGTAATTTAGAAGCGTTTAACCTTTACCTGTTGTTTGAGAAAAAGAAATTAATTTTACTTTGCCAGAGAGTTAGAACTTTCTTCGTTGCTTAGCTAGTCATTTGCATATTCTATTACATTTTGTAGCGACATAAAGTTGGTAAATATATTATTTGAAATAATAGTACTTCGGCAGAGTTTGCACTGAAGGAAGCGGTCTCTAAAAGGTAAAATTTTATTTGTCTCTATTTTGAATAAGTTGTGCTTAAATTTAAAATAAGCGAAACATAAAAATTGTAATTTTATTATACACGCGAATTTCTAATTGGTATATACTTGTAAAAAATTAACCAGAATTTATTAAATAAATTTTAAATAAAAATACTATTCTTGAAGAACTATATAGATTAGAGGAAATGAGGGTTGGAACCAACTCTCAGGTATATTACACCTGAGTGTGCGTTTTGGCTTTCGGCGGTACAGATCGTGTACGGAATTTGTTTCGTGAGGGTTTTTGCCGTAGTTTTTCAGATGCAACACTGTTTAATTTTCTGATGAAGATGACAACATAGTTGCCGAAATACGTATACAGAATACGAAAATTAATGTCGAAAGGAGTTATATATCAACCTAAAGTGATTCAAATATAGATTTGGTTACCTTGATGTTATGGGAGTAATAAAAATTACCTCGACTGAGGCTATAAAGTCTCAACTGGATTCCTCTCTATATTGTTTTGAGATAAAGGTCCTACGCAAATTGAAAAATATCCGGAGCAAATTTGAAACTTAGTTACGTCTTTTTATGTTCATAGCTCGCATGGTTGTTAAATACGTTATAAACTTTTTATGTGATTGAAAATTACATTGGAGACTGTGGCTAAGTGTGGCTAAGAGATGAAAAACCCCTTACTAGATGAATATTGTATTTTTAGTAATAATTAAACCCAGTGTTAAACATGGGTACACCGAAAAAGTGGCGAAATACCACTAGATCTACACAAAAAACTGGCTGACACTATGTTTAATTGCTAGTGAAAATGGCAACTTAATTGTCGACACTCGCATCTAGTAGGATACACATATTAATGTGGTAAAGGGTATTTTATCGTATCCACATAATGTAATTGTCGCAGAATAACATAGATGAGAACAAGAATGTTCCAATGTGACGATGTGTTTAATACTAGTGAAAATGGCAATTTAATTATCGAAACTCGCATCTAGTAGGATATTAATGTGGTAAAGCGAGCGTATATAGCGTAAGCTTGAAAATAGCTCATAACTTTTCCCTAAGAAAATAAACGTCTATATTTCAGGCAGGGGCTATGCAATTCCCAAATGTGTGGAAAAATAAAGAGGAGGGCCTATTCTAAAAAATGGTTCGATTGTCATATATCGATAGCGAGGCTGCATAAAAAGCATTGACGAATTCTTAAAATCACGTCCAGGTTATTATGAAAATGTGAAAAACTCAGAGAACTGTCACGGTTAAATGTAATGAAGGCACTGTAGGTGCCGGAAAACACTGGGGAATCACAGAAAACTAAAAGGCTATCTTACTTGCCAGAGAAAGAGTAGAAACTGTATTTGGAGTGCGTAAGTGCACTATCTTGGCCCAATATCAAAGCCCAATATAGAATGTAATGCAGGAACTGCAAGGAATGCTAGACATAAACGTAGCAAAGCTTTTATTGGCTAACCGGAAGGAAAAAAGGCAGGGAAATTGCTTTCGTTTAAAAGAAACCAGTTAAAAATAATAACAAAGTTCCTCACAGAGCATGTATTTGTAAGAGAATTCTCTAAAAAAAAGACCTTAACGACAGATAGCGCTATGAAACTCCAATAACGAACACCGATTAGTTGTAAGAATGTGAGGTATTAGATCACAATAGCCAAAACTCGATCCGACCCGAGAACATACAACAATCGATCTAACCTAAATTTATACAAATTAGTCAATGGTCAACGAAACGGAATGTACTCCAAGGAAGACAGATAAAAGTAATTACGAACCCCTAAAATAGTTTAATCTTCTATGTATATTTTATGGTTATGGAGTTGAGATGCTAGATTTAACAAAAAATGGGTTTGTTTGCCATTTACTTTTCAAATAAATTTCAATAAGGTAGAACTAATTTAGAAATCAGACGTTGTAATTTGTGATAATATATTATAGTCTTCCGTGCTCTCACACACACAGAAATCATTCATACTCAATGAAATTAATTACTTACGAAACTAACATCGTAAACAGTTTTTCTATCCCGCTCTATCTATCGCAAACTTATTTTGAAGGAAGTTTTAATTAACTTTTAATTAATATTCATGGTTCGTAGTAATATGCAGTATGAAGAACTCTATTAAATAAAACAAAATGCAAATAAATGAATCTATTTCTTATATTTCTTTGTCATTATTCAAAACTCACTCATAATATTCCTAGTTTGTTTTTTATGGCTAAAAAAACGAAATAAATGTATTTAATTACAAGAAACAAGGGGAGTATTTGAGATAGTTTACTTAAAAAATAATTGTATAAGAGAGTACTTGCGACATACAAATTCCACAGTTATTACTTCGGCTGCTTTAATAAGTATTTCTACTAAATAATATTGAGGTGACTTAGAAATTAATGAGTTTAGATAAGAACACATAAATTTTTTGTTCAAAAAATGATTTTTCAACCTATTCTCCTTGTAACTTGTTACATTCAGTCAACCGATATTCAAGTCTTCATTGCTCCAGAAAAGTAAGCATTATCATATCCTTTGATGTATGTATGTATGTATGTGTTAGTTTTAGTGATTTCCTCCTAATGTGACTCAAATCTCTTGCCACCGAACCAAGTTTTCAGGTTGAGGAAACGAAAAAGAATCTGGAGAGGCCAAATCTGGCGAATAAGCTTAATTAATGCGGAAGCAGTTCGAAATGGCGAAACTTCATAGTAGTTCATGAATTTTTATCATTGAAACAGTCAAGAAAATGATAACAGGTGCCTGTAAACATTTTTCTTTTTTTAAGATTAAAAAGAATACTATCGCATTTACAAGATAGTAGGCATAACCTTTCCGTTTTGAAGAAGGTAAAAATCGTACTATCTATTGTTTCGATTGTTGCTTCATTTCGGATGTGTAATGGTGTATCCAGAACTTACCAGTCAAAATCTTTCGAATCATTTCTTAATTTCGTTAAATGAAGAGCTGAAATACATTTTCATTCGCATTTGTGGCCCATATTCAATGGCACCTAATTTGCTTTTTTTCCCACTCAATTCATTATATAAAATCGAGTCTACATATCAATGTTATCACCAGTAGAAGTTCTGTGTGTGTTAAAAAAATTAAGCGAAAATGGTGCTCGTTGGTGTGAGCTAAAACATTACAATTAGGCTATGTATTAGGTATAATTAATAATCGTTGCATTAGCATTTCGTTGCAGGTGTTAAATTATTACAAATACATGCGTTAATGACATGGGAAAGACAGAGTCCTACTTTAATTGGGTCCAGGGCTACCTCTACCGTTACAATGATTATAAAAAAAGTATCGAGAGTGCAACTAGAGGAAAATATTTGTTGAAATAAAACAATGAAGCTGTCTCTAAAATTTTATTTAATTAAATTAAAAAAAAAAAATTTGAAGCTCTGGATAAATTAAAAAATATAGTTAGTTAGTAAAAGCAATATGTAAAAATAAAAATTAATTAATTGCAAAAACTGTAATAAAATAGGTAACAAAGCTGTCAAAATAAAATATACAATGGTTAGTAAATAAAGTAAATTAAGTGGTTATCGAACGATATGTATGTAGGTGTGTGTATACTCTTGGACAGGGTCTTGTATATCGTGAACGCTATATACGTTGAATCAGGAAAGAACATTATATGAACACAACGCATCGAAGCGTGAATACACTACGTTAACGTGTGCTGTGAGCTTGTCAGTAGTGTGGACGATTTCCTAGAAAAAAGAGTTTTCAAAAAAAATCAGTGGGGTGTAGAATGAGCGCAGTAGTTAATCAGAAATGTATCAACGGCATAACAAAAAAGACACGCCAAAGATTAGAAATAATTAACAATTGTGATACAATGAAAGGGATTGTAACTACACTAAAATTAATATTAAAAGCTTAATAGCAAAAAGTACTTTAAAACGATATATCATATGACCTGCTTTAATGTAATAATTCGAATACTACAAATTGATCAATATCGATTACGTACACGGTGGTCAGAAATTCACGGATAATCGTCAGGTAGGACGTTTTTCTGATTAATTCTTAGTCGACAATACTAATACAGAAATGTTCTATTATTAGACGTTAAGGTATCCGAGACCATTAATGTTGAAAATATGTGACAAAAAATATTTGGAACTTTTTTAAATAGCTCAACAAGTGAATATTCCAAGTAAGAAAGGTCTTTCGGTAGTTACGGCAAGCTTTCTAGGACCGTTTCATGTTACAAAAGTACAACCATTATACGAAAATGGCAATTTTCAAAGAATATTGTTTTGCAACACAATTTTAAACATAATTCAAAACGATCGAAACCTTTTATCACTTATTTGGCGAATCCGTGTTCACAAGAGATGGTGTCTTCAACAGCCACAATTTCCCTTTTTGAGCGGAAGAAAATCCCAGAGTTTTTCGAGAATTTGGACCCAAAAGAAAGCTTTCTGAGAATATTTGGCCAGGCATCTTAAACCTTCAAAAAGCGGTCCTAAATTCGAACCTTGAGGCACACCCGAGGTTGCGTGAAAATCATAAGATTTATGCTCAATATAGTACACATGTTGTTTCCTGTCATGCAAATATGACTCAAAAAACTTCAACAGTGCCTCACTGAGCCCAACTGATTTTAACTTATTTAATAATATCAAATGATTTATGCGATCAAAAGCTTTAGAGATATCTGTATATTTATTTACAAAAATGTCATGATTGATGTCAAATTTTCTTGACAAGTCAGCGTAGATTGCATCGAACGTTATTTATTAAGTAGCTGACTAATAAATTGATTGTGCAAGTACTGTAAAGTTTATTACGGTGGAGCGACTAAATAAAAATCCATACTGACGAGGAGACACAAAAGGGGAGACACAAAAGGTGTTGTGTTAGCTCAAATGTGGTTGTAAAGCACTTGTTCAAATATAAAGATAAACAATTAACAATGTTATAACGTTAATTTACTCTTTCCACCAAAATTTATAAAATAAAAGAATCTTGCCGAATAGAAACTTTCCACGAAATAGGTGTAACAAGCAGACAGAATTTTCCATTGTTCTAACGATTTTTCCTCTCTCGTTACGTTTTATCTGCAGCATTACACATATTCAATTTTAAAATTCGATATCCATTAAGGCTTTCTGTTTGCATGAATATGTCGGAAACTCTTGTCGAGGTGCAGTTTCAATGATAATTCCGAAACGCGGATGGAAAATACATGCAATCAGTAGCGAGTATACGTGCGGCTTGCGGTCATTTGTATAACAAATTAAATGACATCTATCGTTTAATTTCGTAGAATTGGACTCTGTAAAGTAACTCATATTTGTCCAAATTGCATTGAATATTGCAAAATGTACGAAACAATATTGAGTTTAGTACAAGAATAACTGTTTCTTGCAATTTAGAAATTTAGCAGGATATTTACTAAAGAAATTTCAACAAATTTCAAACTATCGGAAACTTGCTGGAATTCAATTAGAATATGGAATGATAAATATACAAAAAAATGTCAATGTAATACAAAGTCAACATACCTACCAGCTGATATTAATAGAATATCATACTTGTTATATTTTGATATAACAGAAAGGATAGATGCAAAAAAACACTAGGTAGAATTCAGTTTTGAATTGTAATAATTATTCATTCAGATTCATACAAATAAAAACAACTTTCTTACATAGTAAAAGAACTAACAGGGAACTTTTCTGAAAAAAATTGAGTGAGCCAATTATACCAGATTGTCGAGCGAAAACAATGAAGAATATAGACGGCGGCAGAAAACTTAATTAAAATTATTCGACGGGTTTCTTGGTAAGCTACTGCAGACACAGAAACTCCTCAAAAATTGAAGAAGAAATTCCAGCAATTAAGAAAATGATGGCCAAAAACTATAAAAGCAGGAAATAACACAAGGTGAAACAGGTTAAGAACGAAAGTATTTACAACCACTTACGAAATCTAATCGCCTCTGAAACAACCGACTATTCGTTATGAAAAATAATAAAAGACTGAAGAGACTACAACAAAACTCTCCCGCTCTCGAGGGTGGTCCCAGAAGTACCCGACCCAACAAAGAAAACACAAAAATTTTGGAAAGAAATATATTTATTTTTCTACATAATCTCCTTTCAGCTCTATACACTTTTCCCAGCGAAGTTCGATACCCTCAAAATAGCCATTAACTGCCGACATCATTTCTTCATCGTTGGAAAATCCATGACCACTGAGTCATTTTGTCAAGTTTGGGAACAGAAAGTAATCCGAGGGGGCTAAATCTGGCGAATAGGGTGCATGGGGTAGAAATTCAAATTTTGATTCATTAATTTTGACCATTGCTGTGTGAGCTGGTGCATGGTTTTCATGAAACAACACTTTCTTCTTAGTCAAATGCGGCCGTTTTGCTTGATTTATTGGCTCGAACGTTGCAATAAATTCGCATAATATAGTTTTTCCTTTTTCAAGATAGTCAATGAAAATTATTCCACGTGCATCCCAGAAAACCGATGCCATGACCTTGCCTGTAGTGAAACAGTCTTCGCCATCTTTGGAGCCGGTTCTCCCTTTCGAGTCCATTGTTTTGATTGTTCTTTTGTCTCAGATGTGAAGTGATAGACCAATGTTTCATCCATGGTTATGAAACGGCGCAAAAATTCTGTTTTTTTGCTGTGAAACTTGGCTAAACACTTAATTGAAACATCTTCACGACACTGTTTTTGCTAGAGTGTGAGTAAACGCGGCACACATCTTGCACACAGCTTTCTCATGTCCAAATTTTAGATATGCGATCTACCGCACTTTTTGAGATGCCTACTATGTCTGCTAGATTGCTCACTTTCAGTCGACGATCATCCAGTACTGCTTGGTGGATTTTATTCACCATTTCTGGAGTCGTCACCTCATTTGGGCGACTACTGCGACGCTCGCCTTGGCAGCTCGTACGGCCTCTTTTAACCTCTGCTACCCAATATTTCACTTTTGTAAACGAAGGAGCAGACTCACCCAGAGTAGAATCCAGTTCAGCTTTTATATCGGTTGAGTCCTTCAAATAAAAGTATTGTATCATGTAACAATGAACAATTTTGTCCATTTTTACAAATTCACTGAAAACGTTCACTATTCATGGCTGCCAAACAAATACCAAACAACGTGGCGTCTTCAAACTTGAAACATATGCTTTATAGATTGTGTACTTTCTAATACAGTGATATTTTTCAAACAACTACCGACATATCTATGTCAGGGCGGGTACTTATGGGACCACCCTCGTATATCATAATGATAAATTGACGAAAAATCTAAAGGGCTATCTTGGTAGTCTATACCAACTTGATCTTATAATTAACAAGATCGAAACCAAAGATATAATTAAATTATTCATGATGAAAATTATCATAAAGATGATTCAAGGATTCCATCTTATTGCCAGTAAATTTCTATAAGAATTATCTAAAATATTTTATAAACTAATAACCTTTATCAATAGTTAAAGCCATTACTTTATGATAGCAATATTAATTACCTAAGCAATAAAAAACTACTGTAGTTTTGGCAGGAAGTATTATATTCACAACGACTTCAGTAAGAATCTTGTAGTTTGTTACATTCCCGTAACATATTAATTAAATTTAGAGAGCATTAATTTTGATAACTACTTGATTTTCACTTCTCTTTTGTTGGTACTGCTATTTTAGTGCTCTCTTAATTAAGTTGTGTTTTCGGTTCGCCCATTTATATGGTTACTTTCAAAGTTTGTTGTAGCTGCCTTTGATAATATGTATTTATTCTCGTACGGCGTATGTGATTAAACCTCATCTGTTGCGTTTCTTTTATCGTAACGATTTTCTTTTCTCGTAACGTTTTCACGAGTATTACTCTTCTGCCTAAGAACTGTCATGTAAAACTTCCTTATACGGATTCGTGTTCTGACCTGAGAAGCTGGGGCAATTCACTGTTATTTCAATTAAGAAATTTATTCTTATTTGTTCATAAGGATCATAAAATTTACCTTTTTAACCTATCGCTCTTTTTTATGTAACCATCTTAATTCTTAAAGTAAGGATTCTTAACTTATTTTACTCGACACTATATATTTTCTTAATTTTTAGGTGCTTTTCTCTTCCACTGGTTTGCTGCTTGTGTTGTTCTATGGAAAGACCTGCTAGTACCAATTTGATAAAAATAACTTAATATGTGTGAAAAGTTTTGAACAAATGGCCTTCAAGTTGACATTATTTATATGAGTTTTATAAATATTTTTACTGCGTTGATCAGTTTTTACTTTTACATACCGTGCTTTCATATTAAAATGCTACAAACACCGTATCATATTATATTCAGCTCTAGATACCGAATGCCGATCAGAATGTAAAGTGGTGGGGCGCGAGTCAGTCGAATCACAACAACGACTGACTACAGATTACAGATTAAGTAGTTGTTCGTGTCGCCTACAGTGAAATTAGTGGTGGGGCTGCAGCTAGTACGATCAGTAGTCAGTTACAGTCGTGACATTCTCGTTGAGACAGCCGTACTGAAAGCACGTACCTTGGTACATGTTGACCGTGCGGATAGATCAAAGAGACTTTTGGCAACTTTGTGACTCTATTGTGTTAGTGCATTATAGTGTTTCCAATAGGAGAAATAGCAGTAAAGATAGAGACATCAATTACCACGCGGAAATTCCCAGGCTCCTCACCTTCGATTCTCGTCGGCTCTTCGGGCGACGGCGGCTGCGGCCGGCGCCACTTAGACGGTGAACCGTCCGTGAGTAATCTGCAGCTGCAGAACAAAGAAAGAAAAATGGAAAACGGAGAAGCGACAGCTACTACTGGTAAGACAACGAAAATAAACACTAACACGAACACAAAAAACACAATTAACACAAACACAAACATAACTACCGGCAAAAAACCGGTAGAAATCATTATAAACACAGACATGGGAGCACTGACAGACAAACATTCCGCCGAAAAGCTCAACAGACAGCAGCTAACGGACATACTCTTGTATGTCAAGACGTTGCTGCTGAGACTCGACGAGCAGGACGACGAAATGGAAATAGACACACAAAAAAATAACGAAGACATAAAACACACACACACCGACAGTACCGACACAAAAACAAACACCGAGGACCCAAGCGCAAACGCAAACACGATCACGGAACAAAAACAAACACAAAACACACTAAAAAACGAGCCGATGCGCGTCGCCTACCCCCCATCCTCAGACGAGGAGAACGACGATAACACACCTTTCACGGTAGTGAAACATAAACGGAAACACCACCACGAATCGGACGAAGAGCAGAAAGAACGCAAGAACAAGAAACACAAAAAAACGGTTTCACCAACACCGTCAACACACACAAAAGAAACACACAACAACAAAACCCAATATAAACACGAATACAACAAAACAAACAGACGCGACCGACAACATAAAAAGACAAAAAATACCGCCCATTATAATCCGCGAGAAGGACTCGTGGGGGCAACTAAACAGAGAGATGGATGCGAAGAAGATTCGCTTCACTAAAGCCCGCCTCACCGAGGAGGGAATCAAAGTACAACCAGCCACCACAAACGACTTCCGCGCAACAGCGCATTTTCTTGACCACAAGAAAACGCCGTATCACACCTTCAGGCTCGAGGAAGAGCGAACATTGAAGGTTGTGATTCGCGGTATCCCCACGGATTTCACAATCGAGGAAATTCACGAAGATCTACGAAACAAAGATATCGAAGCCATCGCGGTGCCCAGAATGCGACACCCGATAAGAAAGACACCCTACCCAATGGTACTGGTAGAGGCGACGCGTGATAAAGCCGCAGAGTTATACGGCTTAACCGAGATTTGCCGGCTAGTGATCCCCGTAGAGGCGCTGATCCGAAAAGCTGGAAACGGGCAATGCCATAGATGCCAGCTATACGGCCACTCGCAATACACCTGCAGAGCGATCTTCAGGTGCGTTAAATGCGGGGCAGACCACAAGAGCGAAGAATGCGCGAAAAGTAAAGATACACCGGCAATATGCGCGAACTGCGGAGGAACACACACCGCGAACTACAGAGGGTGTGTTAAAGCCCCACAACCAAGGACAGCTAGCCAACAGCAAACACATAAAACACCACTACTACCGACACCGGTAACACACACACCGCGACAACACCAAGCAACACATAAAAACAATAATAATACAAACACATACGCCAATATAATAGCGGGCGTAAAACCACAGACAAGCACAAGCACAACACAAATACCCAAACCAAAACAAAACAACACACAAAACGCGCAAAACACACATAACAGCGCGAATAAAACAGCGATCGCCGCTGCTACACTCGGGGAAATGTTGCTGACTTTCAGCAAAACCAACCCGTCCGCGAACGAAACCAAAACATTCCTGATGCATACGCAAACAATTCTACAACTCTTCTAATGGATAACAAAATCAACCCGGCGGCACTCAAGATAATCCGTTTGGAATGCGAACGGGTTAAGAACGAAAAAGCAAGAGCTACAGATATACGCAGAGGATAAACAAGCGGACATTATATTGGTATCGGAGACCCACCTCCAGCCGGTGCAAAGATTAAATCTTAAAAATTACAGGACATACAGAAGAGACAGACAAATACCAGGAGGTGGAACGGCGGTATATGTGAAAAGAAACATAAAACACACAGAATTACCGATACCGAACACGGCAGAACTGGAAACAAATGGAGTGATAATCCACACAAAGAAGGGAGACATCCACATCTACGCGGCATACCTGCCCCCACAGGCGGCATTCGAAGAAGATGAGTTAGACAAACTACTAGACAACAATAAACAGACGATAATAGCGGGAGATTTAAACGCGAAAAGCATCATGTGGGGATGCTTATATCATAATAACCACGGGAGAAAGCTACAGAATTATCACGAAAAGCAAGGGATAAACGTCATCGCGCTGGACGAGCCCACATATTTCAAAGCGGGATACAGGCCGGACATACTAGACATAGCAATAACAAACAATATACACAACACACCAACAATAGAAACCGAGGAAGCTCTAAGCTCGGACCACAACCCAATTATCCTACACTGGGAAATTGGGACAGAAGAACACACATACAACACAACACACACGAACTGGGAAACCTTCACAACACACCTAAAACAAAACACCCGAAATAACAGAAATAAACGACAAGCGCGAACTAGAAAATGCAGTCACTCAGATACAAAACGCAATAAAGACAGCCGCGACAGCAAGCACGTTTCAGGTAACACACAAATACCAAACAGACAAATTGCCACACGACATAAGACAACTCATAAAAGACAAAAATAGAGCCCGTAAAAAATTCCACAATACACTAGACCCGCGAGACAAAACCGCGCTCAACAACCTGCAACAACAGGTAAAAGACGCCATAAGAGAATTTAAAAACTCAAAATGGCAAGACAAACTACAAAAGATAGACACGGACAAACAACAAAACGACCTTTGGCGATTATGTAGAACACTCAAAAAACAAAAGATCACAATACCACCGCTAGAAACGGAAAACGGACACGCGTTTACAGATGAACACAAAGCCGAAACATTCGCGACACAGATCGAAACCCAATGCACACCAAATTGGGAAACACAAACATACAACACATCGCGAACATGCACAAACTAACTAACAGAGAGATAAAAAACCGAACACACCGACTTTTTCACACCAGACGAAATAAAACACGCGATCAAACGCACCAAAAACAATAAAGCGCCCGGTTTCGACGGCATAAACAATCGGATGATGAAAGCACTACCACACAAAACACTCATGTTCATTTTAGCAATAGCAAACGCGATACTAAAAATACAGACATACCCGGAACAATGGAAACACGCAAAAGTCATTGTGTTTCCGAAACCGAGTAAGGACCACAAAAACCCCGCGAACTATCGCCCTATAAGCTTATTACCCACAGTTAGCAAAGTAATAGATCGACTATTACTAGCCAGAATAACGGAACACTCGGACCTAGAAAACATAATCCCAAATGAACAACACGGCTTCAGGCCAAACCACTCGACCACGACACAATTATCTAGGGTGACCGAATACATTAATGACGGATACAATAAAAACCAGAAAACCGCGGCCGCTTTTCTCGACATATCGAAAGCTTTCGATCGGGTCTGGCACCAGGGATTAATACACAAACTACACACATACAACTATCCAAAACACATAATACGAATAATACATACATACCTATATAGAAGAACATTTCAAATACACAGACAAGACACGCTGTCTACAGTACACGTGCTGACGGCAGGAGTACCACAAGGGTCAATACTGTCGCCGCACCTCTACGCGATATACACCGCGGACATCCCAAAACCGCCACGTGGTATAATAGCCACGTACGCGGACGACACCGCGATACTTACACAATCGTTTAAAGAAAACATCGCCATACACAAACTACAAGAAAACACAGACAAACTAATTGACTGGTGCCACACCTGGCGCATCGCGTTAAACACCGAAAAAATACAAGCAATAGTATTCAAAAAAGAGAAGAAACCCCCCACTGAGCGATTGACAATAAATAACACCCACATCAAGTGGAAAGATGAAATCGAATATCTAGGCGTCACCCTAGATAAAACACTCTCATACAGACAACACATCGACAAAACTATCAAGAAAGCCACGAAAGCCCGCGGCGCATTAATGATGCTAACCGGCAAACAATCAACACTGACACCCAGGACAAAAGTCCTGATATACAAGCAAATCATAAGACCAATACTGACATACGCCTCGCCTATATGGCTACACGTAAAACCAACACACAAAAAAAGACTGGACACGTTCCAAAACAGAACACTACGGTTAGCACTTAGGGCGCCGTGGTACGTACGCAACACCCAAATACACCGCGAAACAAAGACGGAACTAATAATCCCCCACATAAAGGGCCGAGCTAAGAGCTTTTACAATCAGATAAAAACACACACAAACCCTACACTTACGCATGTAACAGAATACTCGACAACACACTCAAAGTACAGACGACCGCGAATGGAGATCGACAATAAAGACACTGAGTAGAAAATACCAGTAGTAGCACAAATCTCAAAGTAACGATCACTCATGGAAAAGACTAGAAGTAAAAGGGCAGAGCCCTAGCTCTAATTTACTAAAAGAAGTTACAGTCGTGATTCAAATGACTCGCGCCCCACCACTTTACATTCTGATCGGTATTCGGCAGCTAGACCCGAATATAATGTGATACAGTTTTCGTAGCGAGGTAAAATGAATGCACGGTATATTGGATAATTTTGTTTTTTATTGTCTCCCGGTAGAATAATACGATAATGTCATTGCCCTGCGTCTTTGTTAGATAACTACGTATGTTACAATGTATTTCAGTCTTCATATTTTAGTCCGACTTTAGGTGTGCCGCAGAGATCTAATTTGGGCCCCTGGTTTTTAATATATTTATGTCTTCTGAAAGTTATTAAAATATAATGTACTGAAATATAAATGATTTAAAATATTTATTAAAATAAACACCCTATTGTCCTATTTGTTAACAATTTCACTACTGCTACATTTTCAAAAATGAGTAAGCCAATTTACTTTTCTTAGAATCGGATGATGGAGTCTAGCAGTAATGAATTAAAATACCAAGAAGCTTTTTAATGGACTCTATTTCTCAATTTACGGACCATATTACTACAGTTTTTAAGACACTAGAAAATATTTAGGGAACGCCTACAGGTTTACTTATTCGGTCATATAGAAAATAATGTTTATAGGATTCAACTTTATAATCTTGACAATTAGACTCGAGCTATTCAGCAAGGGATTGTAGTAATTACAGATGATGAACGTCACAAAGTTTTTGAATATGTGAAAAGAAAAATTAATGTATATTTAGAAAAGAGTGGTAGGCATTACCAAATGATAGCCTATCTTCTGAAAATAAAATATAGAATTAATATTTTATTTTTTAAGCAATATTAGAAAATTATAATTGATAATAATACGTGTCTATACACGCTCCAGTTTGTAGATGGTTAAGCAATTTATGAATACGATAAAGATTATTTAGAATATATGGTACGAAATTGCAAGAGGAATACGGAAAATGGTATTTGTAAGTAAACATTGAAAAAACACAACATATGTATTGATAAAAAACCAACGAATCTAAAGCTAGAAAATAACAAAATCATCAAACAATGAGAAATATACAAGTACTTAGGGATAAATTTCGATAAGGAAGGAACAGACGATAGGAAAATAACATCAAGAGTAAATAATGCAAGAAGAATAATTCAATCTCTAAACAGAATATTATGGAGTAAAGGGATAAGAAGACAGATAAAGACAATAATATACGACAGGTTAATGAAGAGCATATTGATATACGAATCAGAAATATGGTGAATAAAAAAATATAAACAAAAAAATGGAAACTATAGAAGGAAACTGTAGAAATGGAATCCGAAATGAAGCAATGAAAGAGAACAAATGGATATTTGTTATTAATTGCATTGTCGAAAAGTAATTTGATCTGGTATATTGACGTACAAAGAATGAGTAACGAGAAACCATCAAAGATAGTAATGAAATGAATACCGGTAGAGAATCGGAGGAGTAAAAGACCTAAGAAAAATGACTGAATGAGTAAGAAGAACAATGACAGTAAGATGGTTCAATTTAGAAAGTTGCAAAAACCGATATGACTGGCGATTAATATATATTGCTTTTCTTTATACGGGTGTAACAAAAATGGTGGACTGTTAATAAACAGACAGCTTCAGCAATCAAAAAGATAAGAAAAGAAGTTTATATAAACATACGTCGTATAGTGATTCCATAGAGTATTACAGCTACATAAAAATTTTCATAATAAATATGCGTACATAATACTGTTTTTTTATTAAAAAAGATCGTAGAAAACGAAGCTGTTAAATTGAAATTTCGATAATTGTTCGAAATAAGCTCCAGAAATTCCAGGTGTGTTCCGAATTTGCTGGTATTCGTTTTTCACCCACTTTCGAATATCCTCTTCTTGAACTGGAGTAGAATATGCTATTGATTTTAAATGTCCCAATACGTAATAATCTAGAAGATGAAGATCAATATACCATGCAGACCAAGTCATAAGTCCAGCGTCATCAATCCATCTTACAGGATATATTTAAAGATGCACGTATAATTAGACTGAAGTGGATTGGTGCACCGTCGTGCATGAACCATTTAATGGAACAGCCAAGGTTTGGTAGCTTATTATCTAAAAACTGCCAATAGTTTTGGCTATAAAACTACCTGTATAGTACAAAAGGGCCAACTAACAACTCGTTGATAATTTCTGTCCACATATTAATTCAAAACTGTTGTTGATGCTTGGACTGAATAATTACATAAAGATTTTCTTCTTGACCGAAATGTAAATTGTAAAAATTCATGATACCAGTTGTTTTAAAACATCTTTTTTTTCAAATTTCCAACAAACTATTCACAATACGCTACTTGTTGTGGAAAATCATTTTAACTAAGCCCATTGACTTTTTGCAAATGGTATAAATAAAGTTGTTTCTTTTTAAAGTTCACCATGCAGTCGTATGATTGACACTTTTCGTTCGATTGACACGTTCTTCCAAATCCAAGGTTCTTGTATAAAGTTCGTGGTCTTCCTCGATCTCGGCTCACCGATTTTAAGATGCTGTTGTCTTAATCTTATATGAAACCTTTCAAACATTTTCCTACTCGATAAAGAGCGTTTTGGGAAACGATCTGCATAAGGTCTTCTTGCTTTAGTCCTATTACAATGCTCTAAACCGCACATTAAATGCATGAAGTTGAGTTTGATGGAGTCTGTGGTTGATTAACTTAATCACTAGGGTTGATATATAACCCCTGTCCACATTAACTTTCGCAATTCTGTATACGCATTTCGACAACTAAGTTGTCATCATCAGCAGATAATTGCGAAGTGTCGCACCTGATAAACCACGGCGAAAAATACCTGTACGAAAACAAACTCCGTACGCGATCTGTACCGTTGATGTGGAAAGGGGTTATATATCAACCTTAGTGATTAGAAAAAAAAAAACATCAAATGCATGTTAGACATCTCTTCGAAAATATAATTTGCTATTTTTGTATAATTAATTAGAAAACAGTTTTAATGACTAAATGACTTCATTAACTGGTAAAATAAAAACTTGTTTATTTTATTGTGTTTTTTTGGCAAAGGAGATTATTTTAATTTGATTTTTAGTTATGGAAATTTTAAAGTATATATATAAAGGGTTTTCCAATAAGGACTTGACAACTTTTTTTCAAAATAAAATGCAGACCATTTGAGATATTTCAAAAACTTTTTTATCGGGTTGAAGTACAAACAAAACATTATGAATGGAACTCGACTTCGTTCATATGGCCACCGCGGGCACGTTTGCAACGGTCGATTTGTTGGACACAATTTTCGATGACTCGGCCACACAATTCGGCCGAAACGGCTGCTATTTCGCATTCAATGTTGGCTCTGAGCTCTTCCAACGCTGTCGGCTTGTAGGCATAGAGCAATGACTTGACGTAGCCCCAAAGAAAAAAGTCTAGAGGCGTTAAATCGCACGAACGAGGCGGCCAATCGACTGGTCCATTTCTTGATATAACACGCTCATCAAACTTAATCTTCAATAGATCGATTGTAACGTGTGCTGTGTGGTTTGTGGCACCGGCCTGCTGAAACCACATGTTGTCCAAGTCCATATCTTACAATTCGGGCCAAAAATAATCGGTAATCATGGCGCGATAACGATTACCATTCACAATAACGTGACGATCATTATCGTCGACGAAAAAATATGGCCCTATGACGCCGCCGACATGTAAACCGCACCAAACAGTTATTTTTTGTGAATGAAGTGGTGTTTCATGAAGCACATGTGGATTTTTACCCGACTAATAACGCATATTTTGCTTATTGACGAACCCATTGAGCCAAAAATGAGCTTCGTCACTGAAAATGATTTTGCGATGAAATTGATCATCTTGTCGCATCTTTTCCAGAGCCCAATCGGAGAACGTAGGTCGCTTCAAATAATCCATCGGCTTCAATTCTTGAGTCAGCTTGATCTTGTATGGGTGTAAACCAAGATCCTTACGCAAAATTCGCCATAAAGTGGTCTGGGCGATGCCCAACTCTTGAGAACGCCGTGGAATTGACTGATTTGGATCATTTGCTACGGACGTTTCAACGGTGCGATATTTTCGACACTTCGACCAACCCGTTGTCTCATTGGCACGGCAACATCACACAACGAATATGTAGACTCAAATTTTTGCACTAAACTTGTTACTGCCTGTCTACCAGGGCGAGAATTACGACCGAAAATCGGAGTTAACGCTCTTAAAGTAGCGGTCACCGACTCTGAATTTCTGTAGTAAATTTTTATAATTTGCAGACGTTGTTCGTTCGTGTACTTTACCATGATGAAAATGTTAAGTTTACTGAATAAATTGACAGTGACAGTTCGATGATTAGTGAAAGAGTGCGTTCACAAATTCAATTAAAAGTTGTCAAATCCGTATTGGAAAACCCTTTATTTTTAATGAAGGTACTGTACTACATTATTTATATAAACTTTTCCTTGATCAATAAGGTTGATATATAACCCCTTTCAAAACCAAGATGTGCACATCTTGGTTTTGAACGGTGAGGATCGCGTACGGAGTTTGTTTTTTCGTGCAATTTTTTCGCCGTGTTTTACCAGGTGCGACACTTTGAAATTATCTGCTGATGATGACAACTTGGTTGTCGAAATGCGTATACAGAATTTACAAATAGTTAATTGTGGAAAGGGGTTATATATCAACCTTATTGATCAGTCAATCAACCACAGGCTCCATCAAATTCAACTAAACTTTTCCTTATTTTTTTGTAGTAGAAGTTCGTGCATAATCGGACCACCATTTTTATTACACCTTGTATTATGGAACTTTAGAGTTTGATATGAAGACTCTGTGCCAATACTTATTATATTTTGGTAATAAAAAATAATTTAAAATGCCTCAAGACTTCACCTTCAATCAGTTTGGTACACCCTATATAATCCTGAATTGATTTTAAAGACTAATTAGTAAGATTGAAACTTTATCAGCCAATCACCAACATATGGTGCTATTAATTTAGTTGATATAGAATCACTCTTGTAATTTTCGAGACAGAGAGTGTATATTACCCGCATTATTCTAACAATAGTTAAATATAAATTAGGCTTTTGTACATCTAATTTATGATATATGCAACATTTCCTGCTTCCTGTTCCTTCCGTAAAGCTGATTCATATAGATTTCTTAACTGCTTAATGTATGCGATGCTGAAATTAATATGGAAATGGAAAATTTTATCAAAAGAATATGTGTGTCTCGAGTAATTATATATTCTTTTGATAATAGCATAAAATAATTTATACTATTTGCTCCGAAATTCTGTGATTTATTATTTACATATGTGAACATATCCCTTTGAAATGGGACTAGACTAGAACCGGCAATTTTAGGTTTCCGAAATGAAAATCGTCATCCTTGCAGTGTATTATACAAATATCGTGATTACATCTGAGCTGGAATTCTGCATATATTCAGGAAATATACGTTTATTAGTCACAGTAAACTACCCCTTTTCATTTACAACCACTTTTAATATGTTAGCATATAGAAATATGAATGTAGGAACTGAATATGTATGGAGGTCTCGACTGCTTTCATTCATATGCACACAATAAAAGACATCGTGAAGCCAACTGCAATGTGCCTCAACGACTTTTTATTAATTTATTAATGGCTTGTCCGATTATTTCAAGTCTGTATATGTTACATCCCCAAATTAAATTTTAGACACTTCCAACTATGTAACTACTGATAATGTGTTAGTTTCGTACTTAAGTTAAATTATAGAACGATAGCGAACGATGGGCAGATATCTTTTTTTTTGCTAGATACGGTAGACATGTATTGACTTTCCTTTATCCAAACTCTCCGCATCTTTGATGCCTCGAAAATTTCCTGGATTACTCTCATATTGTCTTTGAGCCATATAATCAGGTAAGGTGGTCGTAATCAATCAATTGTGGTTCCTCATGTTTCTCTAGAGACTTTCAGGTTTTCTGCATAGGGCTGCTGCAATTTGCCTTAATTACGGATATTTTAGTCTTTACGTAATCTTGTCACTGTTTCACTAGTTTCTACACTTTAGCCTTTGAAATTCCCGGTCATTTAGACGAGTTTATTCGTTGGACATGAAACATACTTTACAGTCTAACACATAACTTTATGCATCTTTATCGACTCACACGCTAGCTGTGAGACCCTAATAAGACTAGTAAAAACTCGAATTTTTCGGCATCAGCACGATAGATATCCGCATTCAATTTAACTTGTTTTTCTCATTTGTTTTCAATTGCCTGGATTCGAGGGGATAAGTAGATGCAACTTATATAGATATTGTGAAAGCATTCGATCATATAGATCACTCCATTATCGTCTGTAAGTTGCATTCCTAGTATCTTAATTTCTTTCAGGGAATCGTACTTACTCAACAGTCAACATGTCTTATAATTATGTTTCGTTTCCTCGATGTGTTTCATATTCATGTACCTCAGATGTTGAGACCCTTATTATTCAACATTTATATTAACGACTTACAGTGGACCCTTCTGACAGATTAGTGCCGATAAGATTGAAACCGTCAACATGAAATTTCTTGAACCGTATTTTTCCTTGACGTTCTTGTCGAGCATTGTCAACTTTAAATTTTTACAAGTTTTGGCAAATATATCATTGCAAATTTAAATTGCCACGAAGAAATACTAAAGGAGTTCTACTTACTATGCTTATTCTACTACAAAACAATCAATTCTCTAGTAAGTGCAGTCTCACATTCTACGGAAAAATTCAAAACTGCCTACCTCTTCCTCGAACTCGGTTTCGTCTGCAACAATCACACAATTTGTCTGAAAAAACGATATTATTCTACTCTTCCTCAATCTGCTCGTTCAATATACTATTCTAATTTAAGGACACGATGCCAACCAGAGAAGCAGTATTAATTTCGGATGATAAAAAATTAACCCAAACGAACGAATACGAAGATATATCAATCATGGCCTATCTATTCACAGATCTTAAGGTACTATGCCGATTCCTAAGGCAAACTATCCGAATCCCCAATTTACCATTTGGTTGCTTCACTCAGAGACGCGTCTACGATGTTGCCTACCTTCTTGAGATCAATACTTTCAACAACGAATAGCTATAGAAATATTCTTTGTTTGCATCATGTAGTCTAGCAATCTGAACTCTTCAAAAACCGCTTAGTTGACGAGAATTTTGTTATCTTCGTATTCTTAGCATTTTAATATGCTATTCACAATTATGGTGTTAAGATTGAATAAGCAAACTTAATTGACTCAAAATGAAGAAAAGAAAAACGAATTTTTACGTTAAAGGTCGGCAAAAAACGGCACAAAGTATTATTACTTTTTTGTTACTCTTCTGTCATTTATTATTCTCAACACAGTAAGTATTTGTACAAAATGTGGTTTAAAAATGCGCAATCTGTTTACTAAACGTGCGTTCTTGGATGTTTTTCAAGAAGATGTTTCGAAGATATATTATGAGAAATGTTTGGATATTTTTACTATTAATACACCCTAAATGCATGCGGTACCAGAAGATCATTTTCAACATCTATTATTTTGATCACTGAAGATTGATATATAACCCTTTGACACATTAATTTTCGTATTTCGACAACTAAGTTGTCATCATCAGCAGATAATTAAACAGTGTCGCAGCTGCAAGACTACGCCTAAAAATACTCGTATGAAAACAAACTCCGTACGCGATCCGTACCGTTGAGAACCAAAATGTACACTGTGTATGCACCACATTAATGTGGCAAGGGGTTATATATCAACCTTCAGTAATCAAGTTGATCAACTACAGGCTCCATCAAAATTACCAACATCTATTATCATTAAACAATGGGATTGAAATTGTAGGTGATTGGTTAAATGGATTTCTATTTCTAGTAGGAAAATTTACTGGCGAGATGTGCCGACATTTGTTGGAAAACTCATCTAGATTTTTGGAAAATTTACCACTGGCAAAGAAAAATATAATGTGGTTTATGTTCGATGGTGCAAAACGACCTCATTTATGGTCTGCTCGGTTCTCAGACTCGAATTCCTTGGTTTTCTTGGGTAATCACTTGAGTACATTAATATACACTACTGCAGTCGAAAATTAAGAAAATTTGAAGAATCAGGTAATTGATGGATTTAGTGAAATAAGAAACAACCCTAGCCTTTTTGAATGGATTCGGTACTCAGAAGATGCACGCGTCATATCTGGTAGTAGTCGTTTTCAATAGCTTTTGCAGATGAAGAATCTTTACATGTCTGTTTGAAAATCATCCAAGGGCGAAAAAGACTTAAAATAACCCAAGGAATAACTTTTTTTAAAATTTTTTAGTGAGCACCCTGTATACTTTTACAGAGTAATTCATTATCTTGCCAAACAGGATATATATCTACACATTTATTGTTGTTATTTTATTGTCATACAGTTAGATCTAGAATCTTTTGGGCAAATAAATCTTATTATTATTACATATTATTGTTATATTTTGTTATTAAACGTACAATATTTAGTACATTCTCTAAAATTATTCCATTCAATTGAATTAAAGTACGTTTCAGATGATCACTACATAATCCATTATATTAAGTGCCTTGCGTATTTGACCATGAATGAAACGAATTCCTTTCTAGCTGAAACTGCAAAGCTTACAATAAACCGACGAAAATCCAACAAATGGTCCACTAATACGGTATAGTACTTTTAATCTGAAAGCATTACGAGTACAAGTGGCGCAAGTTCTATTATATTTCAGCAGTTTCCGCTATGCAGTAAGTACACTGCTGCAATTTTCAAGACATTCGGACTAACGTGATGAAATTACATAAAGTGTATCTATTAAACTGGTGCACCTTTATTGTACCTAATTAAATACGTCTTTAAAACGAAGCGAATGTTTTAAAATTTCCTAGCCTTTTAAAATAAATGAATATTAATATATTTTTTATATTCTGTTGCTATTAAAATAAGTATTTATTTTACATTTATTATTTAAAATTGGCAAATTAGGTAAAATGTTTCTAACAGTTAGTTTTGTAATAATAATATCAATTGTCTAACACATTCCCATTTACAGGATAAATGTATAAATTAAATTATATGCATAGGTTGTTCACGAGACTCAATAGGCATGTTTTTTTATTTATAAAAATATGATAGTTCAATAGAATAAATTAATATCTTTTTCAATATGTTTTTTTTCAATATGTAATAAATAATAATAATAATAATAATATATTTATTGCCCAACAAGCGAACCCAATTAAGGACAACATTGTATATAAATAGAACCAAGTACATACAATCAAAGTTCATCTCTAAAGTAACTAATAATATAAGAAATACAAAATAAAATATAAAAAACAATACCTTAAAATAATAGAAAAATTAAAGTAATAAGAAATTAACAATAATAGAAAGCTAAGAACTAAAAACTAATGGAACCGTCGAAGATATCTCTGTAGATTTTGTTGGCGTTGAACGCCATATGGTAGACGGGAGCCTTCCACAGGAGATTCATTCTCGGCGTACCGTAAACAAACGTGGCAGCGCTTCTGGAGGAGGAGTGAGAAACTGCAAAGTTTAGATTGGCCAGAAGGTCTGAGCAGTCTCTCCGACCAGTCACCAGCTTGTAAACAAAGAAAGCACTGTGTCTGGATTTGCGTACCTCTAGTGACATTGTGCTCCTCCAACAGAACATTGTAATCAAGGATACACGCCCGAGGACTTGAAGGAAAGGAATTTAAGAAATCGACGTTGAACGCGTTCCATTGCATTTATCTGTGAACCGTATAGGGGATACCATACAATCGACCCATACTCCAGCTTATTGACAACCAATGCAAAAAACAGTACTTTTCAATAAAGTAATATCGTTGAAATACTGTGTTGTACTCTTTAAAAAGCCAGCACTCTTAGCCGCTGAACGACATATATTTTGAATATGTAAATTAAAACTCAATGAGGAATCAAAGAAAATACCGAGGTCCTTGATGGAGTCGACTTTCATAAGAGTGTGTCTATCTAGGAAGTGTGAGGAAGAGCTAGGAGTTAACTTGCGGGTAAATGACATGGAAAAACATATGTCTATGTTCAAACAAAGACCAAGCTGAAATAAGGTCTAGACTCACTTGAAGCCGAGCGACATCTTCTATGAAAGAAGCAGCTGCAAAAATCTTTCCGTCGTCGGCATAGCACAAGGAAGAACAAGGCAAAGTAAGTAATAAATCGTTTATAAAAAGTAAAAGCAATAGTGGGCCAAAGTTTGACCCCCTGAGGCATCCCAGATGATGAATGAAATGTTGTTGCAGAAAATCTATTGTAAAATACATAATTAGGTCTCTTCTCAAGACAGAATTGTGTTAACTCAAGGAGGCCAGGTGCAAAACTATAACAAGATTATTTATCCAGTAATATACGATGATCCAGCGTGTCAAATGCACGAGAGAAGTCAGTGATTATACTGAATAAAGAGAAGAATGAAAAGACATCGCGTTGCTTATTGACTTATTTAAATGGAACATCCTGTATATTTTCATTCATGTTTTTTAGGTTTCCCTTATCATTTACTACAACTAATTATAAAACGATTGTTCTCTAAAATCAGTATTACGAGAATTATAAACAAAAATTGATCCTTATTGTTTGTTGTAACACATGATGGACTGAGGAAAGAAGAGCGAGAAAAGTTTACTAGTGTTAGGAAATGAGAGAAAAATTTACACCATAATAATAGCAATAATAATAATAGGTTTGTCAGAACAATTGCCACAAAACATCATACATATTATCAACATCCTGCGGTAGAACGGTTTACGTTACTCAGAGAAGAAGAAGAGTCTCCATAGATATAAAAAATGCGCAATATAAGCAAGTATACAACCTCAGAACATATTTTCTGACCATGAGAAACGACACTCGTGGCAAAACAATAATAGAAGCAGACAACGAAATCTCGGTATTACATCTCAGTAATATTTAATAAAAGTAATATAAAATTTAAATCCAAAGTAACACATAATAACGAACAATAATATACATACCTGAATAATTCAATGTTATAAAACAGAAACAATCGAACAAGTCATGGGCGCATGTACAAACAAAGTACAAATAGAATCAATAACGCAACATGACAATATCTGTAAAATAATACATACAATAAAACTACAAATTTGTAGATGCAATTGACTCGTGCAAATTACAAACCACAAACAGTTTTGGAAAATTTCGAAGATAAATTATATTGAAACATAAAAATTCTCACGGATGACACAGTAACACACAAGAGACGAGGCGTTATATGAAAATAGTAAAACCACATTTCTAATCGACGTTTCTCTACCTAACACCCATAATCATCAGCAAAAACATATAGAGAAACGCAATAAATATATCCCTCAGAAGAGATACATAATTTTGGTATCAAAAGCAGGTCAAAATTATAAAGTAATTCTTGAAGAACTTCTTATAAGCCTTAAAAAAGTTAATCTCAATCTAAATATTATATAAATATTATATATATATATATATATATATATATATATATAGAGAGAGAGAGAGAGAGAGAGAGAGAGAGAAATCCGTTAATAATAAAGCCTCACGTTAGCTTGTTAAATGTTAAATTTGAATGCAAATAAATGTTTAAAATTAATGATTGTAATATATAGTGATTTTTACTATCTGTGTATAATATTTAAACAAATCAAAGTTATCAAAGTTTTAATTAAAATAAAATATTCAAATTATACTGACTTTATTTATAATTGTGCTCAAAATTACTCTTATATCTCAGAATCATGAATTCGTGCTCCGCTCCAGTACTAAATTCTATGTATCTCAAATATACGTGTCATTTTTATTATAATTACTATAAGTTATGCTTTATAGACTTTTTTGTAATATAAAATAAATTAAAATCTTTAATTCGATCAATTCAAACGGTGGTAATTTTGATGGAGCCTGTGGTTGATTAACTTGATCACTGAAGGTTGATATATAACCCCTTGCCACATTAATTTTCGTATTCTGTATACGTATTTAGACAACTCATCATCAGCAGATAATTAAACAGTGTCACACCTGGAAAACTACGGTAAAAATACCCGTACGAAAACAAATTCAGCACGCGATCCGTACCGCTGAAAGCCAAAGCGTACACAACAGTACGTTTGGCTTACCTTGTATATCTATATATTAAACTTAGATTTTTCTGATTTCTTTTATTATAAGTAAAATAAATAAAAGGCAATTAAATTTTAATAATCTATACATTGAAATATAAAGTAAAACCTTTAACAACCGTAATAGTATAAAGAATTATTCTCATCAAATTAAGTTCATTATTTTATGGAAGTTATATGTTATACGTCAAATATATTAATATAACTCTAATTTTATTAAATAGTTTCTCAATTTAAAATATATTTTAAACAATTAATAAAATAATTACCCCTATAATTATACGCTTTAACTTTTATCGTTTTCATTTTAAAATATTTTCATTTTTATTTAAATAATCAATAGTCTATGTACCTTATAAATAATATTCATCCTGTTTCAGAATCAACCACTATTCCATCTTTATCTTTTTTGTCGACAGATATCCACAAAATTCTATTCAGAACTGCTATTTAAAAGTATATTTTATCCCTTTTGTCAGTAGGACATGTGCTTTAGGTATTTTATCCTTGTATAATTGTATTCATGTATTCATTCATATATAAATATATACATATATGCTACCTACTTTATTATATATATTGTTATCTTAGATAATCATAAACCATTTCATATCTTAAATTTTACTATTCATTTTAGACATTTGAATTGCTTATAAATTCTGGTTAACAAAACTCCTTACTAAAATGATTTTCTACATATCCTAATATCCCTTTCTACACCATATAATCGTGTTTTTCTTATCTTGATTATATTGTCTTTTATAATTCTTTCTCTTACCGATGCCTTGCGAAAATTTTCTATTGATAATGGCTTTCATTCATCATAATACTAGTTTATACTAAATGAAAATTGTTCTCTTTAAAGTTAATTATAGACTAAGAACAATTTAATAAGAATGATCCTGTATCATCATTACATCATTATAACTCGATAACGTATGTAAGGTTTTATTTAACATTGTTCATTATGTATAAATGCTTTTAATATTTACGTAAAAGTGTATATGTTCATCGTTTACTTTTATCAAGTAAATACTTAGGATTAATTACAATTCGTTACTATATTCAGCAGGTTTTTTTTTGGTTTATATCTTTTAATTAGACTTAAATGCTAGTCATAAAATTAATTCTTCTTATAATTTATTTTTTTCTGGTTAAGATAAACTGATCATAATGTTTATAGGCCAAAAAATGTTGCTTTAAGTACATGCTCAATCGTCAGTAGATTTCCAAAATACGCAACAGGTGAGAGCTTAATTTCATTTGCACTTAAATACAAAGATAATAATAATAATTCTCGTAAGATAAAAAGATCGCAAAACGTGTTTCTACCATTTTATGATGTATAGTTGCGCATCAGTATCAACTGCTTACAGTCCGAGCTCAAACCAATAGATATGTGTGATGAATGAAAAGTTTCCTGACGATAGGCTGAGGAAGTGAGTGAAATCTACATAATAGTAATAATAATAACAATGTATTACTTAAATTTTACATAAATAGAAATCAAGAATACGTTCATCTATAATAGACGAAGAAAAGAAAAGAGAAATAATAATCAACGCCCTATATAGTTCCAATCTACCAAGTAAGGCAAATATTTTTATTTTTTGTTTATTAAATTGGTTTTAAATTCAGATAAATAATTAAATTCTATTGTACATGGTAGTTTCTTGAAAAGAAAACACCTGTACCTTAAACTGTTTTCACTTAAAGCTAGGTAGTCAAATCTGTTCGCGTACTGTATTCGCGAAGAAAACGAGCCGTTTAAACGAATACTCATTTGTATAATATATCAGAAAATTTAAGCTTAGAATATGTAAATATCAAAAGCGGTCAAATTTTTATTTCACCACACTCTTCTACACAGTTTATTGAAGTTTTTTCTACATAATAAATATTCACGAAAACTCACTAACTACCACTGCAAACTATAATGCCATATTTTAGGGATGAATAGAAAGAAGTATGTACAAAGTAAAACTCTTATCGACCGACTCTTTAAGCCTGCAAAGAGCATAACAGAAATTATTCAATTTAATACATATGTTATAACGTGATCTTTCCATTTCTAATGTTCATTTTCACCTAGTAGTCCGACTGAAGCACGTACAGGATATGCAAATGATTATTCAGGTTTACAAACATGCCTAACATAATCCATAGGTTTTGTTTTAAATAATCTTACATTGATTTTATCATCATTGATATTTAAATTATTATCACCTATCCATTTCTCTAATGGTCCTCAATAGTTATTGAAGCCACTTACAATTTCTCCTATTGTATTTCTCTTCAATAGAAGTAGTATATAAGCATAATTTAAAAGTAACTATTAATTTTTGAATATTGGACATCATAGACACCGTTAAAGTAAGGTAGAAAAGCAGAGGATACAGTGTTCTATTTTGAAGTTGCCTCTAGTAAGATGTATCTCGTTAGATTTAATAACTTTATTACTAGCAGGCAAATATGCTTCTCATTCAGTTTGCTGTCTATATGACAAATACGATTCAAATTCATCTGTATCTAACGCTATAGTATCCTAATTTGAAAACTCTGGTAAACGCCTTGGAGAGATCCAAAAGAACTGCACATGGAGTTAGTTTAATCACAAGAGAATATTAAAAAGAGAAAAAAGTTAACATTAACTTTAAAAAATATTATTCTTAATCCCAATAGAGGAAACAATATTGATTAAATATAACGCGTTTTGTTGCGCATTACCGCTATTCAAAAAGACTTGTAGCTAATTGGAGCACTTTACTTTATAAATAAAAAATTAAGGTGTCAACTTCAGTGACATATAACACGGAGCTGTAAATTTGGTTACGAAATTTTCTCTCATAAGTTAATAAAATAAAAGTTGTGTTTAGTGTAAAGCAAACGTTGAAAAGCGCTTAAAAATAACACGTAAGGTTAGAAGGGAAAAAATCTGTAAACCTTTCACTGTGGAAAGTTTTTCACGCTACGAGCAAAATCCAAAAGTTACGGTAGCACTTACGGTATACTCACCGGAGCACTATTGAAAAAGTAGAAAGAAGAAAATATAGGTGTGCAAAGGTAGAAAGCATTAATAACCGAAATATATGTTTCGCGAAAGTGCTTATATGTATGTATGTGGCGGGTCTAACTCATTTTTCATCTCCTGCTACTTATGCTTCAGTTACCTCGGTTTATTGAAACAGTGTTTGGAAATGAGACGAAACAGAACTACTTGTTTCAGACTTAATTCTCAAGAAAATTAAAGAATTACTTTATTTTTTCTATCTCATTATCTTAACATAATATGTAATTAAATACAAATTATGTTCAAAGACTGTATCCTATTGTATCTTTTTCTAAAAAACAGACGTTTAAATATTTCCAAAAAGTACTCCTAATAGTGTTAACATTATCAGTCCCTATATTTATATATATCGCGATAGAAATAATACAGCCATCAGTACGTTTTATGTTTGCAAACCAGAAAGATGCTTGTCGTTAAAGTTTATTTGATATACTGTTTGTTATTTATTTATTTATTTATATTTATATTTTGCCCAACAGAATTTTTTCCATTAATAGAACAAAATCAATTACACATACACACAAATGTTCAAGAAGAACAAAAAGTAAATATAAGGTTCCCTAAATATTGACTAAACATAACAATTCTTTACATGTAAGTACCTGACTAAAGAAAAAGTACACATAAAAGTACAGAAACAAGCAGAGAAAAAACACAAACAATTCCCCCTACTTGTCCTCAATTGCTAGTCTGAGTAATGCTCCCATGGAGCAATTATGAATGTCTCCTGCACAAAGTATTTTATTAAGATTACTGCACATTACATATAGAAGCGACTTTAATATTATATTAGTTCTAGAAGGGGGACAGGAAAATGTAGTGTGATAACGAACCGACAATCGAGGAATGTGAAAATTCAATTCTTGAAGTAGGGAAAGACAATAGACGTCATTTATATAAAAATATTAAACCAGTAAAAATGCGTCTGTCTTTTAGCGAGGTGACATCAAACCGTTGCAGCAGTTCCAACTGGTTGATACCCTGTGCTGGATAAAAGCCATCAACTCGAAAGGAGAGATACTTTAAAAGCTATCGTTACACAGCTTCCAAAATGTTCTTATGGACATGATAGTAAGGGTATCATACCAAAATCGCATATTCAAGTTTCGATCTAACGAACGAAAAATACAGAGACTTTAGAGTTTATGTAGAAATAAAAGCTCTACAATTGCGTATAACAAAACCCAATCACTTCTTCGCAGATAAGACGACGTTTTCGATGTGATTAACAAACGTGAGTTTCTCATCAAATAAAACGCCAAGATATTTGACTAGATTAGTCTGTGTTAGTGAAGTAGCATGCAATGAATAGTCGTACCTAATTGGGTTGAGCTTCCTTGTGTATGTCATAATCCTACATTTAGATAAATTCAACTCTAAACAGTTACTGTCGCACGAATCATTAATTATATTTTGTTGATTTTGCAGGAAGACAGAATCATTCACAGTTTGGATTGTGATAAAAATTTTTAAGTCATCAGCAAAAAGCAACTTCTTGGACGCAATAACTGATGTCAAATCATTAATGTCTAAATTCGAGCCCCGAGGCACACTCGCAGTTACGTGCAAATGATAAGATTTGTGCCCATTGTAGCACACAAATTGTCTCCTGTCGTGCAAATATGACTCAAAAAACTTCAACAGTGCCCAACTGATTTTAATTTATTTAGTAACATCAAATGATTTATGCGATCAACAGCTTTCGAGATGTCAGTATATATGACATCGACCTATCCGTGTTGATCCAAAACGTTTGCAACGTACTGGGTGAACTGCACTAAATTAGAAACCGTTGATCGTTTTCCAATAAAACCATGTTGATCGGGTGACAAAACATCATGAATTGTCGGAGACAGATAAGTGCACATTTCTAGTACTTCGCTGAAATTTGAAAGTACAGCAATAGGCCTGTAGTTGGCAATAACTGCCGGATCTCCATTCTTCAACACAGAACATATCTTGATAATTTCCAACAATTATACAAATTTTAAAAAGGCAATAACACGTGTTTCGGGTTTTGGAGTAGACATTGTTATATATAAATATACATTGCGTTAAAGTATCGTTTGCAAATGAAAATTGGGGTTTTCTGCTATACCATCATTGATTATAATTACAGACGTTGATTAAAAATTTCTGCGTTGAAGCAGGATTCGAATCTGTATCTGCCGTCTGCTTGTCTAAAGAATGCCAGACTCCTCTATAAAATAATAACCTACAGATTCATGACTAACTATTTAATATAAATATATTCCAAATTTATCCAAATTAAGAAAAAAAGCAACAACGAAAGTTTTCCAACAAACTTAACAAAACTAAAGAAACTAATGAAACTTAACAGAAGTTATTTACACCACTTACACTTTTTCTTTTAAAGATAAACAGTAGGAAATCTTATAAGATTCATATAGAAAGACCACGATTAAAAGTAAAGAACAAGTTTAATTAGTTAGTTCCTAATTACTAAACAGAAAGATTATATTCGCAATACGTTTAAATTACGAAGCCAATGCCGCTCTGTTTATTAAAGTTAGAGTATCAAGTTCATAAGTTTAGTGCAAAATTAACAATTTTGCAAGATAACTATGCAAGAATGCCACGTCGTGCTTTCCAGAAGCATTTCAGACGGTGATATACAATATTTTATGTATACAGACACTCATATTAGAGTGAAATTTATTTAGCAGTGGATTGCTGTCATCAATATCGTCATTATGAAGTTTTATTAGCAACATAGAGGGATTAGTTTTTATATTAAAAATTTACCTACATTATTGAACTTGTGTAATTGTATTTCAGACTTTTAGTAGATTTTTTTATAATAAATTTAACAAATTAAAAGGGTATTTTAATTCCTTTTTGGATAAAAAAATTAATATGATTTTCTGAATCTACACATACAAATTATTTTAGTATCCCAGTTTCATCAATTAAATACTTCGTATAAATATCTACAAATTGTTAAAAATTCTAATCTCAAACGAACTTTAAAATCTCAACCTGCTTCTGGGCTTCCGGGCTGGAACCGCGTCACTTGTATATCTGCCGACGTTTTCAGTTTTCAGTACAGTAGTTCAGCTCTGAAGATGTCCCATACAAATGGGTACGAAACTTCGGTAGGTAGACAAGTGACGTGGTTCCAGCCCGAAAGCCCAGGAGCAGATAGCATGGACCACGACCGTGGAAGTCTACGTACCAGGTTTAAAATCTCAAAATTCTTTTGAATAACAGTCTTATATGCAATAGAAACTATAGAAATATACACGTTATTCATATAGTAAATGTGGTTTTTAAATATTATACAATATTTAAGTTGTTATATGAAAATTACCTATTCGTATGTTGTTTCCATGTTCTTTTCTTTACATTAAGACATTCTTACTGTGAAATCAAATTATTTTCATTCCATTAGTTCCTTTATATTCCATGCAATTACTTTATCCCTTTAATATTAATTTAACCGTCGTATAAAAAAATTCCTTCTCCATTCCCTATCGATACATATGTGATAACTTCCGTTTATCTTATTATTATAATTTAACTTGACTTTAAATATATTCATTTTCAAGTCCTTCTAACATATAATATTGTATTTGTATCAATTATAATGGGTAGCATTATAACATTATACCTATGAAACACATAGAAAAATTCCAGTTTAAAATCATTTTTTAATATTTTATTTAAGTAGAGATATTCTTCTAATAATAAAGAAATATATCAAAAGTGAAAGTGAGTACTGAGAGATTTAATACGACAAAATTAACTATGAAACGCAGTCGTTCATACTTAACTAATGGTTATTGTGACCATATGTCTGGTATGTATGTATATCATTTAAGTGCTCTTACTAAATCGAATATTTTTAATTGATTCTTCTCATACTCAATTTAAAACAAATATATAAGCATATATATGTCCAATTGTTTGAAATCACGTACCATGTGAACATACATGGTGCTGAGAAAGGAGGGTGCGAATTCTCAACAGTCTAAGGACGTTAAACACTTGCACTGATTCTTGAATAATTGTAATAGCTCCGAATCAGTAATATACCATGTGTACCGGAAAGTCATTACCGGTTTTTCTAACAGGTGTCGCTAGGCTTGTAATATTATGATTTGACACATATGCCATTTTATTCTACTGACATCAAGCTTCAAAGCTATATATGTTATATTTTGCGAAAATAACACTGCCATAGACTTATACATGTATTTGCGGCAAGCATTATTTTTTTATTTAACCAAAAGAAAAAAGGCGTTAAAAGTAATCGTTTACTGCGTTGAAAATAATCGTTTGCTGCGTTACGTTAAGTATGCTCCAACCATAGAAACATACGAGGCATGGTTTCGACAATTCAAAAGTGATGATTTCGATGTGCAAGACAAAGAACGTTCTAATAGACCGAAAAAGTTTGAAGATGTGAAACTGCAAGAGTTATTTGATGACCCAACCCAAACTCAAAAACAATTGGCAGAAGCCTTAAATGTGGCCCAAGAAACGGTTAGCGACCGATTATGAGCAATAAGAAAGATCCAAAAGATAGGAAAATGGGTGCCACACCAATTCAATGACAGGCAAATGGAAAATCGAAAAATCGTCTGTGAAATTCTGCTTCAAAGGTATTATCGGAAGCCATTTCTGCATCGCATAGTGACGGGTGATGATAAATGGATTTATTTCGAAAACTCGAAGCGCAAGAAATCATGGCGAAGCGAGCCCGTCGACTCCAAGGCCAAAACCTTTTGGTCGCAAGACAATGATCTGTGTTTGGTGGGACCAGAGTAGCGTGGTATATTACGAACTGTCTACCGACAACGAATTATCAATTTGAACCATGCATTGATAGAAAAACGTTCAGAATGAGCCCGAAAACACGGTAAAGTGATTTTAGAGCACGATAACGCGCCGTCTCATACAGCAAAATTGGTCAAGGAAATGTTAAAAGTACTTGAATGGGGCTTAATATCGCACCCGCCTTACTCTCCAGATCTTGCCCAGTGGGACACGTGCTTGCAGAGCAGCACTTCGCCCATTTCGAAGAAGTTAGAAAATGGCTCGATGAATGGTTTTGCTCAAAGCACAAACAGTTTGTTTGGGATGGAATCCATAAATTACCTGAAAGATGGGCAAGATATGTAAAATCAAATAGCCGATACTTTCGATAAATAAATTTTTTCATTTTCTTGAAAATTATTTACAAAAAAAAACTGGTAATCACTTTCAGGTACACCTGGTATACCCATAACTGACGCAAATATGTATGTATTAATGCAAATTATCACATTACGCAGACTCTGCGGACTTTTGAAAATATAATATTAAATATTTATGTATAATGTAAATATAAATACAGATAATAATATTATAAATTTATAGCGTAATAATAGTGTTAAAAGATAAACTAAATACATATAAGGAAATATAGAATACATAAAATGAATAAACTGAGTATATAATTTATCAATAACTAAATACAGTATATAAATAATAAGTGCAACTTAATAAATTGAAAGAGCTTAATAATTGTATTACTTTGATCAAGTCGAGAACATTGGTTCCATTTCTCATAATTCAATTAATTAATAAAATCTTATTAACTAACGCATGTCTTCAAAGGGAACGACATACTTTTAATACAGTAAAACGTATCTTTACATGTCATAAATGATTTACGTATTTATTACATAAATTCAGGTACCTATTTTGACAATCCATTCATTTTGCGTGCAATTCCTTTTGGTTGCTTTGGCTTTAAAAGGAAATTTAGGGGGTCGTTACTCTAGGGATTCAGAGTGAAAGCGAACGCCTTGGAAGCATTACCACAAATATTTCATTTTCTAGTGTCTTTTTTCCGAATCATGAATTTCGTGTTAAGTACTGCGAGTGAGGTGAACATCAAGGGAGATATATACATTTGTATGAAGACGATACCTTCTTTGGTCGGCATTCAGGGTAAATATAAAAATATTAATGGTTTTACGAGTTTAAATTGAGTTTTATTACGAATATAAGGGCCGTTGTTTCATTGTTTAGTAACGGTGCACTTTCCGCCAAACTGAATTTATGGTGGAACAAAATAAATATTAAAGATATATTGTCAGTATGATCCAAGCTAAAATTATAGGAGGAAATTTTTTACTTAAAATTAAAGTAAAATCAAAATTAATTTTTGAGAAACAATATTTATTATAAAAACAAAAAAAATAAAAACATTTACGTATTAGTTAATATTTTATATGATTTCGACAATTGTAGAGAACATGTGGCAATTTGTAATGTAATGAAGGTATTAGAATTCTGAAGAATAGAATATTACATTGTAGTTAAGGAAGAGCCTCAAAAAAAATAAATTGTCTCATTAGAAAGTAGTCAGAGGTATCATGTTGTTGCAAGAATGATACAGATGTTAGTAGTGTCTGATAATCATAAAGAGAAATTGTTTTAAAATGCATCATTCTTTATTCCAAAGAAGTTATGTTTATTATAGTAGTTAGGTTGCATTTCATTTATCTGCTAGTGTGCTTCAGGACTCGAATTTGATTCATTTGATTGATTTTAATTGATTTATTTATTTAGCAATTCTTGTTGCTATTGAGTATGATACATAAGTATACAATTTCAAATTAAATATTAAAATTTTTCACAAAAAACATACATTAAATTAAAAGTATACATCTAAATTCAAAAATGATTGGTACTCAACCTTGTTTAAAAATTTCTCTTGACATAATCAATAATCTCACGTTTAAATACATAATAATTTATTTAATTTTTTATTTCTGGAGGCATTTCATTGATAACTTTCAGATCTTTATGAAATATAACATTTTGACAAAAACTTGTTGTTGCCAAAGGTAATCTATAATCGTTGGCGTTCCCCAAATTGTATAGTTGGACTTCAGCTACATTGACCAGATATCGCTGCATATAGTTTGGCATATTTCCTATCTTAATTTTAAATATAAATAATAGAGTGTTCATAACGAGTCGTTGATTGATGGAGAGCCACTACAGCCTATCCAACATATCACCTATATGTGTCATTCTGTTGCATCTCAGAATACAGCGCATGACTATTTTGTAATTTCTGTAGTCTTTCTTTCATTTGCTGATTACATAAGAATAATATCGTGGAACAGTATTCAAATGCAGTTTTATAATTGTGTTGTAGATAATAGTTGCAGTGACAGTTGAAACCCTATAGCGGATTCTTTTCAAAAAGACTACTTGAGACTACTTCTCAGCATTTACATACATTAACAACTTGCTGAGTACCTATGCTACGCAGACGATCTTAAATAATCTATGGTACTATAAATTCTATTGAGAAGTGCGTTGTCCTGCAAAATAATTTCCTTAAAATCGATACCGTCAGTAGAACGTATGCAGATAAGATTCCTAAAATATGTAATAAGTGACTGGATATAGTACGAGTGCAATGTTAATTAGGCCGCTCTATTGAACAATACTTTAGCAAAAATAATATATTAATTAATTATAATATATAAGTATTTATTTACATTTGCTACCATTTGCATTCCTTCGAAGTACGCGTCATCGCTGATCGAACGCTCGCAGTGCCAACTTTAATCATTTACATTATTAAGCAATGGCCTTTTGCAGCTTTGAAGTGCGAATTTTTTTAAAATTAATTTTGCTTGTAGTTTCGTTTATTCTACTTTCATTGCTTGCGTTAATTTTTTTACAATGGTATATGTTATTTCAAAAGCTAGTAGTAATAAATCTGTAAGATTTCAGTTGCATTAATTCGTAAATTATTATCATTAAAAAAAGTGAACTTATTAAATAATAATAATAGTCTTTATCTTACCTACTAGATAGACATATAAGTGACGCGGTTCCAGCCCGGAAGCCCAGAAGCAGATAGCAGTTCTAGTTTAGTTTATATTTTCTCTGCTTAAAGACTTACGAATTTTCGATCTTTCTTTGCGTAATAATATTGTTCTACTTTTACTCAAAAGAACAATCGTAATTAGTAAATGGGAATTTAGAAAAGTTAAAGCCACAACTTCCCTAACAGATTTTTTAGAATAGGTGTTTTTATGCCTCAAATAATAAAAGTGCTTTTTATTTATAGATCGTAGATGCGTATGCAAGTCTCATTCGTGGTAACAACGCGGCTTCAGAAGTCAGCCCTTTTTCAAATTTAGCACGGATTGGGTGCGACGTCTTCAATCTTGTTCGTTTCTGATTAACATTGAAGCATTTGGTTATCCATTTGCAGACGTTTTGTTTATGCCATATTTAATATTATAATATTCACATATTCGTATAATACAATTATTATGATTATGTTATGAATTGTATCGATATTTTTGGGAAATCGATCATCCAGATCTCTCTCCAACTTGAAGTATCCAATCCAATTTTTCATAGTTACCAGTATCAGTTCCATAATCATCATTAAGTATATCTCCGTGAATCTGCTTACCTTTTGATTTCTTGAGAAAAATTATTTCTAAGTTTTTGCTCATTACCATGGTGTCACAATACGTTGTTTATGTACGGAACCGTCAACGCTAACTAGATATCTATACACCTTTGTAGCTCGATCTTACGAAGATAGTTTGACAAGTAGTGAGAGTGACACATAGGTGGCGCTCTAATTGGTAAAACAAATGCACTGTAATTTAGGTTGCCTATTTATATGTTTACATTCCGATATTTATATAAATCGGTTGATTAGTTTATTTTTGACAGCTGATTGAAAAAGAAGCAATACGTCATTTTGTTAAAATGAAAATAGCAGAGTATCACACAGCAAGCAAGAGTACATTGATAAAGTTAAACATCAATTACCATATTCACCGGATATTGCACCATCGGATTTTTATTTGTTTAGAAATCTATAAAATCATTTTTAGTGATTTCGATGAACTTAAAATGTGTTGATGACTTTTCAACAAATATCTGAAGAATTTTATAGAGAAGTATATTTAAGCTTCCTGATAAACAGAGAAACGGTACGAGTCAAAATAAACATTATGATATTGCGTAAAAATAACCTTCTTAACAAAATATTTAGCCTTTTTGCATTAAAATATACACAAAGACTTTATGAACAATCTAGTATTGATTATAAAAATTACACATTGCTATATTACCATATTTTGTTCGATAGTTTTCCATTCATAAAAGCCCTTATATTTAGTTGCTAAGGAATTATGTCTATTTTCAGATAATTTAGAACATTTATTAGATAAGTTAGTTATTAATGTTTTGCACAGTATTTTTGCAAGATGAATACGAATTTAAAAACCGTTTTTGAAGATTCTAAGTCTTAGTAAAAGTCTGAAACATGATGACTGCAATAACCGCCAACCACCTCAAGCAATGTAAGGCCACTTCAAGCTTTTCTTGAGATGGAATGGGTACCAACATTTTTTCATAAAATTGGGAAACGTAAATGCATTTAGGCATTTTTCTGATTTGCAAACACGGCACATAGTGGCGTCCTTAAGACTTTTATATATTTTTCTTTATCACTGAAGGTCGATATATAACCCCTTTCTACATCAATTTTCGTATTCTGTATTGGTATTTCAGCAACTAAATTGTCATCATCAGCAGATAATTAAACAGCGTCGCACCTGGAAAACTTCGGCAACGTACGAAAACAAATTCCGCACACGATCTGTACCATTGGAAACCAAAACGCATACTGTGTATTCGTTTCACATAATTTTTAAAACATTGTGTTCTAGTCTTAAACTAAGATAAAAGACATAAGAAAAAAGGAAAAAAAAGGGAAAGGAATGACAAATACCTACATGCGGTTTATTGCACTTTCCTTGTCTGTCGTTTCATACGTATCTAATTTGCGATAATTACATACGTTCTTTATTAAATGCAAACATTTTGCTTTAGCACTATGATTCTTTCCAACGCATGTTCTACTAAACCGGATTTTTCTGGCCGATTGAATTTTATGTGCACAATATATTCTTTATACCGGGTTTCTACGGATCGTTTTGTTTGGCCCATATATTGTTTACTGCAATCTAGCCAGTTGTCCACGACTTTGTCTTTTGCATTTCCTAAAAGGGATTTGATGGAGTTAGTGGACCAAAATGTGACTTGAAAACCGCGCTCTTTAAAAGCCCTATTTAAATTTTTCGTCAAACGGTGAAAAGGTAAACATACAAATTGCTTTTCCAGATTGCTTTGAGGTGACAGACGTGTGGTATCCCGGATTGTTTTTCTTATGTTAGCCTTCTTAATTAATCCATTGATTATTTCCGTTATCGAAACCATTATATCTCGCGATATTCTTAATAAAGCTCAATTCTTTTGTTAGTGGGAAATTAAGAAATTAAGCAAACGATTGATAAGAAAACTGAACGATGCCATCTTCTGTCGCATGTTATGATTTTAGTCCGCCGTGATGAATCTATTGACATTGGTTTCTTTATTTCTAATAACTAGGCTGTCCAAAAATGCAACGCGTCATTTTTTTTGTTTAATTATCTGCTGATGATGACAACTTAGTCGTCAAAATACGTACACAGAATACGAAAATTAATGTGAAAAGAGGTTATATGTCAACCTTCAGTGATTAATTTAATCAACCACAGGCTCCACCAAAATTACCTACCAACTTTTATGTATGTATATTGAAAGTATAAAATCAGATAATTCTTTTTTGCAACAATTGGAATTTAAATAGAACTAAAATGCATTGAACCTCAATCTGATATTGACTATAAAATATATCTAAAATTAGATTTCTTTTATGTAGGTTTACCGCGCATTCCAATATTGTGTATGTAATCAAATTTTTCTTTATCATGTTACTCCCTACATAACCTTAATAAATGCGTCGACACGAAAAAAAAGAAAAAATCGCATTTTTCATATTATCAAAATCCAACAGACACAGTATAGAACATCGCATCCATTTAGTTATCTTTATGGTGTAAATTCGAGTTCGATTTTTTCCACCCTTGCAAAATATAGATGTTCCTTTCTTTATTTGAGGCAAATCTCACACATTCCGTGTTGAAATTCCTGCGACCCTACTATAGTTTAGCGACTTGTCAATTCTTTCGTGGGGAATTCTTTGTTGGCTTCTAAAGTTCACGTTTTCTTTGTCTTTTTCTTTGGAATTCAAAGAGAATGTGTTGACTGTCAATACGGATATGTATTTAAAGACAATGTAATTTTTCATGTTGATTTTCCTTATTTTTTATTATAAAATAACAATGTAAGAGTAAAACTAGAAATAAGACAACCTTCGAATATATTTATCGTCAAGATTCTTCAAGTTCATTTAGTATTTATGCATATTTCAAATATTCGTCCATTCAATTGAATTGCAGAATTAGCCGCCCTTAGTAGATAGAAATGTGACTTTAAATGTATTAGTAGTTTGTAGTTTTTGCAATTATTAGTAATAGTAAATTTCGATTGTTAACATTCATTCTGAAGGAGGAGAAAAACACCAAAAGCCTCGGATTACACTTTAAGATCTCAGTAATTTATTAATAAATAACCGAAAATTGGACACGAGTTTATTCAATGAAAGGACCGTAATGGATTATGATTTAAAAGCTAGAAAAGAACTAAGTCTAACAATGAAGGAAGATAACTATGAGAACAATTTCTAATTTGTTAATTCTTCTTTTCGCCGAATGTTGGCATATTGACTAAAATAATTTAATTTTTACTTACCTAAAACAATAATATAGACAAATAATGACATCGATAACTTGGGTTGCATTAACATGATGTCATCTTTATATTACGAGAATGAAACTGAAAGTAAAGTCATTTCCATATGTTGAATCTGTTTCCACTGATGGACAGCAAACCCATGGCACTTTTACACATAATTCATCTATACAGTGCTCAGTGCTGCAGTTCTTGTACTGTTCAACGAGAATCTTCATTCTTGCGAAAAAATAAACTTCTTGGTTGTTCGTTAAGTCGTATTTGGGCCGCTTACTGGACCTGATCATTCGAGATAAATTTTTGATCGCACAATGTTTCCATTAACTACCCGAAGATGTAATAAGACTGTGCTGGATCGGAATTGTACACAATCTTTACTGTTTGAGTTACTATACACAGCTGTTCATTGTCTTGTAACAATAACACTTCTTTGGACGATAAACCACGTCGTTTGCAATGCATTGCAAGTTTCAAATAGTCCTCCAGTAAAGTACAATACTTTGAACTATTCACAGTTCCACAATGTGCTTGGGACGCCATCAGAATAGATTCCCGTACATCCAAAAAGAATACTAGTATCAGCTTTTTGCAGGAAGATTGTTGTTTGAATTTCATGCAGACAAGGAACGACAAGAGTCTCCACTTCACGTTTTGCTTCTAGCTTTCGAATTGATAATGGTGGATCCACGTCTCATAACCTACCATGATTTATTCTAAGATCCTGTAATCCTATCCACAGAGTTAGAGAAACCGATTTGCAACATGTTAGTGCTCCTGTTTATGCTGGGCAGTGAACTGTTTGGGCACGTATCGCAAACAAATTTGATGATTCTCCAAGCCATTATACACTCTTGTACAAATCCATATTCGATGCTCATCAGGGTGTATGCTAAAGACGTCTGCCCTCTAGATGTGTTGATTCGTGTGTGATGTAATAGGCGATCAGATAGATTTTTACCTATGATACTTGCTCTTTCCTCGCTAAAGCATCCTATTCCGTCTTAGAATATTCGTTTATGCGTGGTGTGTGTTCCATACTGCATCAATATCTAGCGATAGTTTTCCGTAGGTTTAACCCCCTTTGTTCATAGGAAACTACCAAGGCACGCTACTTTTCAATGGTGTAGTTACTGAGTGGAGTGGCCATTCTTTTATTCTTTGCTCTCTGCCACATAATCAAACGATAGAATGCTGTTCGTGGCTAGCTCTCCATCACTTGCACACGTATAGTATGTAACGCAAGTCTCTTGTTTTTCTTGGGCGATTATAAAATTACCTTTACATTCTGATTCACTCTTGTACAACATTGGGAATTTCGAAAAACGTTCCCAAAATGTTATATATTAAGTTTAAAAGTTGTTTGTTGTAATTATTTCAGTCTATTTATTTAAATGATGTAAAATATCTTTATTGACTTTATGAAAACAGCTCATTTTACGCATTCTCGTGAACATCCAGATCTTGAAAACTTCCATATTCTCTGAAAGAATCCCAGTCTACATAATATTGTCGAGAAAATAAACTAGTTTTTAATCTAAAGTTGCCCTTTCTTCCAGACAGATAGCTTTTCATTGAAATGAAAACGATTTCCAGATTTTGCTGCTGTACGAACCTTATCTGTTAACTTCCATCCCAGTTATAACCAAAATATATAGTTTTGGTTATTTTGTCTTCTCAAACAGAATACGAGTACTATACCTTTCATTAGTACCCGGATCGTCGATACTTTATGCAGCAAATTTCGTACATTTCTTATTCTGACAATAATGTCTATATCTTCTTTATGATTACTTAGAATACTCCTTTCATGTCTTTTCTCTTCGAATATTTTTCTACCTGGTAATATATATCCAACAATATTGCTAAAATAATAGTTAAGTGCTCTATGTATTTAAAAAATCTTGCCTTAATATATATTAAATATTTGCTTTCCATATGAATTTATTCGGACAATATATCATTAAATCATATTCTATTTTCGGTAACCACTGTGATGCATACATATAACTGCAAGTAAATATCATTGGTCAACATCTTGATTAACTAGATTTATCTTAATGCAGTTCTACTTTAGAAGTTTAAATGTGTTTCAAATATTTACAGAAAACTTAAATTCTTCCATATTAAAATAATACTTTTTCGACTTATCACTCCGAAACGATTCACTTAAAGGAAAAGTTTGCGTCTTCGATACGATTGCCGTTCTAAAGACGACTACTGCCCTTCTTGGTTATCTCATGAACTTAGGAATAGTGACAAAATTGGCTTTTTATATTTAGTATAGGCAAGTGACCCGCCTAGAATGCTGTCTAGTCAGCCACTCTCATCAGTAGATTTTCTAAATGTGTACTAAATAAAATTTCCAAAATTTAAATTCTTGTATAAGACACTTACGAACTAGCTTTTTATAAACACAAATAAATTATTGGTATAATTTGTTCTTCAGTTTAATTTAGTTTCCTAACTGAAACGTGATATAATGATTAAAATAACAAGGAAAATTAAAGTACATATAAAGTCATAGGTAGTGACTCAATCGAATTTATATACATATAAAAGAAAAAACAGTATGTGATATAAGCAGCTTATAGCGTAGCGGTAAGTCACGAGCTTAACAAGTCAGGGTCTCAGATTAGAATCTGAGGGTAATACTCGTGTAAGGTAAGTACCGGCAATCATATATCTTAAATCGCTTTCAAAGGGCGGATGCATTAAATACTCACGACTTGTTAATACTCCCTAGAATTGAAGTTAAAGGGCCGGGATTACCATTATTCTATCGACTGAGAGATATCATGTTTTATATCTAAGGAGTGTACAAGCTGTCAGTAAGATTGGTGCTATAAATCTTGAATTATTGACAAAACTGTGAAGAAATGTGAAAGTCGAGAGATGATTTCAAGCTGTTTAATAAGAACCAAACCGATTTCTTCCGAAGATTTTACGTTTGCTGAAACTTAGCAATATTTCTGTGGTGTTGAATGCAAACAGCAATCTTAACGGTGGATATATCATTTGTAGGCCTCTCGCAAAGGAACTGAAGACATTTTCTGGGGTATACTAATGGCTGTGATTTTATTTGGTGCAAATGGAATGATTTTCATAAACAATCTTGCAAATAGCCGAACAGTAACTATTATGCGCCCACAAATTGAGGAAAGAAATTTCTGAAAAACATAAAAATTTTCTTTCATCAGATCAACAAATTGCGGTCGTATGAAGGACTTATAGACTAGTGCTTTGACGACCTTGTAGAAGATTATTGCAAAAATGGAATAACTGCACTTAAGCTTCGTTGCTCCTAATGTGTTTAAAGTAAAACATAATCAAAAATTAAATACTCTAGCTCATTTGTTTCACATTGCGTCTCACTTCCTGTCATATCATACTTCTATGTACATATATAGCTATAAAATAGAACAATGTGATGTGAAGTAATGTGTAGAGAATCTAATGCAAATAATCTTTTAATTAAAAAAATTCTTGTAATTGGTTATACAGCAGAATATGATTGATGTAGATATTTTTTTTCTTTTTAGCCGTACAATTATTAGGTGCTGATAAGAAACCATTCAGTAGCATTCTTTTAAACTCGTATTGGTGACCGATTTATTTAGAAAGGAAAGATTGAATATTAGGTACATCTTTCTTCCTAAAAACAAGATATCGCCCTCTTTGATATCTCATTAACTAGGCTTTTGTACATATAATTATCAGACCATTTTCTGAAAGCGTAAAGAGCTATAAAGAACTATATCTGCAAAGTATATACGGTGTAAAAAAAGAATAGTATTTGGAATTTTTCCCACATTCTATCTTAAAGTGCATAATTATAATTAAAACCTATCGTGGCTTTCATTTAAAATGTTTCTACAATGCAATTTATAGCATGTTAGTAGATTCGAATTTTCAAAAGCTAATATTTTCTATAGAAATAGAAGTCTTATAATGAAATTTAGAAGGGGAATATTGAAGTATAGTTTTTTAATATAAAATATTTTAAGAATTCAAATTGCATTTTGAAAAGCCAAAATGGATAAATATTCTATTTGAAAGATTTAAAATATGGATTTTAAAAGTCACAGCGTGCGTTTTGGCTTTCAGCGGTACGGTTCCAGGTGCGACGCTGATTAATTATTTGCTGATGATGACAACTTAGTTGGCGAAATATGTATACTGAATACGAAAAGTAATGTGGAAAGGGGTTATATATCAACCTTCAGTGATTAATATAAATTTAAATTTAAAACAATAAGAAATAACATTGAATGATCAGAGTTTGATATAAAATAACGTTTATTTGCTTGTTTGCTTATTTAATTGTTTATTTATATGCTTGATATTGCTTGGGGCTTGATACATACAATTTATAGAAGCAATTTGATTTTATTTAGTGGAATATATCAGCAGAGTTAGGAAATTAAATTCAATTTTAATCTCAAATTTTATTCATTAGTATAAAAATTAACAAAAGTTTGCACTAGATAGTAAAAATAAAGGGCATTATAATGAATCACAAGGAACAGGTATTAGAGGGTTTAATAATTTCCTAATATTAACAATAAGAAAGGATTTTTGTTTGAGCTGGAATATATGCATTAATGGCCAGCATATTTGCCGAATTTTGCCGATACCCATGCCCTATACAGATATCATTGTCTAACAGAAATACATACAATAGTGTATCGTTAATAAGAAAAATACAAATGAGAGTTATAACAATAGAATACTAAAATAAGTATAGAATTTTTTTTATTTTACCCAACTTATAGTTAATTCAGTGAATTTGGAAACAATAATATATATAAAAGGATCACTCATAATTTTCACCAATTCAGTCATAGTTCGATCGATAACAAAATTTTGTTCACACTACTTCGTAACAACATATGTACATACGAGTATATAAAGACCAACACATAGAATTATAGAAGCGATATTATCAATCTCAATAACCTGTATAATAATTTTATCTTTAAGAGATAAACTGTTTACATCTTCCTGTTTACATACACACACACGCACACATATTACGTTAATTTACAGACACACATGTATATAATCATACGTACACTTGACAATCAAACATAGACACGAGAGGATAAGAGAAAGAAAGAAATAACGCCTGCCTGTAGACTAGACTTTTGTCGAATGTACATAAGAGTTCCGATAGTTCCAGACATAAGTATACGCACAGAAATATGCCATAGTTTTTTAAAGTTAAAATGTTTGTGTTTTTGTAAATTTACTATATCCAACGCGAAAGAAAAATATACATATTCACAAATATTAGTATACTTTTCAGAAATATAAAAATATCCATCAAATAAAATGTATATGAAATCGGTGTATTGTAAGCTAGAGGGAAAAAAAGAAAAAGAATGAAATAAATAACTTGAAGAAGAGGTAAAAGCCCCGAAACGTCGTTAATATGAACTATGTGTTTCATAGTCAAAGAACCTAAATAAGAATACAATTATAATAGATAATTGTATGAAAATTTAAAATGTAAAATCCCTTCTTAACATTTGAAATGAAGAAGATTCGACGATAATTAAAACAAAATATTCAAATTTCTTTTTCAAGGTACGCTACAGGTGGTGCAGATTTTCAGTAGTCATTAAACATAGATTTTATATTTGGGCAAATGGTATTTGTAAAGCTTGACAAGTGATTACACGTGTGCGCAAATGTGTTTAAGTTAATGGAATAGTCGGTGTAAAGGCGTCTCGTTTGCATAAAGTTATCATGAATCTCATTATATCGTCTCCATACAAACTGTATATTAGATTTACATGATGATGCTTGATGTTAAATAGCGGTACAGGCATGTTTACTCGTCAGTCGGGTTTATGATGATAACTACTATTGAATTACATGAATTAAGTTAAGGATATAACTTTTTCAACATATAATTTGTCTCTCATTAAAATATAAAAGATTATCGTCTGCATAATGAAATCGTCTTATTAGTATCCTTGAAGAAAAGTGTCTTTTGAATTCATGATTACACTTCAGCATTCATTGAATTTTAAAAGGGGTGTTTGACTACAATTTACTAAATCAAAAAGGTTGTTTAAAACCAACTCAAGTAAATAGAGTATTCTTAAAACGAGGGTACGAGGGTGGATCAATAAATAATAAGTCAAGATAAGAAAACTTTTTGGAAAAAAATTATTTTATTTTTCTCTTTCTAAGTCGTTCTATTTGATCTACTCATATTCAAGTCGTTTCAATCATTCAGAAAACTGCTTTATCAAACTTTTCTGTTCCAAAATATTTATGTACGTGAGATTTAGTAATTTGATCCAAGTCACTTGCCACCAAACCGAGTTCTCACATTGGGAAGAAGGAGAAGTATGAGGGGTGCCAAACCTAGCAAGTAAGATGAATGTAGAAGCAGTTCGAAATGTAGTTCATGAATTTTTTGCTATTGAAAAAGTCGAAATGTAAACATATGCATTAGTCTGATGAAAACGCACTTGATTCTTCTTAAAGTGGGGCTTTTGCGTTATATTGCATCGTGAAGTTGATTTAAAAGCGATGTACAGTATTGACTTGTTATCGTTTTACCTGTTTGAAGATACCCTACAAGAAGAATCCCACTGTAGGCCCAAAAGACAGTAGCCATAACCTTTTCGGTCTAGTTTACGGTTTTTTCTTATTCCGAATACTTCGTCAGCAATCCATTGCTTTGATTATTGTTTCGTTTCGTCGTCATTCGTGTCGTCTTAACTTTGCTAAATTGCTAAATTGTGGTCTGAAATGCATTCTTTTTCGCATTTATGGACCAGTCATCAAATGCGACACTCGTTTTGTACATGCAAAATCGAAACCACTGATCTACATGAAATATGTAGAGCCTGCGCTACTTCGAATAACTTTATTCGAAGGATATCTAGAACAATGTCATTCAGTTATTTAATAATTTCTGGAGTACATAAGTCTTCTGGACATCCTATACGTTGTTCATCAAATATATCAATCCAGTTACATTTAGACTCATATGTCCATGGGTATATGGTTGCTTGTTTTGTTGTTTAAAAATAAGAATCATCAATTAGTTAAGATTGACACTCTTCATCCATTTGTTATTTTTCAAAAACAGTTCATTCTCTATTTAAATAACGATCGGAATGAATGTAAATTTTAACATTTACGTTTTTTACATGGTGAAGAAGATTTTTCGTTAGTTCTGTAACCTTTTATTAACCTCAGTAATTATTAATTCGTCCTCGAAACATTCCTTTAAAATTTCGTAAATATATTCCCATTGTAAAAAGAATGACCCAAAATGATTCCTTATGTAGCTGCAAGATTTTATCTTAAACTTTGGAATTAAGAATATATTTTTTAAGAATGCCAGCAACAAATAATGAACTAGGGATTAGAAGCTAATACTATTTACTGAGCAGATAACTTTGAACTGGTATGATCAGAGGGCCACTATGAACAAAAACGACGTATTTGAACATTTGAAAGTTGTGATTAATTTGATTTAAAGCGATACGACTGATGAAGTCTGACTTCAACAGTCTTCGCCATAGAGTAAGATAATTGCTACGATTTTTTGTAATCTCTATGAGTTTCGCAATATAAATCTAGTTAGATGATAATGATCGCCAACAACATCAAAAATTGAAAATCTAATGTCTTTTTAAAAACATTTTTGGATTGTTACTAATTTTGTATCGTGCTTTTGAATTATTTTATTTTGTTTAAATATAATTCGAGCTTGAAAGCAAAAATATTAAGACAACGTTTGTAAATGAACAAATATTTCAAAGAAAAATTTTTGTTTGTCAATGTCGGTATCATAAAACTAAGGCCCCGTCTTCCAGAAACGATTTTCGATATGTTGGTACATTTCATAGAATAGTTTTTTTAATATTACATTTAATATTCATTCTGTTTTATCTAATTTCTGAGTGCAAGTAGAAATTCAAACTGAGTCCTTTTTAATGACTACACATTTATTATTCTGTCCAACTATCTACCTACTTGATAGTTACATTCAATATATCACTTTTCTTAATTAATTTTAATTCTCGGCGCACCTTTCCTGTTCTCTCATTAGGTCACTTCAAATATGACCAGAGCACTTGCCCTTCGGTCTTTTAAAAGAATCGGCTCTGTGAAAACACCAAACCTTTTAAGAAAACATCCCTTTCTTCTTTTAGCAACGCAGGACGCTGATACATCTTTCAACGCCAAAACACGTGCTTTTTTGTGAGTATAGTTTTACCTTAACTCGTACATGTAGTGTTCCACTTATTTATCTAGCGATCATGAGATATATATATATATATATATATATATATATATATATATAATTCTGACCAAAGGCAGGCACACACACACGCAAATACACTACGTATCGTTATATTCCAATCCTTGTATATTTTAATACTTTTCTTCCTAATTATTTTATGAAAACATTTACAGTTGCTTATATTTTGCTTATATCTATTGCTCTTGCTTATTATTTTTTTATAATATATTCAAGCTTTAAGAAATCGTTTTATTAAAGTAGTAAGTAAAAGTTGAATGACAGCAGTATTATTTTATTTCTGCTAATGATTTTTCTTTCAGTTTGCCATAGATCCTGGGCTTTTGATGTTGTTCTCAAACTTCTATTTATTATTAATTCCTTTTTTTATTACTATTGTACCGCATGAGCTAGCCTCAAACTGATTCATGTCCACCTCCTTTTAAATTAAGCAACATACATACCGCCATTAGCAATGTAAATATTTTACATGGGAAAATAATGGTAAATATCCATTTAGTGATAAGCAGGTGCATTAAAAATCGATAAAAATAAAAGAAAATTTATGTAGTTAAAATGTTATTAGTGTATTCATAAATATATTTATACATACGAGTACTATTTACATCTTTTTAATCCTTGCCTATTATATTATTAGATATCAATAATTTTTAATTTTAAATTTGTGAGATATATTTAATATCTGATTAATTTATTACTAATTAAATATATTACACTTTCACGTTAATAATTTATGTAAATACCATATTTGCACACAAAAATATAGTTCCTCTAGAACGCACTTTGGCCTGTGAGTTGTTACATAGTTTTTCCACCGCCACTTGTGAAACACATCTCATATATTTTTAGTTTTTACTTGTTTTTATTCTTTGTTGCTTTATGTTTAATATTTTTTACTTACAAATATTCGATGTATTATTCAAAGAAAAATATTATTAAGGTAATTATGATGGGACCTGTGGTTGATTATCTTAATTACTGAAGGTTGATATATAACCCCTTTCCACATTAATTTTCGTATTCTGTATACGTACTTCGACAACTAAGTTGTCATCATTAACAGATATACCTGTACGCGCACACCCAGAGTGTGCGTTTTGGCCTTCAACAGTAGAGATCATATGCGGAATTTGTTTTCGTACGGGTACTTGGCCGTAGTATTCCAGGCGCGACAATGTTTATTTTGCCTGCTGATGATGACAACTTAGTTGGCGAAATACGTATACAGAATACGAGAATTAATGTGGAAAGGGGAATTAAAAAGAACATTATTAGTTACACATTTTCGATAGACATTCTATATAAAACTTATTGTCACAATTTTTGATCTAAAGAATTTAATAAGGATTAAGAAAGTACCAGTTTTATTCTACATTTTGAATTAAAATATTCTGCACCATCATTTATACAATTGTAATTAATATAAATTTCAGAACAAAAACAAAATCGAAGCTAATGAAGACCTTTAATGAATACAACAAAAGAACAACGAAAAAATTAATGAACATTTTATAATGAAATTACTTCGCACTAATTACTACCAGTTCAATTACTCCTTCCATCTTTTTAGAGGACACGTTTCGAAGGGAACCTCATCAATTATTATCGAATTTAATTATAGATTCATCATCTCTACACCGGCAGAAAGTTGTTCCAATAATAATTATTTATAGACGTTATGTAGGTCAATTTGATTAACCTGTACATTGCTTTTAAGCACTTCTAAAACAAAATGCGAAATATCTATTATTGGCTCGTTAAAAATATGAATGAAAAAAAATCATAGAATCATAACACCCGTGGAAGCAAGTAAGGGCAAAATCAATACGTTTGGAATAAATTTAGGATTTCATAGCGATTAATTCATTTTAGAATATTTGTAGAGTAAATTTAATCCATGGAAACTTTAAAATCTGCCAATTAAACTTCCTAGACGGTCAATTTTCATTTCCAAATGCACTGTCGATACTGAACAATTGAAAATTTCTCTTAAATCCTAAAATTAATATTTCCTTTATGTTTCAATTGAAATCTTTTTGCTTTTGTCTTCTTGTCTTTATACATTTCTGACGTTCCATTGAAATTCTTGTCATCAACAAAGTAACTCCCGACTTGTCGAAGACTGTATTAGCTTTGCCGTAATTAATTCGGCTTTTAAGAGATAATTTATTATACCTGACGATGGGTAAGCGAAAAATATACGCAGATTTTTGTTTTGCATTTCGGAATTTCCGGGACTTATTCCTTCTACCAATTATTATCGTCTTTGTTCCTGTCGGCGCATAGGCCGAATAAATTAATCTTCTTTATGGCTCTGACAAATCTGACAAATCTCGGATATTTATCTTTGTTTTCTGAAGGATTTCGGCGCTTATTTACCATGAGAAAGAAGTAATTCGCGAAGGTGAAGATCATCCGTGACTTAAAAAAAAAGTTGTTTCAAATATGTACAGTTCGTATAAGGGAAAATTTTAAAATTGAAATTTATGAGATTTAGTTCAAAATTCTATATTTAAAGTTTATGATTGAAACTTGGAATGAAAAAATGCACTACTATTTGAAATAGAAGTTAATTTCTGACATTTTATATGAATGTGCGAGGATAGTTTGACAAGTAGTGAAAATGACACATAGGTGGCGCTCTAATTGGTAAAACAAACGGTGATTAAATACTTCGTAATTAAGGGTATGAAAGCTCCCGAAATAAAAGATGAGTTACGGAAAACATTACGTGAATCTGCCACAATAAGTAGATGGGTAAATGAATTTAAACGTGGTAGAACAAGCTATGTTGATGAAGCGGGCTCTGGAGCACACAAAATCGTGACTTCTAAGGAAATGATTATAGAAATCTATAATATTATTACGCAAGATCGACGACTCAAAGTGAGAGTGATAGCAGAGATGGTAAACATTTCAACAGAACGCGTACACCACATTTTAACGAAAGAATTGGGCCTTTCCAAGCTTTCGGCAAGATGGGTGCCGCGATTGCTTACGACTGATCAAAAGGTCACTCGTTTCCAATGAGTGTTTGGACCTTTATAAGCGGAATCTGGTTGATTTTTCTAGGCGATTTGTTACTTGCGATGAAACTTGGATACACTACAGTACACCCGAAACTAAACAACAGTCGAAACAATGGTTAGAACGTGGTTCTGCACCTCCAAAGAAAGCGAAAACTACTTTATCCTCAAACAAGGTGATGGCATCAATTTTTTGGGATTTTGCTCATTAATTACCTTCAGAAAGATGCCACAATAAACGAACAATATTATGCAGAACTTCTACAAAAATTAAATGTTGAGATTCGTGCTAAACGGCCAGGAATGGCAAAGAAAAAGATTCTGTTTCACCAAGACAACGCTCCCTCGCATACCAGCACAGTTGCGATGTCCAAAATCCACGAGTTGCATTTCCAATTAGTACCGCATGCGCCTTATTCGCCGGATATAGCCCCTTCCGACTTCCACCTTTTTCCAAAATTGAAAACGGCACTAGGTGGAAAGAAATTTTCGTCTAACGACGAGCTTATCATCTTCGTAAATGAGTATTTTGCAAGCTTTCCGGAATCGCATTTTAGAGATGGCATAAGGGCATTGGAGCACTGTTGGAATAAATGTATTGCTCTTTTAGGAGAATGTATTGAAAAATAAAAATTATTTTGTATTTAAAAAATTCGTTTTTCTTTTCCATTCTCACTACTTGTCAAACTACCCTCGTATATTGTTATGAAAAAGTGCTTGTAATATTGATTGTTTTATGAAGAATTATGAGCGATATTTTAAAATAATGTCAGAGATAGAGGTTTGAATCCTTCTTCCTTATTTCTTATTTGCATAGTTTTGCTCTATTTCTCCTAATTTTTCTTCCAGGTACCTTCTCTTTTTCTATCTACATATTTGTTTGGATCTTCTTCTTGCCTCCTCATATTTCCTCTTATTTTTTTTCTACTTTGTCTTAATAGTTTCATTCTTGCCTCATTTCTTACTTGTAACATCTTCTTGCATTGCAATAATTATAAATATATGAATATATAATTATTTCTTTCCGATGGGAAATTAATGAAAATTATTCATTAATTTCCCAGAGAACTTAATTATATATTTATGTATAATTATTAACATTCATATATAACTGATTTTTTATTTGTTTAATTTGATTTACCTTTTATTATCTTGATTTACTTCTCTAAAGTCAATTCGTCTTAATACCAATAATTTCCTTAAATGATATTAAAACTTACATTTAAATTCCTGTACACAAATATTACACTTCATTCCAATTAGTCCATAAATTTTAGAATAACCCATTTATTGACAATAACTATTATTGTATATATGAATTGATTCTAAATGCATACGTATTTTTAAGCTCCTAGGGTCTATGTGTGACTATACATAGGGATACAATAAGTTAATTCAAGAACATATTCCAACCCTAACTTATACAATAGTATGTGGTTTAAGTGTTTTGAATTTAAGAAATTTCAAATATATATTATCTGCTTCTGGGTTTCCGGGCTGGAACCGCGTCACTTGTATATCTGCCGACGTTTGGTACCCATTTGTATGGGACATCTTCAGGGCTGAACTACTGCACTGAAACAGTTTCATTGCAGTAGTTCAGCCATGAAGATGTCCTATACAAATGAGTACGAAACGTTGGCAGATATACAAGTGACGCGGTTCCAGCACGGAAACCCAGAAGCAGATAGCATGGACCACGACCGCGGAAGTCTACGTACCAGATTCAAATATATATTTATGAAAATATTATCATATAAGAATATTATTGTGTTTAATTGTACGTATTTAGTCTTAATTTATTTATTAGTGTGATACAGTACTAATTATATACATTCACTATGCAATTTTCTTCCAATATTCACTATTCATATACGAGGCTCATTTAAAATTTCGTTAAAAGTTTATTGCTTTTTAATGACTAAATAAACTAATATTTCTCCTGTTTTATTATATAACGATATATATATATATATATATATATATATATATATATATGTATGTATGTATGTATACTTGAAGACATAAAACATTCAAGCAGAAACACGGACCTAATTTTTTGTTATATTTAATTCAAAATGTATACACCAACAGTTGCAGTTCGATCAATAAGGTAAATTACCACAAGAGAAACAACGTAAAAGGATGTTGCAGTAAATAGTACTTACTTGGCCAGTATCTGGCTTAGAATTTATAGCATTTTCATGTTTGTTGATGCGCTTTGTTTCAAAGAATAATCTTAAAATAGCACTCTAAACTTACATGTTTTATAGGGAATATTGGTTTCAATTTATTAAATTACAGAACGTGGATCAATATTTCAAAAGTAACAGTCAAAAATATAATAAAGATGGGAAACAACATTTTACACGTATTGTACTTTGTTCTTAAATTAGTTTCTCTAGCTTTCAATACATCTCAGGAAATAAGTTAAAAGTTCTGAGAAAATTTTGGATTTATTAAATAAAAGTCATATTATCTAAGACCAAGTAAATCCCTTCAGTAATATAGTATATTTCCGAAAGGATTACTATAAAGATATTAAGTATATTTTTTCTACTATTTTATCAACGAATACTGTGTAAGTATATTAATTACTTAATTATTTCATAAAACAAAATATATCGTTGTCCCTAATTCTTATAAACTCTACTGTATAAACTGTACTGTTCCACGATATTATTCTTAGGTATTCAGCAAATGAAAGAAAGACTACAGAAATTATAAAATAAAGGCATTCGTTGTATTCTGAGATGCAACAGAATGACGCATATGTGATATATTGAACAGGCTGTAGTGGCTCTCTATCAACCAATGACTCGTTATGAACATTCTATTATTTATATTTAAAATTAAGACAGGAAATGTGCTAAACTATATGCAGCGATATCTGGTCAATGTAGCTGAAGTCCAACCATACAATTTGAGGAACGCCAACGATTATAGATTACCTTTGGCAACAACAAGTTTTAGTCAAAATATTATATTTTATAAAAGTCTGAAAGTTTTCAATGGAATGCCTCCAGAAATAAAAAATGAAATAAATTATTATGTATTTAAACGTGGGATTATTGAATATGTCAAGAGAAATTTTTAATGTTTTAATGTTAAGTACCAATCACTTTTGAATTTAGATGTATACTTTTAATTTAATGTATGTTTTTTGTGAAAAATTTTAATATATAATTTGAAATTGTATACTTATGTAATAGCAACAAGAAATGCTAGATAAATAAATCAATCAATCAATCAATAAAATAATAATATTACATTAAAAAAGTTTAATTTTAACCGCTTTTACATCGTATGTATGCGTACTCGTGATCTCAGGTATTTTCACCATTAGACCACGGAGAACGGTGAATTCGACTCTTCTAACGTGCCATAAATTACATTACAGAAACAGATATTAAATGAAACCCACAGTAGACTTCTTTAATTGTATATAATTATTCGATTTTACTATGTGAAACTGAAAATACTCTAATTTTAACTGCTTTTTACATCAAATATATAATGCAGAAAATTTTTTTGAAAAAATTTATGCTCTCCACGCTAGAATCGTACACGTGATCTCATGCTAAACGAGCGTGTGTCTTCAGCCTTAGGTCACGGACAACGGTGAATTCGAGTATTCTAGCGTGCGGTAAATTATATTATATAATCGGATTAAATTGTTCGGACAGGTAAAATAAAGTTCGTTTACAATGTTTTAAAATTTAAAAATAATGGGAAAAGAAAAAATGGGTAAATATGTAACTATATTATCTGCAATTACTGTGATACATTGAAGATTTTGCCAAGAAAACTAGTAAGTGAAGACAAAAATATTGTGATGATGTTATATTTGTCAATAGGAAAAATATTTATGAGATAAAATTTATTGAGAAACCAGAAAACGTAAATTCAGTATTTCAATTAAAATATCTTGGCGAACTTTCTTTTAAAAGATAAAATCCTTGAAATCATCATTTAATGTAACAGATGGTCTGGTGTCCTATTTATGGTTATGAAACTTAGTCCAAAATAAGACCTTTTAATTTTGAATTGCTTCTTGTTCGTAACATTCGCATACCAATTTAGAGGAGCTTTAATAGGATTTACTACTACTTTTCATAAATTTCTTAAATTTAATTAGAAACCCTTCTTCATAAAAATATCATATCCTTTTTATATTTTTAGTAATTTCCTCTGTTAAATAATTTCGTAGTTGTAATTGCGTTGTTTTCATTCCATGTTTGATTAAAATACAAACGCCATTTTTCTATAAACTCCGATGGGGCCGAGAATGCTCACTCACCAGTGAAGCATCGCAACGAGTTGTGTAGCCAAGTAGGTAGTGTTATTCGATTTCTACAAACAAAGCTCAATGGAAATTTATTGCAGAATGAACCGCGTCTCAATACTGCATGAGTACTGTATGAGCGACGGCATGGTGGAAGAAGTGCAGAAAATTTAAAGATGGTCACATGGACGTTCGTGATGAAGTTGATCGGAAAAGGATGTTTATGATGGTAGACGAACTCGTGCAACGAGTAGATCAAGTGATACTTAAAGGACGATTTCCGAACCGTCTGAAAACTTTCCGTAAATTTTAAGACAAGCTCTGTACAATAATGTTACAAATTACCTTAAATATTGTACAATACAATTTGTACACAACGAGCTTCCAAAAATACTGTCTGACAACCACAAAGGCCAAGGACTAGCATCGAACTTAATAGTTCTGTTTCGCTATAAGAACGACGATGAAAAGTTTTTGAAAATAGGTGACAGATGATGGAACGTAAAGTCTTTTCGATAACGAAGAAACCAAAAAGCAGTCAGGAGAAATGGAGGAATGGATACATACAATTCCCTAAACAAACCCATAAATTCGGCAATGAGAGTGATAGCCATAGTATTTGAGTGAGCTACTAATTTTATGGAGCCGATGGCCACAATCTGGTTACATACTAAGAAGGCATTATGACTTAACACTTGTCTTGTTCTATTACAATGCTTAACCGCATAGTGCTATATCAATATAAGGGCGAGCGGAGACATGACGACGGTGAAGAACGATTCATCGGCCTCTCGATCTGAAGGGACGCGTGTATGTGAATATTGTACATATTAATGAAATATACGTATGAATGAAGTATACAAGGAGCGAACAACTTCCACAGGGTAGGAGCTGCAATGTACCTAATCCTGCCATAAATACTGATAATAAGGGTTTTTAAGTACAAAAAGAAAACTGCAGGTTGGATTTAAATTATTTTTCGATAGTTTATTTTGGCAATAGTAAGCTACCAAATACAATGCAAATTACTCGAAATGACCGCCATTTACCTTAATACAACGCCGAAGTCTGCAGGGCCACTCATCAATCGCTGTACGGACGATATCCATGGGAAAATTGTCGACTGCTTCTGTTAACGCTTGCTTCAATGATTCCAGGTTGCGATGGGGTCTTCTACAGATCATGCCCTCTAATATTGACCACAGTTTGTAGTCGAGCGGATTTAGGTCTGGGCTTGCTGACGGCCAATAGTCAGTACTAATAAACTCAGGTACATGATTTTCAAGCCATTGCTGAGTTGTTTTGGCCTTGTGAACGGGCGCAGTCTTGTTGGAATATCCATGGTTGGTTTCGGAACATGGTGTAGTTCAGGGGCTCCACTACATTGCTTAAAAGGAAGTGACACCGTCATAGGATACTCCCCACCAAACCATCACCGAAGCAGTAAAATGACCTCGCTGAATCCTTGGCATCACTTCACTGGCTTCCTTGGAGGACCGTGCATACACCCTATCATTCTGCATGTTAAAAGTTTCTTCCACGGTAAAAATTTTTTCATCAGAAAACAGAATTTTTTTGTAACGCTCTTTGCCGTACAACGCTATCAGGTGTCTGCATTTTTTCTTCCTATTCTTTTTTAATTCAACCTTAAGGTGCTGTCCTGTTTGTCGTTTGAAAGCTGTAAGTCCTAGGTCTTGTTTAATGATACGGCTCATGGTTCCATTTCACGTGCCATGATTTTCTGTTTGCGGACAGGATGTCGATTGATGCGGGACCTCACAGCATTGATGGCCTGTGGTGTACGAACTATGCGAGGCCTGCCAGATCTTTTACGGTCGATTACATTTACAGTATCAGTGAATAACTTAACAGTACGATACACAAACACACGCGTAATATTTAACGGTTTCAATACATCAACTTTTGTAAAGCATATATCAAATGTCAGAACTGCCAACATAAAATTTATGTGCTTTCAAGTTATCATCTGCAAAAAGGTGCGTTTACAGTTGTATCAATACTTATGGCAGGACTAGGTATAATAATATTTAAATAGGACTCGGATTAGGCCCGCACGTAGAATTTTAATTAAGAATAGTTTAGAATTAGATAAGTAGCTTTTGAATTGTAAAAACATTAGGTTAGGTTACATTCGGTGTAGTGCCATAGGCGGAGCATCGAATTCTAGAGCAAGTTTTGCCATTTATTTAAGTTTCTAAAATAAAGTGTATTAACATAAGAACTTCCCACAAGATCTAATGGAAAGTGTTGGATCACCTTCCATATAGCCAAGACATGACGACTTCCATTTTTCCTGGCAATGAAAAAGAGGTAGGGAGGACAACGCTTCTAGTATAATGAGAACCTTGTGTAAACCTGACTCAATATACAGGCGGCATTATGCTTTGCAGAGGAGTCTTGGAGAGCTAATTTACTGTTATAGTATCTCTATTTTCATGGTAATTAATGGTGTACATAATTTTTGTCAATAAATCAATTTTGTTATTCACCCTAATTTGGATTTCATCCCTTACCGGAAGACTGTCATCTATATTGTCATGTGTTCAATTACATCATCATTATTATAGAATCAGAAAGAATAATAAGTAAACAATAAAAAGACTAAACATAAACTGCATATAAACTATGTAGATTTTGACCCTTGTAGAAACCAGAATTGCTATTTCAATTTATAAACAAATTTCATTCCTTGTAGTAAAATTAAATGTTATTTGACATGGTTATGGGAAACTGCCAAAAACATAAAATTGATAACATCCGTATATTAACATGTGTAAATAAACAGAGTTAAAGAACTATAGTATACACGTCTTTTCCGGAATTATTTAACTTGTTCGGGACCGTTGTGGCAACAGGACATCTCCCTTAAGCATCATTTATGAAATTACATAATGCACAGTAGCTCCTCACTCATGGTTATTTCATTATTTCAACGCAAACGCGTACTCAGAAAGCATAATCAAGATGAATTGATAACGTACCGTTTGCGTCGACAGTGCTTCCGAATACGTTTCGAAGTTTCATGACATATCACCAGACATTACCTAACGGATAGAAACTTCTTGAAGCGTATTTAAGTGAATATCAGTAAAATAGGTTTCGGAAGTGTCAAGGAAATGGTAAATTACAAAGTTATTACAAAACTTTCTTATTTGTGGAAAGTATTTGTATTTGTTGTACATGTTGTGTACAGTTTATTTAATTTTCAGAGATACGTGACGTAACGGTAGATGATATTAAAATGTTCTTATCGCTTATTACTAACATATACAAGGATAAGCTATTTAAATCATCATATTAAATTTAATATATACTAAATAAATATTTGTATCCTATATAGACGCATTGCTTATGGCTTATTAAATAATATGAATTATGTTTAGGTTCGTTAAACCAAGTCGTTTTCAGTTCAGTGTTACACTTGATGTTTTCGCGGACGTACGACGATGATTTATTTTCTAAAATTCTAAGCCGCGTACGAGTTGTGTTCAGAGAGGGACCGTCGTCTCAATGTTTCAATGGGATCTCACTCGTCATTTTCTGGAGCTGGTCTGTCATTTACTGACGCTGAAGATCGTTTGAAGATAGTTGAAAATCATACGGTTTTCAACGAAAGGTCAAGAGAATGGGGCTTCTCAGAATACTACTCGCACGCGGCTTAGAACCCGATAAAAACATCTTCGTATATATATATATTGTGGGAACCAAAAAAAGATGTCTGTTCTTTCTCACAGTTACACTAAGGCCAGTTGAACGCCACTTGTCTTCTAAACCATATATACAAGATAAGATACGGATAAGCTATTTGAATCAAGGCTGCTAAAGTGCTGTTATGCCATACTTGTAATCCAATCTTCATGAATAACTTAGCTGATGTGAAAGAATGTGTTTTCGTATTGATAGAAAACATTTTTACAGGGTTGTTTTCACTTTGTTTAGTAGAACGACATATGATTAACAGTTTGGCCTTTGCAAGATGGTCTATGAATAGTATCTTCTATTCTAAAAAAAGTTTTGGTTTAAAAACTACATGCTACAATTGTCTGACTAATAAAAAAACCAATGAGATCGATACAACACACTTTATGAATATACTTATTTAACAAAGAAAAAAATTATTCAAAAACTACTCTTATATCTCCCAAATTGCGTTAGGTACAATTAACTCGGAAAAAGTGCTAGTTAACTAGTTTAATGTGTTAGATTTAAAGTATCTGATCTAGCTACTTCGCAATTTCGGAAATTCTTCTCTTCACGTATAGGAAGGTAGCCGTTTATATTTCGGGAATAGAAAAAAAAAATTTTTATTATCGAAAATAGCTTTATTGCTTTTCAAAATATTCTCCTTGAAAACCACCGTTTGTTTTGATGTGCTTCGAGCGCGAACAACTTTTGTTGGTTTCGGCTCATCTTGAAATGTTCTTTAAAGCACTGCAATTGTATTCTTATGCATTCCTTGGCACCAATCGACGTGAGTCCTTTTTTGAGTGGTTGTCAAATTATGTGGTACCCACACGAACATAGCTTCTTAACGCCTTAATTCTCATGCAGGATCTTATGCACGCTGGTGCTACTAATACCTAGAGATGCCTCGATCTCGTGGTATGTCACATGACGGTCTTGCATTATCAATTCAGACACTGCATTAATGTTTTCCGACATAACAGCATTTGTGGGATGACCTTCACGAAATTCATCGCCCAAAGAACGCCGTCCAAGTTTGAATTCACTATACCAACGATATACTGTAGTTTTCGATGATGCTTCATCACCATATAAAAAATTCACCTCTTCGATGTTGAGATTATCCACGCCGAAAGTTATGAAAAATAATTGCACGGAAATGTTTGCGAGTTAATGCCATTTTTTCGCTGACATAAAATTCTCAAGTTACTGTCAACAATAGAAATAGCGACCGGATAATAAAACTATTATGGTAAATATATTGTTAAAAATGACAAATTTCACAATGCAATCATCAGGTCGGAGACAAGACTAACAGTGTTGCCAGTTCCCGAAATATAAACAGCTACCCTCGTATATAGATATGTATTTCTTAGATAAGTAAATATAACCAAAATTATGAGAAATAAGCAAATAAAGAACGTAAATAGCTTACGGGTTTTTATTTTATTTAATTCCTATTATCTGGCTTTTTGATTATCTGACTTACCGCCGTTCCACATTAGGTCGAATAATCGTGATTGTACTGTAGATTATTAAGCTAAGTGCTTCTCAAGGATGGTGGTAGTAATCGGTTCTCACTTTTGGTCAAATTATCCTCGTACATCCATTCTCAATTACTGTCCGTAAATGGTTGTTTACATTTGGTAATCTTCCTGGAAATACTGTTGTTATAATTTATCTTAATGATGGAATTTCTTGGACGTATGAAAAGCATTTCTATTCACATTTATATTAATGTAGTCGACTATTAATTGTACTACTCACAAACCTTCATCGTCATATCACAATTATCATATAAGCATTCGGACTATAAACTACATAAATACGCTTTTTCCTCTTTGACCGACATACAAAGGTATAGCGCAATCGATTATTGCACGCTGTGACAATTTCAGCGTAGATTAAGGGATGTTCGAGCCTACACTGTTCGTAAAATTATTTTAGTGATAAAACCTGGCTTTACACTACGACAGGACCACTATAGCGCTAAGCCTAGATCTTTGAAGATAAAGATACCGATCCGTTAAGATGACAATTGTGATTGTTTCCTATAAGGTGAGAGGAGTTATGTAACGAGTGAAAAACAAAAGATGGTCACCACAAAGTGAGTTATTGAAGCCTTTTAAAACATTCATCTTCGTGCCATACCAGGTACCCAATACGATGCCACTGTAACTTATTGTCCAACGTCTTTGCCGAGTATTTATTAAGAACCGGACTGAAGGTACTAAAATAGACATTTTAGTTGGTTTGATGGCTAGTTTTAAAGAATAGACAATGTACAATGCGATAGAAATTATTTTGAAGGATTGTGAAGCTCTACTACAAAACTTTCATAATTTCGGTGGCATTAAAGGAAATTTCATGGTCTTATTAAATTAATGATGGTTTATATCAATTTCTTACTTGTTTTTTAATAAAGCTGTATGAATTTCGACGAATACTTTTTTTAATTTCCCTGAAAAATTGAAGGATAGCGAAAAACTCTATGAACACACTTCCAATGCACCAAATGTTTAGAAATACCTAAATACACAAAATACAACTTTTTTAAAGTAGTGCCATCTATTAAAAAAATACGTGTCAGTATGGTGGATCTCTCACCAATGTTATGTCACAATATCATGACATTTGTATCATTAAAAGCAGAGAAGTTGCTCATAAAGTAACTGTGTATTTAGTATTAATCGAAAAATGAATTTTGAACAAAGAGCAAATATCAAGTTGTGTTTCAAACTCAGTAAATTGTTTACTGAAACCTTTAATTTGATGAAACAAGTGTAAGGTGATGCGTATTTATCACGTACGAATATGTATGAGTGGTATAAACGATTTAAGGACAATCGTACGGACATAAATGACGACGAACATCCGGATGCAAAAAGTCTGTGATTACGGAAAGTAACATCGAACTTGTGCATGAATTTATCAGAAATTAGCCGAAATTCTCATTGCGATACGTGAGAATGGAATTAAATATTTCCAAAGATTTAATTCATCGCATTTTGAAACAGCATTTGAGACTGAGAAAGATTTGTGCAAGGTTTGTACCACATAAGATAATTGCATTCAACATTGTATAGACTTGATTAAAGACTCAACAAAGAACAAAAATTTCAGGTATTTTATTATAACTGGCGATGAGACGTGGTGTTTTTAATATTATCCAAATATCAAGCGCCAAAGCTCTGACTGGAAGCATCCAAGCGAAGAAAGATCGAAAAGAACCCGTTTGGAGAAGTCAAAAGTGAGAAAATGTTGATTTATTTTTTTCATTCGAAAGGCATAGTGCACAAAGAGTTTATACCAATAATCAAGCAGTCAATGCTGTATATTATCTTGGTGTTATAAAGCATCTTTTGGCGTGTATTCGTCGTGTGCGCCCTCAATATCGTGAAAATGATAGCTAGCGTTTGTTACATGATAATGCCCTATCTCATCGCTCGACGTTTATCACTGATTTTGTAACTAAAAATGGCATTTTAACCATCAATCATTCACCGTATTCACCGTACCCCCTGTGATTTCTGTATATTCTCCAAACTACATTTACCGATTAAAGGACAGCGTTATGCCAATGTCAAAGCTATTAAAAAGGCGTCGACAGCGAATCTTGAAAGACATCTCCAAAGATGAACTTAAAAATTCATTCGATTTTTTCAAAAACGTTGTATTCAAGCCGAAGGCGATTACTTTGAATAAAATAAATGAATTTTACCAAAATAGTAAGCTTTTGTTTTTATTTTAGAAAGTTCGATTTTCTCTGCGACAGACTGTGTAGACTCGGGAAATATTGGAACAAGCCACTGGAAAAAATTAGCGATCATGAGTAGCCACAAAGAAAATTCAAAAGTAGAAAGTAGATTACCGAACACGTATATATAATAAAGCTTTAATTAATAATGGAGTAACGCTTTACAGCACAGTAATCGAACCTCAGTCTAATAAGGTAATAAGGCACAAATTATAATATTAAAGAAAATAAAGTTGTAAAAGAATAAAATTTGAACAAAATATTGAGAAATGTATTGGAAAGAGTGTAGGATTTCGATAGATAATGGTATAAGAGTACAAATTCGATTAATAAAGTACTTAATTAATAAAATTGGTATATACCAAATGTTAAATCAAAGAATTGTTAGAGATATAGTTAGAGATTTTAATAAGTGTGATAAATAGATACATATTCCAATTGGGAAAAGCTAAAATAATGAAAAAGCTCAAGTTGTAGACCTATAAATCGTGCAGTATTTTGTTTTAAGAAAATATTTTAATGCTTTCAACTTTTTTTCCCAACAATTTTAAAGAAAGACAACATAAGGTCAAAGGTAATTAATTTTCTTTAAAGCACTTGAGCATCGAAATGTTTCTTTAACATTTTTTCCATATACTAGAAAAACAATCGAATGTTACTAAATTACTTATAGAACACATTCGCAATGTACATATTTTACTGTCACATTTTTTTTACGAAACTGAATCAAACCTTTGTAATTTGTAGTAAAAAATTGTTCGTAGCTTCTTTCACGTTTGCAACCGTGAATTATTTTTGGCTCTGAAAAAAACATCTTCTTTTGTAACCGTTTCAAAGAAGAAGCTTCTGATATTCGTTTGTAGACTCCGACTGTTAAATTAACGAATGGACGGATTTATAGAGACGCGATCCTTTACAATTTTTAGAATGAATAGTGCTTCAATTCGACGAAAGAAAAATATCACAAAGTGTCCTCTAAAACATAAATAAAACTTATGTGAATTGAAAATTCTTTTCCTAAAAATTTAATATATATATATATATATATGTATATTGTTATGCAAAGAAGTTATAATAAAAAAGTAAGTTCAGATTAAATATAATATTTGAGTTTAAAAATTAATTTATTTCAAAGTATAATACAAGATGGGACGAAGAATTCCTTTCGAATGCGAATAAAAAATGAAGTTTTACCGATAGATAAAATTTATTTCTTGCTAATGAAAGAACATAATTTAAAGTTTTAATCAATGTAGTTTTAGGCAAAATATGTTGATCTTAGTACCGTATCTATGAGTTGATCCAATCAATTTCTTCTGCACGTTGTAACATGTCCACCGGAATTCAAGTTACTTCCTACTGAATAAAATTCTTCAACTATTCTTCTCTATGTATTGATTCAATCAATTTCTTTTGCACGTTCCATCATGCCCACCGGAATTTGGGCTATTTTCTGCTGAATAAAATTCTTCAACGGAAGCAGCTTTGTGGAGGATTTTTAGAAACCCCTGCTTTGAGATATCCTAATATAAGAATCACAGGGCGTTATATTGGCACAGTCCCATACTAATACGTTATATGCGGTGCATCCGAACTGGGTAGATTTTAAAATCAGGGACCGAATTGGGTACGAAACATTTTCGTCTACCTGCTAAATTTTAAACTTTGTTCGAATTGGATAGAAAGTGAAATTAAAGACATTATTATTTTAAAGTTTATTAGATTCCAATATATATATAAGACAATTTAATTTAACAGAACAATACTACCAAATTTATAGCTACAACATTTTATAAAATTATAACTTGAAATATTTTTACTTCGATATTGAACAATTTTTGAGCTAATAAACTCCTGCTTGTAACGTTACGGATAATTCGATTTTTTTCAACAGAATTAATTTTAATATAGTATCGGTCTGGATATTTTTCAAAGTTTCCAAGAAAATGTAAATGCTCGGATGAGGGGAAGAACAATTAGCTTTAAATTTTGAATGGATAGATTCGCATGCATTTGTAGTTCTATGCATGCTGGCTGTCTCTGTTGCCCACATTTCAGGTGTAAATGTCACGTTTTCTTCAATGTATGTTTCCAGTAGATAATCAACTCCGTTGTCATTGGGTTTATCACTCTTGAAATCTTCTACAAATGAGCCGCATACATCTTTCGGAGCAAGAAATATTAACCCAAATACATGTCTTAACCATATTCCTATTTCTCTATTTAGGTTTTTATACGCGATGGTCAATCCCGCACTTTGTATTTTACGCCACCACGATTGTGCTAGATGGAATCGACAACCGACGATGCTGGCATCCGGAAAAATATAATTTAAACTGGAATGTATACCCTTTTCAAAGTCTATTGCAATATTAGTGGATGTAAGTTAAGGTCCAAATCTGAGCATTGTTTTTTCAATAATTCAAACACTTTTCTATATGTTGATTTATGCTTGTTTGCCAAAAGACAAAATACTACAGGTATATATGTATTATTAGCGAAAGCTTGAATCGTAAACATTTGAAGGAAACATTTTGTCCAATAGTCGAAAGTGCCGTCCATATACAATGTTTCTTGTTGTCACATAAATTCCATATTAGATCTGCACGAGAATAAACAATATTATCTTTCTTATCAATGAAATTTAAAACCGATTCATTTTTGATAGTTTCTATTGTACTTTTCTGGAGAAATTCGTGTGCGTCCTCAATCGATTTAGGTAATCTTGGAACAGTTTTTAGTCTATCACGATTTATATTTTTACTTATATGTATATCTCAATTTATGACTTCTCTTTGTTCATTTATTTCTCTGTGAACCAATTTTGATGTGCGTTGAGAGATGTCCTGTTCGGCTTTTCTCTTTACAGCGTTGTTTATCCTTTGGCGATTTAAAACATTTTCATCCAACTCATGATTGTGCACACCACTTATTATTGAAAAGACGGAGTTCAAAGTATATAATTGCATAGAACACTTTTTATTTGTACAACACCAAACAGTTTCACCAGATTTTTTTAATTTCCGATTTTTGCAAAATTTAAAGCTTTTATAAATTATTAATGGTTTTCCACGCTCGCTCGACGTGCTTTTGAAATTCATGTTGTTTATTAGAATAAGTTTTTAAAACTGGAGTCAACTGAAATCTTCCTTCTTAAACCCCTTTGCAAAGAATTACCGAGACCAAGAAAAAGAGTAATACAATTAATATTTTAAACCTTTCTAAGAAATAAGTACTCACAATTAAGAAGAGGTATTGTTGACAATTTATATTTTCTCCCCAGTTCGGTTACAATTACCTTTTTATCTCTAGAAATTTTATACCCAGTTCGGATAGCTGCATTGTATGATATAGAATTGAATACTATTTTTTAGTTGAAATATAGTGAAATTAATTTCTTGTATAAGTCATTCATTGTCAATCAAACACTAGTTCTAGTGGTATATAGTTTTCTCATTTCGTCATTAACCATTATTTATATGATTGGATGGATAGCTTGTTCTGTTTCTTAAATAATCCTTATTTATATAAAATCTTTTAAACGTATGTGGGTATCAGACAGAGTGCCAATCTTGCACTATTGATTTTTATTTATGTGGCTCTAAAAAAAGTTGGATGTAGATAGATTCCACTGAAAAGATGAAACTATATAAGCTCTTCAGAAGTAGATATGCAGGCAACCCAAAGCTTCGTTCAGTAAGGTGCTGGAAAGTTTACAAATAAATGACGCAAGTGTTGCTATACAGAGAGACTTAAAAAATAATATTTTTTTGTTGTAACATTACAATTACTTTTTAATTAATTTTCTTATTATTTATTTATTATTTGTTCTGCTTATTTTCTAAAAAAAACATCATTATCAACGGCTAAAGAAATTATTAATTTGACATTTGAATGCTGAAACACAAAATAATCAAAACCGCATAATCCATTCGCGAGAGAAACAAGCTCCTACATAATGTGTACATCATGAATAGATAGTTTCAGATACGACATCACGCAATACAACCTATTTCGAACCCCTTTTGTCCGCCGTACAAGAAAGCTTTTCTTAAGCGATTCGCATCCATTGAGGATGTCCGAAAAACCCAGAAGAGAATAAAACAGAATAAAGGAGGAAAAAGTTTTGAAGAGCAAAGAGAAGACAAGAAAAGAATACGTCGTACGCTGAAATATTCAGTCTCGGGTTTACAACCGTCGGTAAATTCGTTCCGACGAAACATTGAAAGGCACGTACTGTGTCGGCAGTTTACCTTCTTTCACGGTGTTATGGAGAAACAACCTGCGACCATGAATAAAACAGGGTTAGTTCGTTTCGTGAGAGGAAAAGAAAAGGGAAGAAATTGGAATTCGCGCACGTTTTCTATTGCATAATTGAGAATGCTTCTTTAAAATAACCAAATCGGCGTAAGAGGAAAATAACGTTGATAGTGTAACTTGATCTTTGTTTTCTTTTAATTTCTCTCAGACGTTTCAACAAGTCGATTAGGTTTTGCAGTGCTATAAAACGCTCTAGTCTTGTTAAAAATATTTAGAATTTTTTAAAAAACTGTTTTTAGTTAGCTAAAGCTGTTTCAGTTACTGAAAAAGACTATATTTTAAGCCTGGAAATCTGTAATTTTAATATTTACTACTAATAACAATAACAATAATAATATAACAGCAGCACGCTAACGTAGAACATGTGTGTGCAAACACATTCTTCTATATTAGGATAGAGACATGGTTCAATAGAAAATAGCTCGAGTACTATGCCGCGTACCTGATAAGATCCTTGTACATCCCCCTCAGAGGTTCATAATTAGTGTACGCGAATTAACGCCCCGGAGAACCTAAACTAAATCCCAACTAAGGCATAAGGTAAAGTACCAAAGTTGCGTGACGAAGGGTGGTTATTAAAATTCCCCTGAGGGCACCAGGTACGACTTCCTTGTTTTATTCAGTCAAATGGGAGTCTGGTTAAGCAGACTATTATTTCCCTTACTCCTCATAATAACAGTATGAAAAAAGTATTAAAAATCTCACAAAAACAAGAAAAGTAACCTTTGTGCAAGAAAAGCAAAAACGAATCTGGGTCACAGATAAGAACATATAAAGTCGTATCAACATTATAAAGGAAATGAATTTGATGTCCGGCAAGACGACCTGATTAGCTAGGTGGTTTGAAAAAAAAATCTGGTGAAAGAGAGCCTAGATTATGTAGAAGATAAAATAGCTGTAATACGTAAAGAAATCTAGGGACTCCAAACAGACATGAGAATCACAATAAATATGAAAAATTGTGAAGCAGAGTATCACCACCTCAGTCAATTAGTTAGGCGACCTAGAATTTTGAAGGCTAAAGTGTAAGAAGTGAAAACAAAGTCATGGCAAAACTCTTTGATTTAAATGGAACATACTCGTTAGTTGAAAGATAAAACTCTTAATTTAATTTTATCCCTTTACGATAACTATTTTATCTCTCCATGTATACATCCGTGTGTAAGTTATTAGGGCGTTTCACTTGGTTTTGCTCATTTTAGCTTCATAGGAAGTAAGGTGTAACTTCGAGTTTTTAAATTTGCAGATACAGCAGAATTAGTAGAAGTTCGCCGGTAATTTAAGTAATTAACTTTTTTTTTAAGTAGGAACGAAAGTCAGTGGATTTTATTTTAAGGGCGGAAAGGAATTAATGATATACTTTTGAGATCGATTGTAATTAAGGAGAACGTCGAGTAATATTAATCTAACGACGAAAAAAGTGTAATTAAATTAAAAGTGAATTTACAGTTTTACAAAATTACTTTTCTTTCGAGATGAAGTTGTAGGGATTAAGATTAAAGATTTTTTGTTTGTTCCCAGTTGAAATTTGTATTCAAAGGTCTTAAAAAATAATTTTTTTGGTGATTAAATTTCGATTATGTATTTACTTAATTAATATTTTAAATTAAAGTACCTGTTTAAATCAAAGCGAAAGATAATGAGAAATATAAGACAAAAAGGATAGTTCATTTTCCTGATTAAGTAGTTATCAGTACTGAAAACGCTATATTAAACATAGTCATCTGCAAGCTGCATGGTGTGTCTAAAACGGTAGTTTATTACATAATTGTGTTCTATAGGGACTATTTCAATTTTATTGTAATTAAGATTACAGTCAACAAAGCACTGACTACGACGTGTTTCGTTCTTTAGGAACTCGTCAGGTGTACTTCATTTTCTTGACTATATATACAACACCCAGTCAGTGTTAATTCGTATAATGAAATACTAAGAAAGGAGGATACTATACTTCCATCGATCGGATAGAAATTAAAACTATGCGACGAGTGAAAGCAGACAGAAAGTATTATGTTACTTTAAATCACAATACCTAGAACATCTACTGCTAAATTATCACCGATTGGGTGTTATATGCACAGTCAATAAAGCGAAGTCTACCTGACGAGTTCTCCATTAACGAAACCGTCGTGGTCAGTGCTTTCTTGATTATAACTTTCCATTAATTGCGTATTACGTCTGAGAAAAATCGTTCATAAGTTCGGTCACTACTCGCAATGACAATAGAAAAATTACTATTAAAAGACAACGACGTCCTCGGGGCTACTGTCGATTTCCTTGTTGTTACACTGAAACTGTTTCAACTCAGTAAGAAAAGTCAATCAGTTTCAGTGCAGCGACGAAAAGATCATCAGCAGACCTGAGGATGTTCTTTATAAGAGCGGAAGAAAAGACCCTTGGAAGTACGATATAAAATAAAGCGTTATATTATTTGAAAATATTGACAATTGTTGTAAATGTTGTAAATATAAATTCATTGATATTGGATAGACGTAGAAATTGGAAGAGAAATGTCAAAGATTTTAGATAATAAAAATAAATTAAAAAATTATCACAGTAAAAATAACTAAAACTTTTTATTTTAATAAAACGAATATTTAGAGGATAATATGAACTCATTTATAAGGGAACAATGAGATATAGATAATTTATAAAGGGTTTATATGAATAAAATATAGAACTGAAATTGAATCATTAACAAGACAAGATGGTAATAGATGACATTATATGTAAAGTAGGAAGTAGAGAGGAACATGATAATGCAGATATTTCAAAGAAGTATTATTGATATAAATTTCATATGAGAAGTAAAATTTATGATAGAAAAAAGTAAGGTTATGTGGATGTTCATAATCGGAAATATTTAACTGAGATTTTGAATATTTTATAGATATAAAGGAAATATTGAATTAAAATATAAATATAATTCAATGATTTATAATTAATTTAATTTACTAACCGTTCTTAAGTACGAGGGATGTTTCCAAAGTTCTGGGAATTACATATAATTTTTATAATTTTGTTAATTTTCGTCAATATTACAATGTCGTTTTTCAACATAATCTCCATTTAACTGAATACGTTTATCCCAACGATAAACTAATTTTTTTAAGCCGTCCTCAAAGAAGTTTTTCGGTGTCTTGTCGATCCACTATTTATGACACGTTTTATGTCAGTTAAACTTTCAAATCGAACACCCCTTAACGGTTTTTTCAAATCTGGGAACAGATGGTAATCACTGAGTGCAAGATACGGGGAATAAGGTGGGTGCGGCAGCAATTCCCATCGTAAATCGTTCAAAACATCCTTCGTTTTTCTTGCGGTGTGTGGTCTTGCATTATCCTGTTGCAATAACGGACGCTTATGCAACTTTCCAAGCCGTTTTTTGTCTAGTGCCTGTCGCAGTGGTCCGGATAATAAATTTGAATAATATTCTGCATTAATTGTAGTACCTCTCGACAGATAATCCATGAAAATAATCCCTTCGCAATCCCAGAATACAGTAAGCATTACCTTTCCAACAGACGGGACTGCACTCGCCTTAAGCGGAGGCCCTTCTTCAGGTTTGCGCCATTCTTTGGATTAACTTTTCGTCTCAGGATTGAAATAAGGAATCCACGTTTCGTCAGTGGTTATTGTTCGTTGCCAAAATTCATCACCGTAACGGGCTAACAGCTCTTGAAGTTAACGACAAGTATCGGACCTATTGAGTTTCTGTTCTGGTCCCAACAGCCTTAGCACCCAGCGCGCCGAAACCTTGCTAACGCCCAAACAATCATGCAAGATGTCATGAACTTGTCATGTACCTATCCCTAGGTGTACACTAATTTGACGATTAGTCATCCGCCTGTCGTCTTTCAGTAGGTTTTCGACGGCAGCAATATTTCTTTCATTTGCTGATGTGCTTGGCCGCCCTCTGCGTGGATCGTCTTCTAGTGATGTTCTACCGGCTTTAAAACGATCGATCCACCGATAAACAGTACTTTTAGATTCTGCAGATTCATCAAATACTCCTTGCAGATGACTAATAATTTCTGACGTTTTCATATCTTCTTTCCACAAAAAGAAAATTATCGCTTTTGAGATTTTGCCGAGTGTTCCATGGTTACAAAAACAGTGCTACTAAAACGCGTCTACAATAGTCGAATACCGGAATCAGACTGAACAATGTTGCACTAGATAGTAGCATAAACATGTCAAGACTTGTCTGGCATCAATAACATTGCGTATAAGTTCTGCGTTATTTAATTATAGCACCAATTCCCAGAATATTGGAAACACTTCTCGTATAATAGTAAAATATAGCTTTTGTTTATTCAGTATTTTCCTATTGATCCATTTAAATTTGATATAGATCTTATAAATAAGACCGACATATAAAATTGACTCCAGTTCAATCAATTGCCTAGTAAACACATATTGAATAGCTAAAATAAAAACAATTGAAATACGTGAAAGTAAAATAGATATAAAGATGCTTACTATTATTGTTGTGTGCAAGTAAATATTAGGATGAATTATGAGTAAATAAACATTAAGTGGTTGGTGCGCATATACAACTTGGAGGTGTAGTGTTAATTACGCAAGTTTACAAATTCCGGTCAACTTTTTGATCAGAGCAGATGAGACCAAATCTTGAAGTTATTTGAGGTGCTGTATTCAAATCCGGGTATCGTTTTTCAAAATTGGTTCTAGTTTGTGAGATCGCGCATGTTGGCAGCACTACGCTATCATAATGACAGTCAGCTGTTGGCGTCGCTAGAAACATTATTTAATTTGTATTTTTAAAGTTTTTTTTTGAATCAGAAACGTGTGAAAATGCAAAGACAGAATTGTAAAGTTGATTCAAAGTGTTTTTGTTATATTTGCGGATGTTATATGATCAGAAAAAGTGGCAAAGTTATTACTAATGTGATCAGAAATGCATATTTTTATTATTTTGGTTTCTCTATATCAAACACTCACAAGTCGTGGGTACCGAAATTGTTTTGTAACGCGTGTAGCACAATATTATATAAGTGGTCACGCGGTAAACAAGTATGTTTTTCATTTTCATTGCCAATGTTATGGAGAGAGCCGAAAAAATCATGTAGATGATTGTTATTCTTGCTTGATGAATGTCGTCGGTCTAAATGCAAAAAAACTAGCAAAATATAAATATCCTGAAGTATCATCAGTGTCTAAGCCAGTTCCCCGTGCGAGAAATGATCCGTTACCAATTTGTCCAGGTAGGAGTGCAAATTCCATGGAAACTTGCATCACCGACGAAAAGTGGAAGCGATTTTAACATGGAGAAAAAACATTTAGTTTTGCAAAGTGAACTCAATGGACCTGATATTCGCAAATTAATGGCCGACAGAAACTTTACAAAATGTTTAACGCCCAATGAAGCAGCAGCATGGGTATTATTTCAAGACGTTGTTCATAACTTTCTCGGTAACCGCGAATCCCCGGATTTCCAGAAGAAAATCGACAGTTAGTTGCAAAATTATTGCAAGATTGGAGCTCGAATGTCTCTCAAAATACATTTTCTGCATTCCTATCTCGAATTTTTTCCTGTAAACTTGGGTGATACAAGCGACGAGCAAGGAGAGGGACTACACCAAGATTTGGCGAAAATCGAAAAACGATACCAAGGATTTTGGGACGAGGGCATGATGCGCGACTACTGTTGGACTTTAATGCGTGAAACAGATCCCAAACAGTACAAGCGGCTCAGTTCGACTGCTCTTCATTTCTAATTTAACACTTTTTAATGAATAAAATGGAGATTAATTGTCAATAATTGTAAAAAAAAGTGTTTACTTAATATCTTGAAAACTAGAATCAATATCAAAAAACGAAATGCAGATTCGGATTTAGCGCTCCAAATAACTTTAGAAACAGTTTTTGGTTGCTTAGATCCAAAACCGTGTATACTTGTGTTATATAAGATTTTAATTCATTCAAATTTATAATATACAGTTTATTTGAAAATTGGACATCTTTTATTTCATCGAGTAATTTAAGTAAGCAGTTAGGAAAAAATAAATAAAAGTTCATTGTTAATTTTTATTCCTTTGGAGAGGGCATCAAATTTATTGGGGAAGTGTTATGAATTGGTGCTTTGATTTTTTTTTATTTGCTTGTCTCAAATCATACTTTATCAGAGCGGTGCACGACTCAACTCTTGAGAAAGAGTAAAGTAAAAGAAATAAGCTTGTATTATAAGTAAATATCTAAATGCAGATAAATTATCAATTTTATTTATTATTGTTTAAATAATTATCGCGCACAATTTTTTTTGTAACATTTAACGTTTCAACGTCGAGCTATAATGATATAATTTATATACAATAATTTAAATTAAAATTACAAAGTAATTTTGCAAACATAACACATTCTTTTCATAACATTTGATGTTCCAACGTGAGGCTTATTGTATATCATATAAAATAACATTCCATGTATAACATCTGGAAACCAACGTGAGGCTTATACATGCATTATATAAATATTATAACATCATAACATATTTTTTTAAATGAAAATGCATATACGATATAAAAAGTGGTTAAAATTAGAATTTTTCAATAAAATTTTGTGTATGAGAAAGTCCCGAAACCTTTGTCCCACACCTTAAGAGAATTTCGAAGATAAACGCAAAATTCAAAACAATTTATTGCGTATATTAATACTAAGAAAACATAATTTTCATTTAACATCGGTAAGAAATATGTATCGCTAAGGATAGAGCACATTCATGATACTTTATTAAGCAAATTTCACAGGGCAATTCCCATACATACATGCTTGCGAAGTCTGCATCGCTAGACTCATTTTCCAAGAATGGATGCACATATGTAACATATTGTTATTAGACCTGTTTCGGAGTTGTATATGCCCGAACCTAGTGGTTTTATAGAGATTGTAGTAAAATCAATATATCAACTACACGAAGTTCGCCGTAGGTTCTGCACAAGTTTGGGACGTTAGTGTTTAAATATTCATGCATACCTTTTACATAGTTTACGAACTTACCTGTACATTTGAGGCAACTCTACACATTTCTTTTTAATGTAATAGTGACTGTTAATACGAGTATCTAGTTGATTAAATCACTTCAATTAAATAATTTAGCATTAACATTGAACTAAACAATAACTTATTAGAAGTGATAAACGATTTCAAAATAGAACAAATATTCAAATTGGAGGAAGGATTGATCATTGGGTATTTATATTTGAAAGGATTCAAGTTGTGTAATTAGGGATTGTAGACATGTTTTGTTAAATTTTCTGAAGCATATATTTAATTTAGGTTAATGTTTAAAGGAGAAAATATGTTAAAAGTCGTGAAATTTATCACGTACATAAGTTTGGTAAGAAGAGTGATATTGAGAACCAGCGCCCTATATCTATTATTTCTGATACTTATAAGGTATTTAAAACTATAATTTTTAATTTACTTTATAATCGCATAGAATATGGACTAAAGATTTATAATTAATTTTTGTTATTGTATTCATTATACACGATGTTTCAAAAAAATATACGTATTTCGAATGCATATATTTATTAAACTTTAAGACATACGAATATGAAACTTTACACACATATGTATTTACGAACCTCTCAAGTTCAGATTACAGATGCTCAATATACATATGTCCTCTATCAGCGACACGAACAGTATCACATCGATACTCAAATTCCTCCCATACTAGGGCAAGCACTGATGTTATGGTTCTTTAATTCCTCCAGGTTCTATGGGAGTGGTGGTACATAAACGTTGTCTTTAACGAAACCCCACAGGAGGAAGTCACGGGGTGTCAAATCCGGTGACCGTGGAGCCCAGCTGTGACATGCTAAGTCGCCAGCTCCTTGACGACCAATCCAACGGTTCGGTAGAGTTTCATTCGGATATTCACACACTCCAGTAAGGGGGTACCCCGTCTTATTGAAAAATGAAGTTGTATTCGTGCAGCCTCGGAAACAACCAGTTTTGTAACATAACGAGATACTGCTGACTGTTAACCGTGTTTCCATTAAAGAAGAATGGGCCGTAAACAGATGATCGGGATATCGCACAAAACACACTAATTTTAGGCGAATCCCGTACATGTTTAATGGCTGCATGTGGGTTCTGTAGACCCCAAATTCGAACATTGTGTTTGTTTGCCAGACTACTAACGTGGAAAGTCGCTTCATCACTGAATACGATGCGTTGTGCGAAAGTGTTATCATTGTCAACAGCATCATGAATCTCGTTACAAAATGCCACACGTTTCCGTTTGTCATCAAGACGCAGGGCTTATAACAACTGTAACTTGTACGGCTTCATAACCAACCGACGCCTCAAAATACCCCAAATTGTTGTTGTAGGCAGTTGTAACTCCCGACTGGCACGACGAGTTGATTTTGAGGGATTACGTTGGAAAGCAGTTTGAATTCGTGCAACATTTTCTTCAGAAACACGAGGGCGGCCAGAACTCTTTCCTTTACATACACATCCTGTATCTACAAACTGTCGATACTATCTGCGAATGTTCCACTCATTTGGAGGATGAATTTGGTAGTTTTGGTAGCTACGGAATTGCACTTTGCAAACTCGAGAACACAAATTGATTTCTGCTGCAGAATAGCCATTTTAAACGGTTACCAAGAAAAACAGAAGGTAACTGACATCTAGCGGCTATTAAATAAACTAGAGTATTTATCGTTTCTCCAATAGCTAAGCAGAGGCGCAGCGATTGATAGTTTGGACAAAATAATACTTTGTAATACGTGTATTCTTTTTGAAACACGCTGTATATGGGACGCACTTGATTATCGGTACCAAGTTGACACAATTTATATAGACTTTTCTAAGACACGTGACGCATACAACTTGCAATAATTTTAAATAAATTATGTAAACGTATTCGGTTTACCTTCGGATATAATACAGATTGTCGGCTCTTACTTAACGAACTGCCTCAGTTTTGTTGAATGTTTTGATTTCAAATCATTTTCCTACTGTTGCCCGTCTAAAGTACAACTAGGTTCAATTTTTGAGTCCCTTCTTTTCTTACTTTTTGTTAATGATATCCCTGGGTGTTTGTTCCCTGAATGTTTAATGTATGAGTGTGATCTCAAGATTATTAAAAGAACTTGGATAACTGGATATCTGTGCCGTTTTACAGAATAATATTACGTTGTCACATTTCTCTTTGTCTAACAATTTTTTTCTAAATGTGTATAAATGCAGAGTTATTAGCTTCAGAAGAAAATAGACATTCGTAGGAGTATAAGTTTGAAGACCAGCCTTTGGAGCATTGTGATTTAATTAAGAATCTTATCTCTAAATTGAATTTTAATCACTACATTTTAAATATTGTAGGGTAGTTCTTCTTCTTGTTTTGTTTTCTCATTAGAAACTTAATTATGCAGCTCTTATGGGTTTTTGCAACGCATATATTCGCAGTAAACTTAATTATTCATTTATCAATTTCTATTTAAAATATATGATTACCGTTAAGGGTGTTCAAGAAATTTCTTAGGATTTTATAGTCGGCTGATAGATCAGTAATAAGTTACTGGCTTTCGAGTTCGAGTCCGATAGTCTGCAGTCCGGGAAGATTTTTCGTGGTGTCCCTTCTCCGTTTGAGAGAATGTTGACAGTCAAACTTCCTGAGTCACACCACGAGTGCGAGTGTAATAATAACACATGATCTGCCAATTTCCCTTGTAATTGGTGTTAAGCTGTTAGGCGATGTAAAGGCATAGATTATTATTATTATATTTTCGTATACATCTGTCAATTATATGTATATACATAAATGGTAAAATATGAGGAAATTTGATAATTTATTTCTGTAAGATAATATCTAAAATTATTTTAAATAACCACAATCCTGACTCAAATTTATTAAACAAATTTACATTGTCTATTCTTAAATTCAACTCATTATACAGTTGAACTTTAAATCGGCCTGCTACAAGTTATCATTCTCAATCGCCTAGCATGTCTATGTGATGTAGTACTAATATTGTACTTACTGCGTTAATATTGACATTTTTTGTAAATTGGATGCTTTGCTATCAACTTTAGTTTCTAAGTTAAGAAAATATTTTTTTTAATTTGTTTTCTTTAAGTTGTAGTTAATATGTATTAGAATTAAGTTTGCTTTTCAATACGTAATACCTTTTTAGTATATTATTTACTATCTTTAAAATCATTACGTAATTGATCTATGCTGCTGGATAATAGATTCTTATTATATTTATTTCATTCACTTCCTCTGCCTAATGGCGTGAAACTTTTCGTTCAAACCATGTTTCTATAGGCTTAAGTTTGGACTGGTGTTACTATACATCACCAAATGGTAAATCAATACAAGCTTTGTAATGTTTTATATCTTGGAAGTTTTATTATTATTAATAACTTGGTATTTAACTGCAAGTAATATTAGACTCTGCCTTTAGTGTATTTAGAAATCTTTTGACAATTGAGCAAGTATATAAAGTATCAGTTTTTTTGCAATTCAAATATACATATATTTATACATGGAGTGAGATTAAGTTCTTTCAAGTTTTCATGGAGTTGTTTAAGAATTACTCCATTGGTAGCAATTATAATTCTTATAAATTTGATCTGCTTCAGATGCCATAGTTGCTACTATTAAATAAGTAAATAAGGAATAATTTGTACCATCTTTCGGGTAAACTTTTACATTACAATATTACAAGCCGCTATATATTCTAAATCTATTGCCTTTTTTATAATAGCAGTAGAATTTTGATTAATTGTTAACATAATCTTTGAAAATTAAAACTGTGTGAAAAAAGTTTTTATATGGAAAATCTTGAAATTCATAAACTCGTAATTCATGGCACAGCCTATTTGTTTTTTAAAAAATTGAACAAAGTTGAAATTTTGTTAGATGTGCATCAAACTTCTGAATGCTCCCTCGAAAACTACTGTTGCTACGGAATGGGGGACAAGGGGTGGAAATAAAAAAACCAATTATTTTTCTTTTTCAATATATTCACCTGCAAGACGGATACATTTTTCACATCTTTCAATTAATTTATTTATACCCTCATAAAAAAATGATTTCTCTTTATCTGCACAATGGACGGGCGCGTTGTCGTGCAAAAGCAGAACACCTTTTGTCAATTTTCCCCGTCTTTTCTCTTTAATGGCTTCTTTTAGTCGCTCTAATATTGAAGCGTAATATTCTCCGGTTATAGAAACACCTTTATCTTTATAATCAATCAACAATATTCCTTCCGAGTCCCAAAATACCGTTGCCATGAGTTTCCCAGCTGATTGGGACACTTTAAATTTCTTGGGAGGTGCTGTGCGCTTTTTATGCCACTGCATGGAGTGTTGTTTGGACTCAGGTTCATAATGATGAACCCAAGTTTCGTCTCAAGTAACAATTCCACTCAATACATCATCCTTGTCTTCATTACAGAGGTCCAAAAAATGCACGCGAATACTCTACGCGCTGTTGTTTTTGCGGCGGTGTGAGCATTCTCGGCACCCATCTTGCGCTGACCTTAGACATGCCGAGATGATCGTGTAGGATTTTAAAAATTGTTGTATCGGATACTCCAACCATTTCTGCGAGTTGTTTCTTCTTTAGTCGAGCATCTTCGAGTACAATTTGTTCAACTTTTTGGATAAGTGCTGGCGTGGTCACCTCAATGCTCCTGCCCGGCCTCGGGTCGTCTTCAAGGGATTCCCTTCCTTGTTTAAATAAACTATGCCACTTGTACACCATGGTTTTTCCTGGACAAGAGTCGCCGTAAACCAATGACATCTCATTCATTATAGTCGCGACTGATTTTCCTTGCCTGGTAAGGAACTTTATAACGGCACGATATTCGATTTTTTCCATATTTCACTTTTCACTCCTGATTATGTTACTTGGTTGACGATAGCTCAAAGACTAACTGTCTAATAACAATGAAACTTCGTATTTATACTAATCATGAGTCGCTGCACAGGCCACGCCCCCAATGCGCCTACTCACCCCTCTACAACCCGCTCATTCCGCGAATATAGAAACGCTCCCTCGTAGCTAGGTTGCACAATTTGAACGTAGCGATATAAACATTGATAATGATGGTGTACGATAAGGACCATTCAAAACTGTAATAACTGTAACAGAAACAATTAATATAATTAAAATCGTTTTAAGGGATCGAAAAGAGAAAATCTTCAGTACTTATCTACTGAACGGGGCATGTTAGAGTATTGAGCCAGATGGATAACATAAATCTTGAATTGTGACTAAAATCGTGAAAGAAATGATCGCCAATGAATAATTTTAACTACTGTTTAAGAAAAATCATGCTGTTTTTTTGGGTGAAGATATGTTATGATTATTAAAGCGTGGTTTCGCTATTATGTTTCTGAACCTAAATGGTAATCTCAAGTAATTTTAACAATGGACACATCATGGTAGCTCTCGTCCAAACAAAACCAGGACATTTCTATCTATGGATAAGGTAATGGTTATAATTATTTGGAATTTGAAGGAAATAATTTTAGTAGACTACCTTGCAAAGGGTCGAATCTTTAAAGCATTGTACAATATCATTTTACTTGAGCACATGAGTACCATAATAGATATAGGAAAGTCACTGTAAATTAGCCTTTATAACCGCCTCAAGTAATCTAATTCTGACACAAGCAAAACACCACGAATGATGAGGACGACCAAAATGAAGGTGATCGGGGATATGATTTGAGACAAATAAGTAATATCCAGAAAATATCATAATGAACTATCGCTTGTATAATTACAAACTATCAGGTAGAGGCACACTTTACAATTCTTGCGGAAGAAGAGTTAGGGCAAAACCATCGAAAAGCTGGAAAGAATCCTCGACGTTTACTACGGAAGAAATGTAATTGTAGCAAAATAGACAATTAACCTACTTATATGATACGCCATATAAAAAATAAGAAGAGAATTTTCTTATTATAACCCAGCAAAAGGTGAAATTACAAAAAAAAAATTAATCGTCAGTCATAAATAACGGAAAGAGGTTCGATAAATTTAGAAATCTTATTGATCACTGACCAATAAATTCCAACCAAATCAAATAAGATTAGTATTATAAATGTAAAAATACGCAAGTTCTCTTCAAATTGCCCTTTGAGGGTATTATTTCTTTAATAATATGTGATGCGATTAGCCCCATGACGGGTTTTAAATAGATAAGAATTATGCGCATCGCTGAATAAAAGTTCTGACATTCTAAATATATCCATAACACTTCATTTGATTTAACTTACTCCCACTCGCGAGTCAGCAGACGAACTTATTGATTACTATGGCAAGTTGCTCATTTAGTAGAAGAAAGCTCGCAAGGAATCTTAGGAATTTACTTAGAGATCGAAATAATAATTACTTAGTTAATTGATACATTTGGATATTATACCTATCTTCTTTGAAATAACTTTTTCATTAATTTTCAAAGATTATTTATACCTTTATACGTTTATTTTTATATAATTTATTACTTCTTAAATATTTATTTGATTTTTTAATTATTCTTATTTTTAACATGCTATTTATTTAAAAAATTCTTTCAATTTTCATTTTTAATTTCCGGTGTCTATTTTTGCTTCTCTTATTTATATTTTCACTAATATTTCAGTCTTAATTTTCAATATTCTTTTAATCTTATTTTATTTATATTTATTATAATTCATTTGTATGTCATCATATATTACTTCATTTCAGTTTACTTTAACTTTTGTTTAGTTTTTATTTCATGTACGAGGAACGCCAGAAATTTAGAGATACTCTGTATATAAGAAATCCATGGTAACCAAACTCAAGACAAATTTAATATTTCCTTACATAAAAAATGTATAAAAAACTTCCATTTGTGAGAAATAAATTTTTAGTATATTATTTATGGTCTTTTTAAATTATTATCTAATTGATCTATACTGCTGGATAATAGATTCTTATTATATTGTATTTATTTCGCTCACTTCCTCTGCCTAATGCCGGGAAAACTACGCATCTATAGGTTTAAGTTCGGACTGTACGGGGTTAGTACTGAGGTGTTACTATACATCACAAAATAGTAAATCAATACAAGCTTTGTAAAGTTTTATATCTTAGGAGTTTTATTATTACTAATAACTAATAAAATATTTAACTGCAAATAATATTAGACTCTGCTTTTAGTGTATTTAGAAATCTTTTGACAATTGAGCAAATATTTACAATATCAGTTTTTCGCAATACAAATATAAATATATATATATATATATATATATATATATATATATATATATATATATGTATTCTACAGGAAGCTTATAACCGTTTAGGCGGTGATGATCTAAAGAATATCTTTAATAGCTACAAAAACTTCTATCTCAGAAAAACAAAAGAAGAAAAAAGAAATAATTACCTCGATTATATATACAACTCGAATAATATACAAAAAAGTCTATGGAATGTAATCAAAAAAGAAACACGTACGACCAGGACCCTGAGCAGGTACCGAGCTCGAATGACTTAAGTAATTTTTTTGGTACTATAGCAGAAGAATCTCTAAAAACCTCCAACAACTTGGGCACCCAATCAACGATTCCGGATAGAATCCGTAGGGTTAATAAGTCGTGTTTCTTAGCACCAGTAACACCTAATGAGATAAAAAATATAATTCAAAGAATTAAATCAAAGGACGCCTTGGATATATACGGGATGAATACTAAAATGCTGAAACGATGTGCTGATTGCTTATCTTACTCTCTTTAGGATCTAGTGAACACATGCTTTCAACAAGCTTCTGTACCAAAAAATATGAAGACAGCAAAAATAATACCTATATATAAGGCCTACGGATCCTTGACATTACAGACCCATTTCAGTTTTGCCTGTCCTATCAAAGCTTTTGGAGGCAGCACTTCTGTCGCGACTGGTGGCATTTCTGGAAAAAAATGGTGTCTTGGCCGAGAATCAATTTGGTTTTCGTGCTGGTAGATCGACGATAGATGCCATGCTGGCCATATTAAATTTTATTTGGGATACTTTTGAAGATGAAGAGGTTGCCATGGTGTTGGCGTGTGACTTGTGTAGGGCCTTCGACTGTGTGCAGAGTGACATGCTTTTGCGGAAGTTGGAATGTTATGGCATTCGTGGTCAGGTGTCGAGGTTGTTGCGTTCCTATTTTGAAGGGCGAGGGCAGGTTGTTCACTTTAATGGCGTAACGAGTGAATTAAAGACCACCAGATATGGAGTGGCTCAAGAATCTCTTTTGGGTCCTCTTCTGTTTTGCCTGTACGTCAATGACCTTCCGCAGCATGTCACGCAAATGGTTGTGCAATACGCTGATGACACAACGTTTCTTTGTAGAGGGAAGAGCGATCAGCAACTTGGAGAAGGGGCTCACGAAACGCTGTCGGAGGCCATGGCATGGTTTTCTGCAAACAAGCTGGTCCTGAATGAGGCCAAAACTGTCAAACTGGCATTCACTTCCAAAAGGAAAGAAACTCCCGCGAATGCAGGGTCAGTCAAAATATTGGGAATACATTTAGATACCAGACTAACCTGGAAGGATGAAGTGGACGCCCTCTCGAAAAAACTCTCTTGTGCAATATATGCTGTGCGGAGAATCAGAGCCATCACAAATAAGGAAACAGCAAAAACAGCTTATCACGCACTTTTTCACTCGCGGACGTCATACAGTGTCCAACTATGGGGCGATTCAGTGCATGCCAATGACATTTTTAATTTACAAAAGAAGGCATTACGAATAATCTAACAAGTTAATATAACGGCACATTGTAGACCTATATTCATAAAAAATAAAATAATGACGTTGGCCTCCACTTACATATATAAACAATTGCTGCGCGCTAAACGAGAGCTACCAACCCAGAAAAGGAAAGGAGAGGGAAGAGCAATATAACTGAGATCCAGACAACAAGTACTTCTTCCCAACCATAGGCTACGTACTACTGCTGCCCAACACAAACATTTGGATATGTTTAACAAGTTGCCATTATCGTGGACTGAAAAACCCATTTTGAAATTTAGAAATGATATAAAAACATTTCTTTTAGAAAACGGATTCTACACAGTAACGGAGTTCCTATACCAGATGAAATCAATCAAATACTAAACTGTATGTTCTGCTTTGTGCACACATATGTTTATACCACACTTACACACAGTACATATATACATACATACACACACAGACCATTATATACAATGACGTTACCTCTTATCTGTATTATAATAGATGGTAAAATAAAGCTTATTATTATATATATATATATATATATATATATATATATATATATATATCTGGGGTGAAATTAAGTTCTCTGAGGCTTTCATAGAGTTGTTTAAGAAATACTCAAGTGGTAGCAATTATAAGTCTAAGTTTGATCTGCTATTGTCTATTTTTGCTTCTCTTATTTATATTTATTATAATTCATTTGTATGTCATCATATATTATTTCATTTCTGTTTACTTTAACTTTTGTTTAGTTTTTATTCCATATACGAGGAACGCCAGAAATTTGGAGATACTCTGTATATAAGAAATCCATAGTAACCAAACTCGAGACAAATTTAATATTTCTTTGTATAAAAAACTGTGTCTCTTTGCTTCCGCTTGCGAGAAATAAATTCTCTTAAATAGTCAGTATAGGTCATTCAGGCAAACACCATTTTGCCATGGTTTTTACGACTTTAAAATTGTCTTGAAACTAAAACAATATCTTAATCACTCGCAATATCTTTAAAAGAATAAAACTTCATGACGACTGTATATTAATGATATAAAATAATTGAAAGTGACGTTATTGTCTATAGAATTGTGTTCATGAGGGTGGCCAAAAATTGCAGTTACTACTGAAAAGTTATTGCACAAAGTATCATAAATAAGAACCACCATAAGAAGTATGCTGAAATAGAAAAGTTTGTGAAATTGGATTCGATGCAGTTCACAGAATTTTGCATAACGAACTTTACGTGAAGAAAGTTGCCATTGACACCATTCGCTGATTGATCGTCAAAAGTGTGAACACGTACGCATTTCTTGAAAAACTGTTTTTTTATTAACAAGGATCTCACCTTCTTTCATTGAAATCTTGGGTTACAAAAGACATTTACCAGCTAAGTATTGTTATGCTTCGTACATAATAATAACTTTTTACATTAGGTTTTCGATTATTTTATTTAATTTAAATTAGATTCGACTTAAACACGAAAATCATTATCAAAAGCTAACTTTCGTGAATTACGAATATTCAAATGAGAAATCCTTTTTGTCTAGTGTAGTCTAGTACTTTCTATCTATAATAAATCAAATATCTTTTATTCCATAGAATAAATATTCTCTGCAATAAATCCACTTACGTTTAATATTAATTCCATTTGTTCTAATTTTTAATTACACATAGAATACATGCTTTTTTCATCTGCCCGTACTTATGTTTAATAACATATATCGCGCTTCTTAATTCTAATTTTTGCCGTGCTTTTTAGCATCGTAATTGGTTCATTTCAAATTGCGGAAGTGGAACTTCTCCTTCGTCTCATCATTTCTTTTAAAAAGCCCAGTTTTTTAGAAATCACAAATACACACTATCTGCTTCTGAGCTTCCGGGCTGGAACCGCGTCACTGGTATAACTGCCGACGATTCGTACCCACTCATATGGAACATCTTCAAAACTCAACTACTGCTACTGTCTGTTGCACTGAAACTGAATAAATACACTTTTCAACGGCAGAACACGTACACGTTCGTGAGTGAAGTTTTTACCATAATCCTGTGTATATAGTGTTCAACGTACATATTTTACCGTCGCGAAATATAACATCCTGTTCAGGGAGATACACCCACAAGTACATTCACGCAGCGGTCGATACCAATTTTCTATTAATCCACAGCTTAATACCTAATTTATTTTATTACAGGATTTTACAATTGATATTCTTCCTTTTATCTAGTCCTCTCGCTTGTTAATTACCGTTGTTACCACGTTCAACGCTTTAACGTTTCCTTTACTTAAATTAATGAATACAATTTTATGGCCTTATTGTTTTATTCTGCTAATATTTTTCTTTCAGCTTTCCACTCGTTTTGAACTCTTGATACATCACCATAAATCAAATTAAATTTATTATTAATTCTTAGCACTTTTTATTATTAATACAGCGCTAGAGCTATCCCGAAACTAAATTATTTACATTTTCATAATTACCATATTTTAATTAATAGTGACGTTTCGCGTGAAGATTAATAGTACAAATACGTTGAAGTTGATAACGAATGAGATTGTTGTGCCGATGGGGAAATTAATAAATTTGAGTTTGCGTATTTTCTTTCTTGTGGAAGGAGATAGGGGTTTGAGTATTTCCTTACACAAAAAAGGCAATATAAACGAATTATCAGATTTCAGAGTGTTAGGGCTTTAAGTGTTTCGTCATAATTTATATTTTATTAATTTCTTATTTTTTATATAAAATTTAAATAAAATAGACATAAAAAAATATGTCTATTTTGTTGATTTATTGTAATATACGTAATTAAAATGTTAACGTTATATTTAACCAAATAGATCCGTAGTGTATTTGCTTAACGCCGTAGTTTGCTTCATTACCCGTACATACATGTATTCGCTGCTATATATTTTGCTGATGCAAACATAAACTCATCGCTGTTGATTCTTCGACCGCATACCTCGTCTCGTCTAACAGAAATACATCATCAGTACGACAGTATGCAATGGTGGGCAGTCCTTTTAAACGAGGGTTGCAGCCGGGGGCATTAATAGAAAGCGAATCGAATTGACACTTTTAAAAGAATGATTTGGAGAATCGTGCGTCGAGCAAGTATCTTGTATGGCAACGATCGATCTTCACTTGCTGCTGTCACAACTACTCGATCGTTCATGCTCTATCGTCTATCGAACTTAATTATGCGCCGATGATTAATATTCCTTTACTAACTGGAAACAGATCCTCGTTAATTGTTATTAGTTTTCTCAAACTGTATTCTCGACTTCGACTTCTTTATTGTTAATTCGAGTTAGAGCTTGGTCTAGAAATACTTGCGTTGAATAATCATCTTTATATTGAATTCAATTAATGCTATTCGCTGTCTTCATTCTCGATCTCTATACGTGGTCTTCTGTATTTAGAATGTTGTGTTGTGTATGCTGTTTCGGGCGTAAGCGTCGGATTTGTGTGTTGTTCTATATGGTTATAGAAGCTTTTAGCTTGATTCTTTATGTGTCTTATTAGCGGATCTCTCTCCGTGTATTTGTGAGTTTCTTACGTACCGCGTGTTTAATCTTGTTTTGTGTGTTTTTTAATGTGTGCTTTTTTTTAATGTGTAACCATATGGATGAGGCGTATGTTAGTATAGGTCGTATTACTTGCTTGTATATTAGTACTTTTGTCTTAGGCGTTAGAGTGGATTGTTTACCAGTCAGCATCATCAAGGCGTCACGTTCTTGTGTGGCCGATTTTATTGTGTTATTTATGTGTTGTCTGTACGATAGTGTTTTATCTAGGGTGACTCCGAGATATTTTATTTCGTTTTTCCAATCGATGTGAGTTGTTGTTCATTTTGATACGCTATGGCGGTGGTTTTTTGTTCCTTTTGAATATTATTGTCTGAGTTTTGTCCGTAACTGGATACATGATTTCGACTTCTTTTTAGTTAATTAAAGTTAGGACTTGGCCCTTTTACTCTTAATCGTTGCGTTGATTCGTCCGGATTTTGTTAAATTGTTGTTGCTAATCGCTGTCTTCGTTACCGATTTCAATTCTCAGCAGTTTATACTTGGAGTGTTGCGTTGTGTATTTTGTCACTTGTGTGAATATCCGGTTTGAAGTGGATTTTCAATTAGTCCTTCCTACCATAAGCGGTCTCGTACATAAAGTGCATACGAGCATGTTAAAAACGTCCTCTAGTAGCGAAAAGAATTACCATAAATAAGCAGTATAAACGTATAAATTTTGGTGGCATAGGCAGATCTCTATTAAAGGATTGATATAGACACACACATATATTCGGAGCTGCAAACTATTATGCAGACGGTGTTGGTACTGTTTATAATATAAATATGTGTACAATCAATCCATATGTTTATTAAATTACATTTTCTTTTTAAAGAAGAATTTTAAGTTTGATTTATGTAAATAATTTTATTTCATTTTAGTAAATGTATCAAAGGTTTGCAAGGCTTAGAAACACAAGTATACCTTTAAAAAGCGATTAATATAATATTTTATTCGTTGCGAATAAAAGAACTGTGCTAATGAAATTAATATTCCGATAACAATCAGCGCACAAGTTAATCAAACTACAATAGATTAACGTAACATAGACCGATTTTAATTCTTCGAGTTATATTTTTGAAAAAAATTAAGGATAAGATTTGATCACTGAAGGTTGATATATAACCCCTTGCCACATTAATTTTCGTATCCGGTATACGTATTTCGACAACTAAGTTGCCATCATCAGCAGATAATTAAACAGTGTCGCACCTGGAAAACTACGGCGAAAAATACCCGTACGAAAACAAACTCCGTACGCGATCCGTACCGTTGAGAAACAAACTGACTAGTGTACATTTTGTTTTAGTTTTAATTTTCCAGGTGCGACACTGTTTAATTATCTGCTGATGACGACAACGAAAATTAATGTGGCAAGGGGTTATATATCGATCTTCAGTGATCAAGTTAATCAACCACAGGCTCCATCAAAATTACCTTCAAGGATAAGATTGTTTCTTTTTTCTAAAAAAATCATTATTTAGTGTGGATCAATTTGACTCAGCAGCCGCTGTTTTAGAATGCAATGATTTTACATTGATTTGTTTTGAAAAGAGAGTGTTGTGTGACTACCTTTAGTATTGTTAGCACGACCAGCAATTGTGTCGATCGCAACTTATTACTACATAATCGTAATTTGTATAATTTTGATCATTTATCATTCGAATATATTAAATCCTATTTTAGTACGAGAAAGTAGGTAGTTAAAATAAATCATTAAACTTGAAGAGAACCAACTATGCAGTTTGGTGTCCCACAAGGTCTTGCACCGGATCCCCTTCTATTTTTAGTATGTGCTAATGATTTTTATAAGAATACATCTATTGATAAGCAAGTAAGTACTTGTTGACCGAAGACATGACTACGACGGCCGTTTCGTCTTAATTAAGACTCGTCAGGCAGCCGCAGCTCTCGTTAAGTACACAATTAAGAAGATTGGATCTCCATCTCTGTTTGAAATGTTAAAAATTGCTTTAACATTTCAAACAAGAGATCCAATCTTCTCAATTAATCTATTGATAAGTACATACCTTTTGCAGATGATACTACACTATTAGCAGCCCAAAGATCGTACAGACGTTTTAATGGGGAATTTTTTGAGACACGATTATGCCGATGATTGATAAACATCAAAGTTGATCTCAAATAAAGCCCTTGTAACATTATATTTATTTTAGATGCATTTATAGGTTACTGTTAAACAATAAAATATTTCGAAACGTATTTTTAATGTATTAACGCTATCAATTCGGTATTATGAAGAAATGTCAATACGTCCTCAATTTAAATTAGATTTTTATCAGCAATTTATTACGATTGGCAAATGAAAATGCATAGCTCTAACCGATTTATTTTACTTTCTTTTTATCCTAGATTTAGAGCGGGTCATGCATGACAGCCACCTATGCCAAACGATTAATTTAATCTATCCTTCGTAAATGTCATATGCGTTCATGAAAGTTTATTCGCCCCAATGAAATCTGCCATTTCAAATTGTTGCACTGCATTGCGATAGTAACAGTTACGTGATTTACCTCGGATGATAAAAAGTATAACAGTCCTATTTACTAGTTAGTGGAACGAAATTTGTACAGTGAACCGAAATTGAAAAATAAAACGTTCGCGTTACAACAAATGTTTGTAGTTGCTTTTAAAGAGTACCTTTTCAACTTGGAAATCCATTAAACGATAAATTTGTCATTAAAATTTACATTGAAAGAACACAACTATGTATATTCTTCATTTTATACTCGTGTGTGAAAACAATATTTATACCAAGGTATTTTAAATTAAGTACAATGCGTTCAATGCGTTATACTTCAAAAACTTTCAAAGAAGAGCTATCAAAATAGTGGAAGAATGTAAAGTTAAAAAATTTCTTGCAATTAAATAGAATTCCTGGAAGTAAACGAATACTAAATAAATTAAAGAATTGTAAAATTTAATGGTAAAACAGAAAAATTAAATTATTTAAAAATACGTGGAGCAATTGATAGCCATAAAAGAAACAATACAGAGAATGGAAAGATTTAAAGAATATTAAATAGAGTCGTCTATATCACGTATTCGAAATACAAACGGGTATTATCGAAAACCGTGAAAAAAAGGCACAAACGGTTGTTAAGCATCTAGTAAAGGTCTTCCAACCATTTGGCGGATAATCATCCCAGGAAACAAAAGATGATATTAAAAAGAACCTTGAAATCTCCCACCAAATGAGTCTGCTCATCAAGGAAAGTAAATTACAAGAACGAACATAAGGATGTCGTTTAATATGAAATTAATTCCAAGCTTCTAAATTTGATTTGATTAAGGGGAAAGCTTATCTTTTAAAGCAATTAAAGCTTCGATAAAAAGTATTTAATGCAATATCGAGATTTGGACATTTCCCAAGCGAACGTAAATCTTCTTAAATAATAATGATTCCAACACCTGGTAAATCATTAGATCAAGTCGCATTCTATAGAATTTGTTACCAGCGAAATTAATGGGATTTAAGAAACTGTTCCATAAAAGATTACAGCCAACATTAGAAGAAGAATAACTGTACCTCAACCACCAGTTTGGTTTCAGAAACCAACATGGAACAAGCAAACAAATTCATAGAGTTGAAAATAAAGTTAATAGAGACCTAAAATAGAAGAGATATTGCTCTGATTCCTTTCTTGACATATCGCACGCTTTTGATAAAGTTTTGGCATACATAGTTACGAGTATTTATGTTAACTACTTGCACTATGTGTCATTTTAAGCTGAAGCACTTACGCCTGCGATGTTTTTGATACTTCGACGGGTGCGTTTTCTTACTGGCACAGGAACATCCAACAGTGAATATTTTGATTCAAATTTATCCACCATAGTCGTCCACTCAGCCTGTCTAGTGGGACGTTTATTACGACCGAAAATTGGAGTAAGTACATCACAGAATTGTGGTATATTCAAAAGGATACTAAATATATATATGCATTAAAGTCAACACTCTTCAAAGTCCATTACGAAATATCAGCTTTTCTTTCTTCTACTTTCTCTGTTATCCTGTCAAAATAACGAACAAATTAAGAAAATAGATTTAAACCTATGAATACAACAGGACAATAGCTTCACACACTATTCAACCCTATTTTGAACAAAATAACACAAGCATTCAAAACAAGCTGATAACTAAGTTGTATATTCCAGGCTTGTCACGTGGAGGATTTCGGGATCGAATCTGATGGCCTGTTATCCTGGAAGACTTTTCGCTTCCCTCTCCTGTTTAAACGAATGTTGACAGTCAAAGATCGTAAGTCTCGCTACAAACGCGAATATAGTAACTCGTCGTCTGCCAATGTCCTCTGTAATTGGCATTAAGCTGTCAGGCGTAAAGGTATCCATGATTATTGTTATTAATATTATTATTGAAATAAAAACTATGAAATATTCTCTGGATAAAAAAAGCAAAGATGATAACCCTCATCTCCGAATCGTAATATGACCTCCAATAAATACCCCTATCTTAAAATAAGGCCAAATTACTCGATATAATTATCTCGATCTGTAAGGCCAAATGTATGACAGTAGCCAGGTAATTTATCTGGTCTCAACTTGCTGTAGATAATAAATATGTTGACGAAGTGACGACATTTGATTATTTAGAAGTACGAATACCAACCTGAAGTAACTTAGCCGCCGACGTAAAACAACAGAGCAGATAGAAAAATCAAAATGTTTGGAAAATACTATCGGCAAAAATAAAGCTCGACAATGAAATCTAAAACCAGAATATATAAAATGTGCGTAAAACCCGTCATACCACACGAAGCAGAGACAAAAGCGGATACAACGACAAAACGATCCTTACGAATTACAGAACTAGCAGCCTTAAGAGCAACACGAGACACACATTAGCAAATCGAAAACGAAGCTTTGACACTAGAAATCGATGTAAGATTGAGGATGTGCTCTGGGTGACAAAATGCAAAAGAGGTGGAACGAACACATAGAACGGATGAAGGAAGAAAGAATAGCAAGAACAGAGTGAAGTAGATGGTCACAATAAAATAAACCCCTAAGTTGTCCACATGAGAGATGGCACGATAGCTGGCAGTCGTTATTCAGCAGAAAAACACAACAGTTCCGAAGATTAACAAATATTATGCTTAAATAAAGAAGACTAAGAAGAAGAAGTTTATCCGATAGATAAATAAGAGATTGCGACTTGTTTTAATACAAATATCACATTTAAAGTCTATATTAATTAGATTTTATTGTAGACATTGCGCTATTTTAATGATACTAATTCGTTTTAACTTCTATACAATACTTTTGCTGTAAGTGCGCTTGAATATACATCTCAAGTATAGTAGCTTGCATATGATAAAGTATATCTTAACTGCATTCATTTTCTTTGAAAAGAACGTGATTTTCCCGAGGCAGATTATTTAATTTACTATATTTTAGAACGACACGATATAGTGGAATTATTCTCTCACGAGATTTATTATGTATGGAACAATTAGTCAGTAGCATTAATATTAGAGCATATTGTTCGCACCTTTTGCAGTACCGTTTAATATCTTGTCCTTCCGCTAGGAATATATGCAACCTTATAATCCCGGGATTAGAACTCGGTCATATGAAAAGAACTTCAATTAATGCAGTCTGCGGCATTGCAAGTAAGTCTTGGAGGTTTTACCTTTTGAGTCTATTCTGTCTGTCTTTCCTTTGCCGAGTTCTGTTCTTTCTTAGTTTACGTTTTACTAGCTATTCAATGAATTATAAATTGTCGCGCATTTATTTTTCGCATAATTATATGATACAGTTTTTTAACTTCATACTTGTATTGTAGTACTATATTGTCTTGTTGTTGAATCTCACGTATAATAAAATTTTCTAAAAAGATTCAACACGCTGATCGCCACATATATTTGCCGAAGGTCAACCTATCTTTAATATGTATATTCGCGCAACTCATTTTGAGGTTAAATTGGAGAAATTGTTTTTTGTTTTATCATTATTTCTTTCCACTAGTTCATTATTATTATAATACACATTATTTAAAAATTTATGTCAATCGTCTAAACCAAGGGTTCCCAAAGTATGCGCCGCGGCAGCTTCGCCAAAACGAAAAAAAAAATTGAAAATTAGAATACTAAGATTTTATACTCAAAATTATCAGGTCTCCAGTTTTGCTTCATATGAAGGGCACCACCGGAAATAATCTGAACGTTAAGGGCGTCATGGCTTTAAAAAGTTTGGGAACCTATGGTCTAAACGTATAATACGTCATCGAAGGAAAGGTATAATCTCAGTATGATATATAATCCCATCACACTGAGATTATATCTTTCCTTCGATGACGTATTATACGTTTACCCCATAGGTTCCCAAAAGTGCCGTATTTTTGGAGCTCCTCTCAAAGAACGAAACAATCAATTCAGTTGTATTGTCGACATTTGGACGGTTTGAACGAATCCAACATCCAGAAATGTCTAGAGTTCGTTAATCTTAAAGAAGTGGTATTTGTTAACTATAAAACGATGCTATAAATAAGTTTGAACGTCCATCAAATTATGCAAATAATATAATGCAACGATGGTTCATGAAATTCTATGCTGGTAATTTTCATTTTAAAAATTCTGTGCTATCAGAGAGACGTACTGCGAATGATGATAACAAAATAAAAGGGCGTTGATTGAGTCAAACTCACGGTAAATAATACAAGACATTGCAAAAATGTTAGTATTCAGTATTTAGGTTTTCACGACCTCATAAAGAAGTTAAGGATAATAATAAGGATAAATTTTGGGTTTCTCGTTCAAATTTTCACTTGATAGTAAGGACAAACATCTGCGACATGCTATTGAAACTTGAGGAAAATGATATTTTAAAGCAACTGATAACTGTAATAAAATATTTGTTGTTTTATTCTTACTTTGTCTTTGTGAAAACATCAGATATATGGATGAGGTGCAACCGTATGGGCTTAGAAACGCCGAAAACTTTAGGCTACAAAGAACAACGTCAACAGTATTATTCTATAAGGGACTTAAATTATATAATGAAATTCCAAATGAGTTAAAAACTCAAAGAAATTATTATATATTCAAAAGACAATGTGTTAATTTTGTTGAAATCAACTTAAAGTTTTAATTTTAAATTCACAACATTCTACCTTGTTTGTAAAATTTCTTATTGTAATGTAAATTGTAAAAATATCTAAAATACTAATAAAGAATATCTATATATCTATCTACCTATCTACTTCTTTCCTTTTTATTATTATAATACACATTATTTAAAGATTTATTTCAATCGTCTAATAGTATACTAAACATATGTATAATGTGACTGAAAAACCGTCTGCTTCTTCATATGAAAGAAAAGCAGTTGACTGAAGAAGAAATCGCAGTGATGTAAGAGAAAGATTTCTGAAATGTCCCGGGCGATAACGTTTATAATAACATATTTTATAACCATAAAAGTGATAATAAATCGAAGTAAGATGTGGATAATTCACTAATGAACCTAATACTGAGAATGAGCTTAACGATATGGACAAATGCCTCGATGGTCAAGTTATAACGTTTTGTTTGCTTATTGGATAATTAACTGCTGGTGATCTTCATTTTAATGATTCTGTTCTATCAGAGATCTACTGCGAATGATAAAGAAATAAAAGGGCGCTGATTGAGTCAAACTCACGGCATACAATACAACGCATTTCAAAAATGTTAATATCCAATATTTAGGTTTTCACGACCCCATAAAGAAGATAAGTATAATAATAAGGATAAATTTTAGGTTCCTGGTTCCTCTATTTTGCTTCCTTCACTTGATAGCGTGTACAAACATCTGCGACATGCTACTTAAACGTGAAAAATATGATATTTTAAAACGACTGATAATTGGTGATGAGAAGTGAAATATTTTATCATTGTTGTGCGAAAACATTCTTTGTCTTGACTTAAAGATTCTCTTAAAATATCATCACAGAAAAGTTATAGTGTCAGTGTGATGGAATTATAGAAGTGTCACGTCTTTGGAGCTTCTCCCAAGGAACGAAACAATCAATTCAAGAGTGAACAGTCGACAGTCGCTGTTTGAACAAATCCAACATCCAGAAATATCTAGTTCGCTAATCTCGAAGAAGTGATATTTGTTAACGACAACACGAGTCCATAAACAAGCTTGAACGTCTGTCAAAATAAACGAATTTTGGATGAAATATGCTGTCACACTTATCATATCAGATTTTATACCTTCAGATTACAACTTGGACTTATGAATTAATCTTTTTTCTATTGATAAATTACCTATAATTATAGAAGTGCCATATTTTTGGAGCTCCTCCCAAGGAACGAAACAATCAATTCAAGTGTGAACAGTCGACAATTGGGGTGTTTGAACAAATCCAATATCCAGAAATATCTAGAATTCGTTAATCTTGAAGAAGTGATATTTGTTAACGACAACACGAGTTCATAAACAAGCTTGAACGTCTGTCAAAATAAATAAATTTTGGATGGGATGTGCTGTCACACTTATCATATCAAATTTATTCCTTCAGATTACAACTTGGACTTATGAATTAATCTTCTTTCGATTGATAAATTACCTATAAAAAATATAATTTTTACTTTCCCGACAACTCAATAAATATTAGAAGGAGAATAATTTGTAATATATGTACAGTCATAAATATAAAAATCAGATTCATGTATCCCAACGAACTCAATTTCCTTAGAGCAAAGCTCTGTATATATCTTTACTTTCCAAAGTTCGAATAACTTTATATTCACAATAATGGGATAAGAAAACATGCCGAACAAAATAAATCCTCTGAGCGTAGATTTTACCACTCCTAACTTCAAACGAACGCTACCGTAAACCTAACTGAGATTTCTGACTTGAGACTATTGTTCTTAGTAAAACATCAAAATAGCCTCAGTTAAACTCGGTGATAACGGAACGCTAAAATAAAATTTAAGAGACTACTTTATTTCCGTCTTTGCAAGAAAATAGGTTAAATCAAGTATCTCTCGGCTACGTTATTTGTTTAGTTGTAAACTTTCTTTCTTTTCTAATCCGTTCGTCGGCATTATTATATCAATATAATATGTGTATGCAAAATATCGCCTAGATGGCGTTGATGTACTGATGCAAGTTGTATAGAGAATGCTCGGATGAACACGTTCATGAATTTTAAATTCTGTTTTTTTTGTTATGTGGACATATGATAAATATATCAGGACCGAAAAGTACGACGTATGTTTTTGTACTTTCTACCCGTTTTGTTTGAACAGATACCGGATAGTGTAACGCTTTTTTCGTTGGAAATTTTTGGGTGAGCTTGCGCTTTTTTTGTTTTTATTTAGGTTTTTTTATTTGTCTGGTACAGATTGTTAAAAACTCATGCTTGTTATTTTTAACGAAGTTCGGTAAAACGTGATGAAATTATAATGTTTGTCACACTAACACAAAAACTAACGTAGCTCCTTGCTAAGAATTTTTATTTATTTCTAGTTTTACTGGGCTGTTCTAAATGCATGAAAAAAATTTAGCATGTGAAACCGACTAGATAATGTATTTAATTGCACAACAAATTGATATGGAAATAATGGTTATGAAATTACTAGCTGAGTACTTTATGAAACAAAAGTTTCTTTATATGCTTTGTGCCATTGCGATTTCTCCGCCCAAATGATCTGGATAAGGTCAGAATTTTATGTTAAGGATAGTTTGCTATTGAATACTCTTATTATTGAGATGAAGAAATAACATTCAATAAGACTAGGTTTTATTTTTGCATTAACTGCTATGTATAACAGAAATATTGATTGATAGTGCCTCTATAAAAAGTTTAATCCAGAAGATATACACTGTCGCAAAGAAAAAGAAACTTTTCATTTCATGGGACCAATAAGAAATTCACCGAATAAACAAAAGCTTCTCTTTCTTCTTATTCTTATCAGTGGTAGTAAATTAAATTAATTATAAATCATTGAATTCTATTTATATTTCAACTCATTATTCCTTTTATATATATATATATATATATATATATATTGTATATATATATATATAATATATAATATAAAACAAAAATTCTCAATTAAATACTCCCGACTATGGACTTTAACATAACCTTACTATTTTATCATAAATTTATTTTATTTTTCATATATTTATAATAATATTCTTTTGAAATCTTTGCATTATCAAATTCCTTTCTATTCCCTGCCTTACATATAATGTTATCTATTAGTATGGAATCCTTTTAATTATTAGGAGCGCAACTAATTCTCGCTGTTTTTTTGATGAAAATGCAACTTTATTGTGAAAAAATGTTTACAAATGAATCGTTCAAAATATTGCCCATCGCTAGCGACAACTTTTTCCCATTTTTCTGGCAGAGCTCTAATACCGTCACGGTAGAAGTGTTCGTCTTTTGAGGCTATCCACGAATCAAGCCATTTTGAGATGTCTTCATATGAGCGGAACTGCTGATTAGCCAGACCATGTGCCATCGAACGGAACAAGTAATAATCGGACGGCGCAATATCTAGGGAATATGGCGGGTGGGGTAGGACCTCCCATTTGAGCGTTTCTAAGTAGATTTTAACGGGTTTGGCAATGTGAGGCCGAGAGTTGTCATGCTGTAGAATCACTTTTTCGTGCCTCTACTCGTATTGTGGCCGCTTTTCGTGCAGTGCTCGGCTCAATCGCATCAATTGAGTTCGATACCGTTCCCCAGTGATGATTTCGTTCAGTTTCAACAGCTCATAAAAACTAACAACGCCCTGGTCCCACCAAATACACAGCAAAACCTTCGCAGCGTGAATATTCGGTCGAACCGACGACGTAGAAGCATGACCGGGCAGTCCCCATAATTTTGTTCTCTTTAGGTTGCTGTAATGAATCCATTTTTAATCACCCGTAACGATGCGATGAAGAAAACCCTTCCTTTTTTGCCACTGGAGTGGTTGTTCGCAAGCGAAAAAAACGACGCTCAACGTCTCTTTACTTCAAATCATAAGGAACCCAAGTTCCTTGTTTTTGAATCATTGCCAACGCATGCAATCACTGGAAAATGGCTTAGCGGGTAACTCTTAATGCTGGAGCAAGCTCTTTTTGCGTTTGGCACGGATCCTCATCAAGCAATGCCTCCAATTCAGCGTCTTCGAAGGTTTTTGGTCTTCCTTCACGCGAACGGTCGTCAACATCGAAATCACCGTCTTTGAAGCAACAGAACCAATCACGGCACGTTGTTTTACTTAGAGCAGCATCTCCGTAAACTTTTTGGAGTTCCCGATGCGCTTCAGCCGCCGTTTTCTTCGAATGAAAGAAGAAAAGCAACACTTCCCGCAAATGACGATTATTTGGCACAAAATCAGATATTTTCACACAACCAATAGTATATGACGCAAAAGCAAAATCGCTAATGTTTTTTTATTATAATCTACGAGTTATGGTCCATTCGATCAGTCCAATTTTTGACTACTTTTTTCAATAAATCTGGCCGTATAGCGTCAATGGTGACTTGAATATTGGCTTCCAATGCTTCAAGAGTTGTTGGTTTGCCGACATAAACCAATGACTTAACATGGGACTATGTTATAAAAAGTAATCCAGAGGCGTTAAATCGTACAAACGAGGGAGCCCGTGAACAGGATCACTTCTGGAAATAAAGTTTTCACCAAATTGATTTTGCAATAAATCGATTGTTAAGCGGGCTGTATGGCAAGTTGCGCCGTCTTTTTGGAACCAAATGTCGTCGATGTTTAGCTGATTAATTTTTGGATACAAAAATTCAGTCAGCATGGCTCGATAGCGCTCGCCATTCATCGTAACGGCAGCTCCTTCCTCATTTCGAAAGAAATTCTCTTCAGTACGCACATTTCTTTACCTTGTTGATGGTTTTGAATCGAAAAGAGTAAAATTAGTGCGAAAACGATCAATAACTGCACGAATTGTTTGCTCACTAGGCCGCTTATGTTGATCGTAAAAGGGACGAAGTGCTCTATGAACTTCGCGAACAGATTTATTTTTTTCAAAGTAAATTTCCACAATTTGGAAGCGTTGTTCTGGCGTTAAACGATTCAAGATGACTTGCCAAACCTTACTGAATAGAAATGTCAAGATAGTTTGACATTTTCAGCTGTCAAACCATAGCTATCGATATCAATATTTCTCATGCAGCTTAAAAAACACCCAATAGATATATAAATTCCTGTTTGTTTAAAAATTCATCCCATGTACAAAATATTCATAAATTTGGTAACTAATAATTTTATATGTATATTTTGAGTGTAAATCATACTAATTTTTCTTATAATATACCTTATTATTAAAATAACATAATATATCTGTGTATCTTTGTATATATGATGTAATTTGTAATAAAATACATTTTCGCATCATGTTTTGTTACAACCTATAACTGTAGTCATTACTTGGTTTTATTTTCTTATATCATTCAGTAACGTATTAACCTTTCAGTACTAGAGCTTCTGTTAATTTTTCACTTACATTTATACATTTTTTAAGCAAACAACAATTGTAAACATTATCATTGTCACCAGAACCCATATCAAATCATCCCTCTTTGTATTGCTATTGATCGGATTGATGGGAACGCGTCGCACAAAAAGATATATACATTCAACAACCCGTGTAACTCACTGACTTCTATAAAACGAATTCACCAAACACCCCAACGGCAAATGCCAACCATCGCCGAATAGATATACATCTTTAATATAAGTATTTTGTACCCTCGTTACACGGGCATTGAAGTCAACGGTGTCGGTTTTCTACATCCCGAAATCTTGACGGAACAATGCGACATTAACAGGCGCCTCTCGCGCTAGCTCGCCAGACGTCAAGTGGTTATCTTCTTCTCTTCGATTCAGTATTCGTTCCAATGTGTGTGTATTTTCTAAAGAGGCGATGAATTCTGGTGAATTAATTAGGATAGGCAATGTAAGTGGTAATAATCTCAAAACCCGATTAGCTAAAGATGAGCATGTAAATAGTCGGTTCCAAATTGTTTGTGTATGTACATACATTCGCATACATACACGAGCAGTAATTTGTAAGTTTTGTATTTGTTAGCATATTTCTCCTTTTAGTGTCAAGTTTACGGTTATTAATACATATTAATTTTACACAACAGTAAACGGATTTACAGTTGTAAATATTAAGTGTTTATAAATGTGGAAAATTAATTTTAAAGTTATCTATTTTGTACATTTCTCTCTCGATAAAATTATGTGAAATATTATTTTATAGCAAACGAAGATATCTATTTTAATAACAAAAATACGAACGAAACAAAATGAAAATATAATAATAATAATGTACGAATGTAATTTACAGAAACATCTTAATCTCATAAGCACTGCTACGTCAAGTAATTAAAGTTTTAATAAATTTTTGTTACACACAAATTTTAAGTTAATTGTAAATTAAGCCAATTCACATATCTTTACAAATTGCAATGATGAAACATAGTGTGTAACCATGAACAATAAAACACTTCGAACATAAAGAGACCGGTTCCGTGGAAGATCAAAAAAGTGATAAATTGTGTTGCAGTGGTCGTTCACAAGAAGTGTTGCTGAAGATCCTGAAATGTCCATTAGACGACGTTCATAACAACTTGAACTTAGTGGATCAACAACATGGCGTATTTTACACAAGGATTTAGCTCTGAAGGCATAGAAGATTCAAATAACATAGGAACTGAAGCCATTAGATCGTTTAAAACGTCGTTCATTTGTCAATTTCATCAATGAACAACCAGATGATTTTTCGAAAAAAATAATGTTTTCCGATGAGGCACATTTTGAAATTGGTGGCTATGTTAATAAATAAAATTGCCGTATCTGGGGCGAGGAAAATCCATGAATTATTAATGAGAAACCTATGGATCCTAAACGAGTTACTCTTTGGTGTGTATTATGGTCACGTGGTGTAATTGGACCTTACTTCTTTAAAATCGATATCGTCGGATGACAACCGAATTTTCGTGGCCTGAATTAATGAGTATTAATCTAGAGGATATGTGGTTTCAATAAGATGGAGCTACACCTCACTTTGCACAGGAATCAATTGATTTATTGAGAGTAAAATTTCCTGGACGTGTAATCTCAAGAAACAGTGATGTTAATTGGCCACCAAGGTCATGTGAAAAATCAGGTTTATAAAAACAATCCACAATCAATTTATGCTTTGAAAGATGAAATTATTCGTGTCCTTGGTGAGATAGAGCCTCAATTATGTCAAAATGTCATTGAAAATGTTAACAAAAGAGTAGATGTCTGTGGAGCTGCAAGAGGGTGCCATTTGGCAGAAATTATTTTTTGCATATAAATGTCATAACTGATACTTCAATTACCAATAAAAGTTTTTGAAAGCGAATGCAAATTATGTGTTTTATTTATTCTTTAAGAAAACCGCAAAATTTGAAACACCTTTATAATGTTAAGTACCTAGTTGTGCACTTGAGTAAACAACTGATATAGTGTCCACTTATTTGGAAAAAAAACAGTTTCAGAAACTAGTACGTAAAATACTGAACTAACATTGAAAAATAAGCTTTTAAGATATAATGGTATATTTAAATATCGGGAAAGGTAGAGGAACTTCTCAGGTTAAAGACATGCAAAACAGTTCTTAGAGAACACTCGTCCAAATTTACAACGTATCTATCGTGCAGGAGTAAAAAGTCTGTTAGGATGATAGTAAATCTACTAACAAGATATTATAGGCTCAACGATCACGTGAATATGAGATTGACAAAAGAATCCACCAAGTATTGGGTTGTCGGGATAGTGTGACGCATTTATACAAAAGATGACTCGCTATATTTGCATCTATTTTTATGCTATGGCATATGACAGCTCGCAGTTTAAGCTTCATTTTGGAACAAATTAAAGCCATGACAGAGTGCTTGAATTTCATCATTTTCTACTACTTTGTTTCGCAAACTATGTTTACGTAAAAAGAAAAAACGCGAACGAAGTTTGCGAAAAGTTGGGTAAAGTTTAAGATGACAATTCTCTACTAAATCGTTAGGACCAAAGAAATTTCATGGTGACGATTTTCATCTTAACGACACTCTTCAATCTTGAAAGCTCGCTGAAGTTAATGACAAAACAAAAGCCTTGATCAAACCAAATCTAGCACAAGACACAGAAGATTGCAAAAATGTTTAACATTCATATGTTCCCAACCACATCCAAAATCGGGGATGGATCAGCAAGCTCAATATTTCGATTCTTCACCAAGTTACCGTATACTTATGTTAACGGGAGAATAATAAGAAAATAAGTCCAATCTGTTCACTAAAAAATTGGAGTTTCAATTACTGAATTCTTATTAAGCCCTTGCATGATCTGCATGGATAAAGACAAAAAACTCTACTTAAAATGCGAGAGACACACCAAAATTCCTTCTATGCTACAAAACGGGGTTGGTTATGTTCAATTACCAACAATTGTGATGCGACGTGCAAGCGAAAAAATCTAACTGTTCCAAATCTAACTTATCCAGTCAGATAATTTTATATAATTAGCATTACTAATCCCGTCTGTTCCCAGCATGTTGTGCGCGCGCTTAGATGCCCTTTGCAACCGTATCGTCTATCTGTGTACTGAGCTGTAGATGTTCATAATGTTTAAGAAAATTGATTCACCAGTCGACTATAAGATATGATCTGCAATTCAATTTTTGAATAGAAGAAACTTGACAACAGCAGAAATTCACCATTATATTTGTGATGTGTGCAATGATAATGCTGTGAGTGCTAGTAAAATTCGAGAAAGTGTGAGAATGATCACGGACGAACGGGTTAATGTCCATGATGAGCCACGCCGAGACCGACCTTCTCTGATTTCTGGAGATTTTGAAGATTTGTTTGTGATGTGGATTACGAAATTTGAGAGGACCGACAATTCGTGATTTCAAAATAATTAATTGATTTTCCACAGATTTCAATATCTGTTTTATACACCATTGTTTCAAAGAAACTGAAGTATCGAAAATTGTATTGTCGGTGAGTTTCAAGACTGCCTTCTGACGATCACAAAACAAAACGATTGGGTTGCGCTTTATCGTTTTTGACTCGATATCCTCAGCGAGGAGATGGTTACTTGGATCACATCTTTACAAGAGATGGGACTTGAGCGTCTCTCATGACTCCTAAACCCAAGCGACAGTCAATTTAATGGGGGGGGGGTATATGTCGTCAACTTGAGTGAAAGCCAAACAAACAATTTTAGCACGAAATATAATGACAACTGTCTTTTGGCACAGGAAAAGGGAATGATAAATGGATTTTGTTAACGGATTTTATGACAAGTAGCACAACATTAAATTTTGATGCGTATTTGTGATTTTGAGAAAACTCCGACGTGTCATACAAAACAAGCGGTATGGCTTACTGTTTTCCGGTGTGATGTTTCTCCATGACAATGCAAGGCCGTATGTTTCTGCACAAACACAAGATCTAATCAGGTCTCTTAGTTGAGATGAACTGGATTATCCACCTTATAGTCCACACCTTGTGCTCAGTGATTTTCACCTGTTTCAATAGTTAAAGCAGTTCCTTGGTTGACGGTTCAACGACGACAAAGAAGTAAAAAATGCAACCACAGATTGGACTTCTTCACAGGCGGCAGATTTCTTTGGTGTCGGAATTCAAAAACTTGTTGAACGGTATTACAAGTGTATGAACAAAATGGAAATTACGTAGAAAAATAGATGAAAGTATATAGCATATGGAAATGAATATATTTTAATGATAATTACAGTATTTTTCTTCTTATTAAAAAACCGACCTTATTTAAAAAATAACCCTCGTAGTATCTTATTGTTTCACTCGTTGGAACTTGAATGTTTTTATTTGCGTTATATAATATGGATTTTATTTGCGTTTTTCTTCTAGTTTTGTATGTGTGAATATCTGTTGATTTTGAATTCTGTATTACTTTCGATCATGTTTATATTAATCATGTCTATAAACTGTAGATCGTTCGGCTTTATCATTTGTGTTATTTTTAAAGTTTGTGTAAATCGATATAGTTCGATTGTTGGTGATCTTAATAAAATAGTTCATATGTGGCGTGAAAGTACTGTTGTAGATTGCTGTTCTCATAAATTTTAGAATTGGTCATATCTTCTTCATGTCCATTACTACAATCACGTTTTTATTGACTAAATTGTTCTTAATTATCAGGTCTGTATATTTTGTCTTAGTTGTTTCCTTTCCTTGTTTTGCCTTCATGGTGATACTCAATTTTGGCTCACATTTTCTATTGCAAAAAAACACACACATGTATTTTTGTTTTATTTATTGCAATTAAATTATTTTGACACCAGTCTTCCATTACCGAAATATTGTCAACTTGTGACTTCTTTTCCTTTTTACCTGAATATATTACAAATTAAATTAATAAATAAGCTTTTACGGAAATCCTGTTGTTTTATTTCTGATAATAACCTTTCTTTCACCTTAACACACATCCTGAACTTTTTATGCATCATCATAAACCAAATTAAGTTTATTATTAACTCTTTTTATTATTAGTGTAACGCAAAAACTAGCCTGGAACTTAATCTTCACATCTACGTAATTACTACTACATTTCAATTAACACACACGCTAGTGCCCCATGCGAGAAAGAATCAGTAATAGATATTATTGTTTCCTATTATTTTCTTCCAGCCTTATTCGTAACCAAATATTTCCATATATAAAATTCTTGATTTAATCTTGTACAGAATTTTCTAATGTCTGAACTACAAAAACTTGATCTTTGAGCTATATATTCCATAGAAATTGTTTTACGAACTAACCCCTTAAAAAGATTCAAATTGATCGAAGAAATGTCCATTGAACATAGTGAGTGTGAAAAAATTTCGTATGCATAGCTACAGTTGAAACTTGTGCGTCAGCACTTTATTTCCTCCAACATTGTAAAGGGTTTTCCAATAATGACTTGACAACTTTTTTCAAAATAAAATGCAGACCATTTGAGATATTTCAAAAACTTTATTATCGGGTTGAAGTACAATCAAAACGTTTATGAATGGAACTCGACTCCGTTCATATGGCCACCGCGGGCACGTTCGCAGCGGTCGATTCATTGGACCCAATTTTCGATGACTCGGCCACACAATTCGGCCGAAACGGCTGCTATTTCGCGTTCAATGTTGGCTCTGAGCTCTTCCAACGTTGTCGGCTTATTCGCATAGACCAATGACTTGACGTAGCCCCAAAGAAAAAAGTCTAGAGGCGTTAAATCGCATGAACAAGGCGGCCAATCGACTCGTCCATTTCTTGAGATAACACGCTCATCAAACTTGCTCTTCAATAAATCGATTGTAACGTGTGCTGTGTGGCTTGTGGCACCGTCCTGCTGAAACCACATGTTGTCCAAGTCCATATATTCCAATTCGGGCCAAAAATAATCGGTAATCATGGCGCGATAACGATTACCACTCACAGTAACGTGACGATCATTATCGTCGACGAAGAAATATGGCCCTATGACGCCGCCGGCATGCAAACCGCACGAAACAGTTATTTTTTGTGGATGAAGTGGTGTTTCATGAAGCACATGTGGATTTTCATCCGACCAATAACGCATATTTTGCTTATTGACGAACCCATTGAGCCAAAAATGAGCTTCGTCACTGAAAATGATTTTGCGATGAAATTGATCATCTTGGCGCATCTTTTCCAGAGCCCAATCGGAGAACGTACGTCGCTTCAAATGGTCCATCGGCTTCAATTCTTGAGTCAGCTTGATCTTGTATGGGTGTAAACCAAGATCCTTACGCAAAATTCGCCATAAAGTGGTCTGGGCGATGCCCAACTCTTGAGAACGCCGTGGAATTGACTGATTTGAATCATTTGCTACGGCAACGGCAGCGATATTTTCGACACTTCGACCAACCCGTTGTCTCATTGGCACGGCAACATCACACAACGAATATGTAGACTCAAATTTTTGCACTAAACTTGTTACTGCCTGTCTACCAGGGCGAGAATTACGACCGAAACTCGAAGTTAACGCTGTTAAAGTAGCGGTCACCGACTCCGAATTTCTGTAGTAAATTTTTATAATTTGCAGACGTTGTTCGTTCGTGTACTTTACCATGATGAAAATGTTAAGTTTATTGAATAAATTGACAGTGACAGTTCGATGATTAGTGAAAGGGTGCGTTCACAAATTGAATTAAAGGTTGTCAAGTCCCTATTGGAAAACCCTTTATTTACGTCAGTTCTATATTTGCAACTGTAGTTATCCTCTACAATTCCTACGATTACAAACATTTCCTGTGATAATAAAGCAATAATATGAAACCTTTATTCAGTAAATTTGCGTGTTACCATCGAGGACGTCAGTAGTCATAGGAATTGTGGTGGAAAACTATAACAAAACTATGAGCAACCTCTTAATAATTGGTTAATAGTCGATTGTCGTTGCTCGTCGCTATATTTTTCTTTCATTATTAATTTTAATTTAGAATTCAGTTATAGCGGGCTTAAAAACCCATTGGCGACAGCACTTTATTCCCTCCAACATTATTCCGATCCATCTCAGCTTTCCTCCCCACCTCATATTTCGCTTCACCTGCCTCGTTCTTCCCATTTTTAATTCAGTGGCAAAACGCAAAGAATTTTTATGTGTAATTAACCGACCACTCCATGAAAAGAAGTACTACCTCCACATGATCGCCCTGCGGCGGTTGTATCTCCGCTCTGTAAAACCGGCGCGACACGATTTCGCGAATTGCTTTTTAATTTTAATAGTGTGCTGCTGGCAGTAAAACTCTGGAGTGGCCCGGCCCGGCTGGCCTAAAAAAGAGAAGATAAAAATAAAATCAAAAGACCGAGAAAAACGGAACGGCTCTGGTTGCTGAACGCTTGGGAATTCTGGAAAGAGTTGTACTGGCACTTTGGGGAATTAATGAGACATTTGTTTATAACGTGACCTATTCGTTTTATTACGGCATAAAATTGGAACTTCTTCCAAAGAGATATTCGTTTTTCGTAATATAATAGTTAATAGTACTCTAAAAATTACGCATAATAAGTTACAACGCTCCAGAAATAAAGATATGGAGAATAGTAATCAGTAGCGCACACTGCGAAAGAAATGCAAGGAGTTTAGGAGGTAACAAATGTAAATAAATGCTTACTCTTTTAAGCAGCACTTTGAGCATGCAAATGCACAAAGTAGATAAGATGGTTTAAATGTTTTTAAAATCATATTACTATTAGTTTTTCATTAGTATACCGTTCATTATATAAAATATGTTTTAGGAAGTCCAGAAGGGTGTAATGTGTAAATTACACACGATCAGATACAACAAAGAAAATAAAAATTCATCGTTAAATGGATTATTATTTCTTCGCCCACTGATAGGAAAAAAATTCTTGATTTAATTGACTTCTGTACGATAAGAAGCATAAATACACAAGACTGTCAATTCAAGTCATCACTAGCTGGTGATTACTTGTCATTTACTGTGATATTGTATACTGAAATAACAAATACACTGAGTAAGCAAAAATTATATACAAAAGCACGGGCTGTAATCAATGTAGAGCTAAATTAAATATATCAATTGATTTGAAAATAACCTTAAAAACCACAGATCTACATATAAAGCAGTAATGGAATTAACTAATATTCGAAAAAACAACAACAATATCGGAAAACAGACAAGAACAGGTTGTTTGTCCCTATACACTTAAGAGAAAATGTTCGAAAAAGGACGACTTAGAAAACAATTAAATCAAACAGTAGAAAACCAGGGTAAACTTAAGAAAGCATTTTAAAAATTAAAAGAAACAGATGTTAGAACATAAAAATAAAAGAATTTAAAACTACCTGGAGTAGATATCCTCCACAGAAGTAAATAATTACTCATTATGGAAAATAACTACAAAAATTAAAAATGGTTACTTATAGAAACTCCAACAATCAAGAAATCAAACGGTGAATGGCCAAAAACTAACAAAGAAAAAACGGGTACATTCTCTGAATAATTATCGAACGTCTTTAAGCTTTTCCCTAGTGAAATAACTTTAAAACGAGAGAGAGTAATTGATGGAAAACCTAAATGTCCCACACCAGATGCAAATGCTAATAAAAAACACATAGCATGAAGTTATACAGGTTATAAACAATGAAATAAATTGAAAAAACACCTGGCTTCGATTTGATGACTGTAAAAGACTTACATGCGTCGCCGATTAAAACCATTAGAGCTATAACACAGATACTTAATACCATTATTAGATTTGGACACTTTCCAAGTCTATGGAATATTTCATAAATGATACCCAAATCCAGTAAATTAGTAGAATAAGTTACCTCGTAAAGACTGACACGCCTTTTAACAGTTTTGTCTAAAGAGTTTGAAAGCATATTATTCAAAAGGGTGAAAATAATTACTGATGAATATAAAACAATCCCCAAACATCGATTCGGATTCAAAAACTATCATGGAACTATAAAACAGGTGCGCAGAGTAGTCAATCAAGTTAACCAAGACCTGGATATAAATAGATTCTGCTCAGCCACCTTTTTATATGACACGCGGGCGTTCAACAAAGTCTAGCACACGGGACTGTGTTACAAACTTAAAATACTGTTTCCCCGTCAAATATACTATATTTCGACTACTTACCCAATAAGTACTTCATAGCTGAAAATAAAAATGAATTTTCCGGATTGTCCTATATTGTCTGGTGTATCCCAAAGTAGTATCCTCGACCTTACTGTCTGTGGCACTGAAACAGTTTCAGTGCGACAGACAGTAGCAGTAGTTGAGCCCTGACGATGGCCCATACGAGTGGGTAGGAAACGTCGGCAGTTATGTCAGTGATGCGGTTCCAGCCCAGAAGCAGATAGTATGGACCACAACCGCGGAAGCCTACATACCAGATTAAAATTAATATCATTCTTTAAATTAGTATTTTCGCTTTTAAGGCGGTCTGATATGATCAAATTTTTAAAATATTTTTTGTTATTTTTGTAATGAATGAGAAAGTAAACTAGAAAATATAATATAATTTAAAAAAATAAACAAAAGATTTTTTGTATACATGGGTTTTTCGTCCAGCTTCTGGATCATAGTCTTCTTCTTTTATCTTCTTCTCCTTCCATTAAAGTTCCTTTAATCCATCATCAAACAGCTAGGCCATGCTTTTTGCAGTCTCACTACTTTAGTTTGTTGAATCTCTTTCATTTCATTATTTATTCTTCTTTTAAATTAACCATCCATTCTAATATTTCCACAAAAAGAAAAATTTGAAGTTAAATAGAGAACAAATTTATCATTCCTATATTTCTAAATTGTTTTTATCCTTTTTATTCATTATCAATGTTTCGCAAGCGCATATAGCAATGAACTTTAATACCGTTCGGTTATTTTTTTGTCAATATTGCTACAACTTTATTTTCTTCAGATAACTTTCTTTTCCATCCACAGATAGTTGAATTTGATGGAGCCTGTGGTTGCTGATGATGATAACTTGGTTGTCGAAATGCGTATACAGAATTTACAAATAGTTAATTGTGGAAAGGGGTTATATATCAACCTTATTGATCCATCCACAGATAATCAATTTTTTTCCCATTTTGAATGGAATTATTGTTATTTCCTGAAGATTTTATATCTAAAGTAATAGTCTGTTCTGCATCTTTCCTTTCATTATTATATGCTTTGCTTTTTTTCTCATTTTTGATCCCATTATCTTATTTCTTTCTTCTTATTTCCTTCTGTAAATCTAGCCATAAGTATCATATTGAAATAAACCAAATACTGATGCCTACAGACACATATCAAGTGTTTCAAAAGAATTATAGATATTGATTCACTTTACCTCATTCCCTTTTTTTATAGTAAGTTCTTCGACAACTTTCCTTCTAGTGTTTCCTACATAATACTTTCCACTAGTTACCCCACAGTTACCCTAATATGCATAGTATATCCTTTTTTTCAACCCGCAGACTATAAGTTTTCCTCAATAATTTTAGAAACAATTTAAATAATATCTAGTTATAAATAAACGACGAATTATAATGAATTATTTATCTTAAATAATATGTAATTTAGAAATCCTTGCATATTTTTTGTACAAATTCCATCCCAATTTATTATATTATATATAATAATAAAGCTGTACTTATGTAATCATATTTAAAATTACTAACAAATATTTCGATACTTGTTTCCGTTAAATTAATGGAGCATTTCGAGAAATATCCGGGACACCTATCACTTCTACTCTGTAAGCACGAATTTCGATAAATCCACTTTAAGTATTCGAGAACGAATCAATCTTGTCCATATCACCTCGACTGGTCGTATTAAATTAAGCGGAAACCTTCATGTCTACCACGAAAACGATATTTTTCATGGCTCTATAACCTATAACATTTTATGTTCCAAAGATCCTCGAAATATTCACGACGCCCAAAGGGATTCGTTTAGATAAAGTTGGTAGACAGGTATTACCTGACATGAAAGTTGCACTATCACTAAGGTCACGTCTACACCGCAATAATATTGCACACTTCAAACTATAAAAAAGATAAACAAGATAAGCAGATAATTTATATGCATACATGTAAATAGAAACAATTTAGAGAAACACGAAGCTTCATAGAACTACTTCGTAAACTACTACAATTTATGTATGTGGTGAAGGTTGAATTTGCGTTTATTTCTGTATAAATTTAATTTGATTTTATTGAGAAGTATACATATAACAGACGATGTATTCAGATAACACAATGTGAATATATTTTTCTTCTGTATTTCCTATTCGTGTTGAAACAGTATTTTGATAGTACGAGGATAAATCAATAAATAGTGAACCTAGACAAGAAAACACAAGCTTTTTCGTTTAAAATTAATTTATTTTCCAACTTATTCTCCGAGTAACTTATTGAATTTACTCTACCGATAAGTCTTCATTCTTTCAGTCAATTGTTATTGTGATAAATCTCTTGTCGTTGACTTTTCAGGTTGGGAAAAAGGGAAAGATCTGAGGGTGCCAAATCTGGCGAATAAACTGGAGGCGGTGACAGTTCGAAATGTATATATGTACGTTGTTACAAACACAACTTAATCTATTTTTGGTATTCAATTGAGTATATTTTTATTGCTCTTTGTTACTCTTAATGCGCTCTCGTATCTGTCAGCCGAAGAATCATTACGATCGATGTAGATCGCGTTGATATTTTAATGCTGTTTTAATTAATAGAATTTAATTAATCAAATCCTATGATTATTGTCTTTATATTGACTAGAAGTTATTCCCGTAGCTTTATAATTAATGACTATAATAATAAGAGTTCTTTTTTTTCCTGAATACATGACACCTTGAGTGACATAAAAGCAGGATGATTGCTGTTATCGGCCGTTTTCAATCGATTATGGTGTGAATTAACGTGTATTTTCCTTTACGCCACTAGAACTTCAACTTAGAAATAGTAACCGTGCTTATCTTTATTGGAATGGTTAATTACAATTCTATCAACGATATGTTGGAATATTGTGTCGATCATTTGATTTATCGATTTAATGAATATAGTAAGATAAGTCGATAGAAAACTCGAAACGAGGTCGAAAAACTCAGGTTGGAATAATACTGGCATATTACTCAAGGGACGACCTTATTTCTGTTAATTAATCCTTAAAACCAACTGGAGAGTCTTTTTCCTACCTATTACTATCTTTGATCATTTAGTAATTATCTCACACATGAAGTTATTGAGGCTATGAAGATCCCACACCCATCTGATTAAGAAGACAGAGCTTGCTTGATCTATACATTTATGGGTATATCGCTATGATCTGACTCCCCGAGGATATTGGAGTAGTATAACCTGGGATCATAGAAGTTCGTACTATTATTGTTTTTATATTAGCTTATTGTTAATATTATTTGATTATTAAAACTATAGTATCAACTGTTTAGTTTATTTGTTACCGTTCGGTCAAGTTACGGGATCTTGTAAGAGCGTTTAGATCCTGAATTGTGTTATCTACGCCCCAGTAAAAATTTACAAGCAAGGAAGTACATATATGTATATATATATATATGTTACCAATTCTCGTTAGATAGCCTTTGTTATTGAAATATACCTTTGTCAATGAATTAGCTTCAATTTCATTATTTAAGGGCTGCGTTAATTAATAGTTCTTGATTTATTAGTAATTTATTACTTTTTTTTCTTTTAACTCTAACTTCATTAAGGGCTTTCTCTACGGTTAACAATAATTGTTTATTATTACTCGTTAACAATCAATTAATATACCATCTATTAATTACAATAGTTCTTTTGAAATTCATTTTATACTTTGTTTTTTATATACGACAATAAATCTTTTTCTTTTGTTATTACGTCAATTATTTAAAGTAACTATTAATTCAGTTGCAAGCTGAACACTATTATTCTTTTTAATTTATTGCTGTCATTTCGTTTGTGCTGTTTTGTTGTTGTTGGGAAGTGTCCAATAAGTGGCACTTATACTAACGAATTTTCCATTTGCACCACCAGTGTGAATCAACTATACGTATAGGCGGAGATATTTATATATTTATATTAGACATTTGGAACAGTAACGTAAGCGTTCCCTCTTTTTTGCTGAAGTACTTACTTGATATTAATGTCGTATTTCATACCGTGTATTATCAAAAGTTATTGAACACATACAATAAATTCGTATAGAGTTTAACTTTTCTTTCTTACTGCAAAAGAGTCCCCTCACTTTTCTTTCTGGTCTTAGTTAACTGAATAAGGATCGAATTCTTGTTGATCCACCTTAGCTTCAATATTGACTTAAGAGCTTTCAGGGTTACAATATTGAGACGTCCTTTTAGAACTTATTATCAAGGAACCCCTCACCTCACTCTCCGAAACTATTTCTTGAGCTAGTTTAGCACCTTGAAGGTCAAGCGAAAGGATCGTTTGTTACGTAAGGATACGGGCGTTTATTTATTGTCCTATTAAGCACAGAACAAGGTGTTATAACGTGTACAAGTATGAACACGTGTATAATACTTAATAAAAGGCACCTGTTTCATTTTAGAGAAGGGCTTTTAAGTCGTATTGCATCACGCAATTATTGTAAAAGGAATTCATAGTATTCGCCTGTGATCATTTTACTTTTTCGAGATAATCGATGAGAAAAATCCCGTTATCATCCTTAAAGACATTAGCGATAACCTTTCCGACCAATTGTATGGCCTTTAGCTACTACCTACTTCAGAGCACTTGCGCTAGTCTTACCCCAATGTTTGTTGTTTCATTTCGGATGTATACTAGAATAAACAGGTTTCATCAACCGTTATTATTCGGTGACAAAAAGCAAACGAATTACGTCTTAACTTCACTAAGTTGATGGCTGAAATGCATTGTCGTTCGTTAGTGTCTTTGGTTTAGAGTTAACAATATACAAGGAGTGTTCTAATACGAGCAATATTTCTAATATTCTGAAACTGCGTAAATTATAGGTTACACACCTTTATGCAGGTATCCTGTGCTAAATTATGTAGTTTACTTCAGTTACTTGGTTGATACGGACCTATTTCCATACCGCTAATTTAGCAACCATCGAAATCGCGGCCAAATCACAAAGAGCTGTCATTTTCTTTTTGTTTAAAGGGGGTGCAAAACCTTCAGAAATCGCTCAAAGTTTGCAAGGCGTATTTTGGTTAGTTGAATAATCTTTCTATATACATATATGGTATATCACCTCGTTGAGAAAAATAAAAAGGGTCTATTAAAACCATTGAAGCTGAAATGTACAAAGTTTAATGAGAGATTGCGATCAAGTATTTGTCTCCTTAAAAGATACTTGTTTATTGTATGTTTACTGTTTTTGATAAACAACTAACGTTAAAAGTACACATTCTAGTACGAACGTGATTGAGTACGTCTACAGAATCTTATCACAAATAGGTTTCATCATCTTCGTTCTACTTTAATATATTTACCTTATATATTTATTTTTATTTATGTTTTTTTAGGTATCTATTCCTTTTAGAGAAGAAAAATGTATCTATTTTACAATATTTACATAATATATACAGAATGGTCATAACTTTACATTATATAATTTATATAATATTGCATCTTGCTAATCCTTGGAAGTGAATTTTAATGAAGACTGGTTGATTTAATTAATCAAAAAAAGGCAAATTAAACGCCTTTCCACATTAATGTTCGTATTTTGTATATGTATTTCGACGATTAAGTTGTCATCATCAACAGATAATTAATTACAGTGTCGCACCTGAATCCACGGTAAAAATCGGACAGAATCATACTGCACAACAACTATATAGGCACTGATTATTGAGTGTATCTTTGGTTGTTGTACAGTATGATTCTGTCCGTAAGCAGAATACAAACACTAATGTAAAAAGGGATTTTATTTACCTTTCTTTTAATTGCTAATACTTATTTTACAAATGTAATTATTGCTTATTAACCAATATATTAATCGATTGTACTGACGGATCTTGTTGAAACGTTTTTAAATAATAAATATGATTAAAATTAAATACAATTATTCCGGTATATACAGAATAATTTGTAATAATTATCTTAAAAGGTACATACATAGGTCACAAAGATAGGGATTTTAAAGTAAGATTTGAAGAATATATGAGATCAGTTAGGTTAAATAAAACAAAACTTCAATTTAGCTAATTACCTGAGAGCAAGCTTACATACATACATACATGCACAACACAAAATTTCGAAATTTTACAGGTAGAGAATAAAGGTTACAAAGTCAACATGAAAGAATCATATTGTGTAAGAGGAAACCGCAGAAAATAGTAATGATCAAATTGACCTTATTACAGCACTGTTAATTAACTCTTAAGTTATAATATTTTAACTCAGGCTCCTCCACCTCATCGTTAGTTCTAGGTATTTTGCTGAAAGATATTTGTAACAAATAAGATCCTATTGCAAAAATTGTTTAGTTTAGCTGCGTTTCTCCTGAAGATGCCAAAATGTGCATAGGGAAGTATATTTAAATAAAATTTGTGAAATTATACCAAGTGTTTTAATTTAAAATTTAAAATACCAAATAATACTAATAAATATAATTTATTAGTATTGCTTGTTATATTATTTATAATTGTTTTTTTATATTAAGTTCTAAATATTTATTAACAGAAATTTTGGTATTTTAATGTACGTTTACTATATAAGAATCCTGTATTAATATTAATCTCTCTCAAACTGTAATATATCACATATAAAAATGTAGATTAACATTTACGATTTAAAATATGCCAATCGGCTATAATTTATTTTGATGTAGCCTGTGGTTGATACTTAACCATTTAAGGTTGATATATAACCCCTATCCACATTAGTTTTCGAATTCTGTATACATATTTCGACAACTAAGTTGTCATCATCAGGTGTACCGTCGAAAACCAAAACGCACACAATGCAAGTGTGTGTTTTGGCTTTCGACGATACAGATCGTGCACGGAATTTGTTTCCTACGAGTTTTGCCGTAGTGCCGGGTGGAACACTATTTAATTATCTGCTGATGATGACAACTTATTTGTCGAAATACATATACAGAATATGAAAACTAATGTGGAAAGGGATTCTATATCAACCATAAGTAATTAAATGTAGTTTATTGATTATTAAATATTACTGAATTAATTAACACAAAATATTTCGAATTGTAACTAGAAAAGGTCTACAAGAATTTTTAAAATTTTCGAATATTGAAAAAGTACAAGGGGCTATTGTTATATAGTTAGCCTTGAAAGTGTAGTAGATAACTTCGAACAAAGTTAGTATGATTACAACTATAACGTTTCGACAATAAGCTGTCAAAGTTTGACGTCGATACATTTAATGGTGATAAAACGGTTAGGTTTCAGCATATCTGAGCAAAAACTAGGATAAAAAAAGTCGAGTTTCGTTTTGTTATTAAGTATTTATTATATTTATAGTATAAAGGATTATCGGGTAAAAAATGTTTGCTGACACGACTAAAAACTTTGATATCAGTATCTTTCATATGCCGCTATTAAAAGCTGGGTTGGGTGTTTAAGTAAAAATTAGACGTTTCAAAGATGAATACTCTTGGAAGACCAATTTCTGTACCAAGAATTGATTCTGCCCATGATATAATTTTAGAAGACCAACGAAGTGGGCTCTAGCACATTACAGAAGCATTGTATGCTTCCTATGAGCCTATATTTCACATGGTTCATAGGAAAAATGCCGCAAAACAATGCTCTTGCTCACGAATCTTTAATTGCACTGTAAAATAAAGACATTGATTTAAAATTGATTATTCTTTCTATTCTACAGATTTAACTTCGTTAACTTCGTTTATTATCTATTTTCAAAATTCAAAAAATATTTGAAGCGTAAATGATTTTCGACAAATGGCGAAGCCACATGTGCCTTTGAGAAATTTTTTTGAGGGCTTAAAATACTCTTCAATACCCCTTTTTAATACGCAGTGTTTTTCATCTGATAATATGTACAGTCAAAAGTAATGATTATAGTAAACGTACGAAGAAACTAGAACGATCGTCACAGACGTAGCAGCACAAGTTAACTCAACACGCAAAAAAAATGCTGGAAACCCAACCAAATTTCTTATCCAAAACATTCATAATTTTCATGGGTCAACATTTGGTAAAAGATCCTGGATTTAATATGTAAATAAAGAAGAGACTTGAAGGTAGGTTTATAATCCAAACTCAAAATTTCGAAATCCCTAGTAACATTAGTAATCTCCCACAATCTTTCAAGCCAAAGTATACGCGCAGTACTTAACATTTGAGACAATTTGGAAAAAAGATGTAAAAGAAGCAATCGTATATAACAAAATATAGTTTTCAGTAATTTATCTTCTTTAATGTCGGATTAGGTTTGCCTAATTGACCATCTGGCACGTACACAATAGAACTTAACGGAATGGTCTAAATGAATCACTTAATTTACGCGTATCTATGTACACCAAATCATACTCGACTAATCTGAAATGTGTAATTGTAGGTAATTATATGAATTAATTCGCAATATAATTAATTAAGCACGCGAAACACATTATTATTTTGTAATTAATCAAGTAAACAGATCATTATTGACTTGACGCGTATAAAAGCATTGACAAGTAATTATCTTCGTCAATGCTATTGCTGTGACATTAACGTGACTTCTTCAAATTAAAATTCCATTAATAAAAATTTCGAGCAGCTCCTCTCAAATGCGAATACTTTTAAAACGCAATCCACGATAGAAAAGTTTTTTAATCTTTATTATCGAGTTTCTAAATAATCTGAAAACCGTTGTTGAATAAAAACGGTAAACAAAGGTTAAGTAATATGCAATATGGCACATCTTAAATAGCAATTTAAGTATTTAATACTGTGGCAAGTTAAATGTTCTGAATGCTGCATTCGTCGGAAGAGTAATCTCCTTTGTGTTTCAATATTTATATTAATCTGTTCTCCTTGCATTATAACCATTGATTTACTATTACAGTAGTTGACCTTGTAGATAGATACTGCCACTGGGTCCAGAATGACGTAGCTGCTATTTGTCTTTTCTAAACTCCATGTAATAATAATTTAAAATCAATAAAAACATTAAATAAACATGCCCTCTTTCACCATATCTAGTTCAGCGATAAGTGATGTAAGACCTACATAATTTCTGCTACCTGTTGGTACTCTGTGAATCTAGAATGACGTAGCTGCTATTTACCGCTTGTAAATTCCATTTAATTATAATTTAAAATCAATAAAAGCATTAAATCAATATGTTTTCTTTACTAAATATCTAGTTTAGCGGTAAATGATGTAAGACCTATATATTTTCGACTACCTGTTGGTACTCTGTGAATCCAGAATGACGTAGCTGCTATTTACCTCTTGTAAATTCCATTTAATAATAATTCAAAATCAATGGAAACATTAAATAAACATGCCTTCTTTCACCATAATTAGTTCAGCAGTAAGTGATGTAAGATCTACATATTTTCTACTTCCTGTTGGTACTCTGTGGTTCCAGAATGACGTAGCTGCCATTGACCTTTCCTAAACTCCATTTAATAATAATTTAAAATCAATAAAACCAGTAAATAAACATGTCTTCTATACTGCGTATCTAGTTCAACGGTAAGTAAAGCAACACAAATTTTCTGCTACCTGTTGGTACACTGTGAATCCAGATTGACGTAGCTGGCATTTATCATTTCTAAACTCTATTGATTAATATTTTTTATTCAATAAATACAATAAATAAACATCCCTCTTTACTACATATCTAGTTCTGCGGTAGATGATGTAACACACATATTTTCTGCTACCTGTTGGTACTCTATGAATCCAGAATGACGTAGCTGATTGGATTATGTTTTTATTATTATTAGAGAACGGTCTTATACTTTTTAAAATCCTTCCATTTCATTTTCTCTTGATTCTTCTTTTTATTTTCCTACGGTTATTTTTTTTTCTGTTCGTCATTATCTTCTACTTGATTTAATTCACTCTAACATTGCTTTAAATTTGTCACATTTTCAATTTTTGCTACCAATCTTATCATTTCTTCTTTAATTATATCGTTTCCGATCTGGTTTGCTACTGTTTTTCTATGCCTCCATTATATTATTTCATTTTATCTTTGTTTTCGTCATCGCGTCCATATTCTGTATTCAGAAGAAATTTTAATTTTGTTGCGTAATGCCGACGCTGCTGGGTTATATTATACTTAGAATGAGGTACTAACCCAGTAGCGTCGGCAAGTTAGTTGTTGAATGTAATTTTCTTAAGCATAGTCTTCGCCTTTAAAATATTTGGTTCGCTTTTCACTTTTTCGCTTTTTGTGGAAGATTCTTTTTATAAAGTTTTTTGGACTTACGTACTTAACCTAATATCTCTGTTTGTTCCTCGGTTCAATTTTAGGTATGTCAGTACCTTTTCAGTTCTATTTACATCCAACATACTTTGGATTCGAAATATAATGTAAATATATAGACAACGTAGCACTGGTCCTAGCATTTTCTTAAAATGCACGTGCATTTTATTGGAGACTATACTTCATCAAGTTTCATACAAAATATTCGTACAAATGTGTAAGGTTTTAATATTTCAACATTTAGTTTTGCACTTTTCGCAATATCATTTTAAAAATAACAAGATTTCTGGCGTTTGAAAAACTTTAGAAATCCCTTGGCCATTATGGGTTTCTTAAAAATAAAGATAACTTCTTATTTATCTATGTCTATTAGAAATCTAATCACATCATCTAAATGACTAATTCCAACCTGAAGAATTAGATTGTTGCCGGATTGTTGTCAAGTGCCGAACTATGCAAACATTCTTGGAAACATCTCGCTTGTAAATCTATGAAGAGTCGATGCTCTCTAACGCTGAATACAATGATTGTTAAAATAACATTCTAAAGAATTTCTAGCAACTCTAATATGTTAGAAGTGTTGACATGAAAACTACCGGTACATCATAAGCAATAGTTTTTTGCTTAAATTTGCTCTTGCCTTTATGATCCGAGAAAATTTGTGCAGGTAAATCCTTTAAATTTGTAATTTGTAGTAGACAACTAACTCGTAATTATAAAAATGATTTATTCTACTGACAATATCTAGAAGTGATATTGAAATAATACATAGTGGCATAGCGAAAAGAGTTTAGTAATCAACAGCAAATTTTAGTGGTTTTTGGGTTTTAATTGTGAAACCTTAGTTCTACAAATGCAAAGTTGCTTCGACGATGCTAACTGGAAATGAATGAATAATACGAAAACTATCTTTTAGGGTTTGGACCATTTAATTAATACGATTCGGAATGCATTTGACCTCGTTCATCTACAATATCTCGAGGAATTAAAGGATATACAAAAATAATAAAACAATCAGAAAAAAACGTTGCCAATAATCCAACGGTACTGGAAAAGAAATTTATTTTGAACGCGCTGTGTACGATAGCTACTGCCAAAAGAGACGAAGAAGCTTACAAAGTATATAGAGGATATAAGAACTATATAGAGTTAGTCAATAATACGAAACGTACTGCAAATGCTTAATATATACAGAATACAAATAACAGATATATAACTATAATGGAGTGTAATTCATACAAACACGAAAACAAACAAAAGAAATACAGGAATACCAATTCATTTATTTTAAATAATTTTCCTATATATATATATATATATATATATATATATCAAATATGGATTTGCATACAAGGAAACAAGGAAATCGCTTTATTTCAGTGAAACTGATGAATTTAAAGTAACCATAACCATTAAAACCCTTACGAAAAACCTTACACAAAATATAAACATATATCTTACACGAAATTGTTTACGAAATCACCTATCCATTTACGGATTATTTCAAATCGAATACTAACCTTGAAAGAAATAACTATCTGGCCAGCAAATAACACCGTTATAGGATAAAAACAGGTTAACTACAATGAGATTATTAAAAGTGAATCAGACGACTATTGAGGCATTTGATAACCAGGAAGAGATTGAACTGATTTACTATGACCTCAGTAAAGCTTTCGACATAGTAAGGCACAACATATTCTTGATGAATTATATTATTACGGTGTCAGAGTTATATACCACGGCCAAAAGACGTCGAAGAAGGTGCCAGAGAAGAGGGGGTTCCACGAGAGTCCATACTTGTCCCCTTGGTGTTTATAATTATATAACTATAAATGACTTACTAGATATTACACCAGTAAGAACCTCGTTGTATATCGATGACGCGGGAAAAGTAAACCTGAAAACAAATGTAGCATTGAAGGAAACCAAAAAATGGTTTCAAATAAATGGGTTAAAATTAAATGAAAAAAAAAAACACAACATCTGTAGTTTTCGATAAAGAATGAGCCGTTTATTGCCGATTATATCAAATACTTGGGACTGACTTTAGTTAGCAAGCTTTCTTGGACGATGCATGTGAAAGAATTAGCAAAGAGTTTAACAATATGTGTCCACACTATTCAAAGAATGAAAGCAATGGCAACAACGGCAAAGACTGCCTACTACTCCAACTTCGAAGCTAAATTAACTTAGGGTATTTTTTCTGAGCTACTTCACCTGCAGCAGAATGGATATTCGTTCTTCAAAAGGGTGCCATCAGAGCTGTTTGCGACTTAAAGAAGAGGGAAAGCTGTAGAACATATTTCATGTGAGAACAAATACTTATGTTTCCATGTTTGTATGCACTTGCCTGTCTCAAATTTGTGCTCAACAACTACGATCAGTTTAAGATAAACGGCAAAATGCACGAATACAGTACCCACACTAAAAGTCCCAAGCAAATACCCTACCATAGGATCCAAGAATCGCGAAGATTACTGAGATTCAGAAATTTATAATAAATTTAGTCATCTTCATTCACAGAACACTTTATAATTTATAAATCAATTGAAACAAATTTTATTAAATGTTAGCCTTTATTGAGTTGATGAATTTTTAGCACACAGCTTTTAATTAATTTTGTATTTTTTATCGTGTTTCTGTTAGTTTTACGTGTCACTGGAGTTTGTCCAATACCTTGTAAATACTTGTATGTGTTATCAAATACTGTATATTCATCTTTCACGAAATGTTTTAATTGCATTATATAAAAATATATATAACTATCCAATCCAAGAAAGTTTCTTTATATTTATCAAATAATTCATTGCAAATTAAATTATAAATTTCCAATTAATTTATTCCAACATACTAAATCGAGACTTACATAGAACTAATTTCATTTAAGGCAGTCTACTGAATAAAACTTAAAAGTTCGCACTGCGGCGTGTTTCCAGACAATATATTTGAAACCGTTGTTAAAAAATACCCTAAAATAGCTATCTGCAACAATTAAACAATTTAGGTCTAAAAACACGACAGATTTAAAAAAAGCCTAGTACCCATAAAATGTCCCGAGGGAAATTCACTATGTTGCTTGTTAATTGAAGCGTTTATAATTAGATTTGGGTCGTTTTTTAAAAAAAGAACTTCAATGCAACAGTAAATGATGCGCGAGTAATGCATTGACTGGAATTTGGCCAGAAACTAAAGGATGAGTGTATTTTAAAACCACATCGATATTCACTTTATAAACTCGTGTTTTTGTTCTCATTGAATTTGATAATTTAATATAAGCGATGAAATTTATGGAAGTAAAGAAGGAAAACATGGATGCATTATCGTTCATAGCTCCCTATTTTAATTTCGCATTCATTCTTATTACGCAGCTTATACTAGACGCTCGTGCGGTAGCCATGAAAATATTTATTAAGCATTTATTGTCCTGCCTTACAATAGACGAACAAAGGAGGCGTAGCGATTTCATTTACACAATTTCGGAATATAATGGAAAATCCATTCATTTAAATATATTTAATTCCTTCAATGGTTGGCAGAATTTAGTTCATACACAATATAAAATAGGAAAATAGAAAAATATTCTGAGAAAAGTATTACGGAAGACAAAGATCAATGCCCGTATTTTACATTAAATATAATGTATTCCAACACACGAGGGTGGAATAAAAATTAAAAAGAAAACTTCGCGGCTTAAAATTGCGTTTGTTTTTCGGTATAATACCCTGCCACCTATATAGATTTTGAGCAGTGATGATCCAAAGTCTCTGTGCCTTGATAAAATATCAATTTCATTAAAATAATCACTCATAGCATCGTTTTTCGCTGTAAATTTTTAATTAGCAAGGTATGTTTTTAGGGACGTGGTAATCCGACGGTACTAAATCCAGCGCTTATAAAACCAAGTCTAGTTCGCTAAATTTTACCATAGCAACAATACTTGTGCCAAGCCGTGACTTTTTTTGGTAAAAAGTGAATTTTTCTTACATAAACTAGAACTCCTTTAATTAATTTTTTGCTTGAAATTATCTAAAAGACTCGCTTAATATCCGTGGTGATTGTATTACTTTTCAAGAGCTAATCAATAGAAAAATGCCTTTTGCGTCCAAAACAAACATTATTTGTATGAGGCCGTGAATTTTCTTGGTGGAAAATTATTTTTTCTTGACTAAACCAGAACTTTCCATTAATGTTTTGATCTTAAAAGACAAGAAAGACCCTTACCACTTCCATGTTTGTATTTTGTATACGTATTTCGACAACTAAGTTGTCGTTATCGATAGATAATTAATCACAGTATTGCACATGGATTCACAATAATGCTTGCACAGAAAAAATTTCGCATACTGTTCCCACCAAAACCAAAACATTATCGTTCACAAGACATAAGCCAATATTTCTTAATCTTGAGAGCTAACGCTTATACGAAGGTAACCGTTCATACTTCGGAAACAGCAAACAAAAAACAAATTTTATTATCGACAATAGTTTTATTGCTTTTCAAAATATTCTCCTTGAAAATCAATGCACTTTTTCATTCGTTTAAACCAATCCGAAAAGCATTGCTACCACTGTGAAGGCAGTATCTCCAAAATAAGAGTTTTTAATGTCTCAACTGCCTCTGCAGGCGTAGAAAACCGTTGACCACGAAGTTTATTCTTCATGTGTGGGAACGAAAAGAAATCACAGGGTGCTAGATTAGGGCTGTACAATGGTTTGCTCATCAATTAAATGTTTCGCCTGGTCAAATATTCAATTGTTTGAACCGACCTGTGAGAGCTCGCATTGTCATAGTGGAAAATAATCTATCGTTTTCGGTTTGTTTTCCTTATTTTTTCAAAAACTTTTGGCAAACAAATAGTTGTGTACCATTGGGAATTGACCGCTCTACAACTCTCTAAAGGCACGGTTGCGATGTGATCGGTTTTTCAGAAAAAACAGGCGACCATTTGTTTTGATGTGCTTCGAGCGCGAACAAGCTTTTGGCTCACCTTGGAATACCCACACAGTCGACTGCCGTTTACTATCGGACTCATACGTATATATCCAAGTTCATCACCCGTGACAACTTTATAAATGTTCTTTGAAGCACCACCATTGTTTTTTTTTGTGCATTTCTTGGCACCAGTCGACGCGAGTCCTTTTTTGAGCGGTTGTCAAATTATGTGGTACCCAACGTGAACCTAGCTTCTTAACGGCTAAATGTTCATGCAGGATCATATGCCCGCTGGTGTTACTAATACCTAGTGATGCCTGGATCTCCTGGTATGTCGCATGATGGTCTTGCATTAGCAATTCAGACACCGCATTAATGTTTTCCGACACAACAACATTTGTGGGACGACCTTCACGAAATTCATAGTCCAAAGAACGCCGTCCAAGTTTCAATTCACTATACCAACGATATATGGTGATTCACCACCATATAAAGAATTCTGCTCGTCGATGCATTCTTGTTGAGATAGTCCACGCCGAAAGGTATACAAAATAATTGCACGAAAATGTTCGCGAATTAATTCTATTTTTTCGCTGATATAAAATTTTCAAGTTATTTTCAACAATATAAATAGCGACCGGATAATAAAACTGTCAAGGTAAATATATTGTCAAATATGACAAACTTCACGATGCAATCATCAGATCGGGGCAACACTAACAGTATTGCCAGCTCCCGAAATATAAACAGCTACCCTCCCCCCTCCTCCCCTATATAAAAATATTTAAAATACTTTATTTTTTCTATCAGATTAGATTGCTCGAGATGGTCATAGAATCTATTCAACTGCGACCTTTTCAAATCTATTGTGACCCTAATGTTTCATTAGAGTTCATTCTCTTGCTTCATTCTTTTTATTAGAACCTAGAAACTTTGTGAACAGTTTTTTACATGTAGTTACGTTTCAGAGCATTCATATCCCATTTGTTGAAATCGCGTTCTTGTCTAGACTTATATTGACATATTACGTGGATCGCGTTGTGCTCTTCGTCTTGACAGAATCTACATATGAGGTAGAAAACGCTTTGTGGTTTAAACGTACGAATATCCAAAGAAAAGAACGAAAACGTGTCGTCTCGCCAAGCACTTTAAATTTGGTCATTGCTATTCGGCGAATGTTATAAGAATCAGGTAAATGTTAACAACTTGTTTACGATGCGTTTCGGGTATATTAACTCTCCTTAGGGAAACTTTGGTGTTGTTAATAAACGAATCTTGGTGAGTTTATCGTACATTTCCGACAGAGTAAAATGATGAAAAAACAATTCCTCTCTCTCTCGTCCAAATGCACGAATGTCCGAACGAGAGACCAAAGCCACATCGTGTAGCCAAGTGGATAACTAAGTTACCATGCTGCGTGTATAGACCAACACTTTAAACTTGGATATTTCCATTCGGCAAATGATATAAGAATCAGTTAAATGTTAATAACAACTTGTTTACGATGCGTTTAGAGTATATTAAATCCCTTCAGGTAAACTCGGTGTTATTAACGAAGGATTCTTTGTTGGTTTATCAGTACAGTAAAATGATGAAAAAACGCATTATTTTTGCATTATTTCACTGTAATAAATGTTTGTGTGTGTGCGTGTTACTTTTATGTAATCTTCTAAGCTTATAAGTAGTTTATGTACATTATTTATCTCTTTCGATAACAAAAGCCCTTAAAAAGTAACATAATGACAAGAAGTCGAATTTGAGGATTCCGAGAAATGACGACCCTAATTAAAGATACTATGCTATTTGAAGTGAAGAAATCACGTTACCTCACTGCGTTGACGATATTAACACGTAGAGAAAGACGAGTTGCACGGTGGCTGTTTTTCCCGACAGTCAAGCAAGACTGAAAGAATTCGATTCAGTGAAAGTGAACTCTAAACTTGTTTAGAATTGTGTTTGCGCCCTGAATAAGCTCAGAAATCAGAGGAAAGTAACAATAGTCGGGATCTCGTAGCGCGAAAGCTGTAGTGTTAATGAAAATTCGCTTTCTCATTAACACTACAGCCTTCGCGCCACGAGATTCCGACTATTGTTACTTTCCTCCGATTTCTGAGCTTTGCTTATGACATTCATAGGAATGACGCCTTACTGTAACATCACAAAAACTAGCGTTAAAATGTGGGTGAAAATATATCGCCTAAAGAATTATTCAAGCCAAAAACAGCACAGAACATCTCCTTAGAGAACGGTCGCCCAAATTTGCAGAGAACCTACTAAGTAAGAACAGAAAGTTTTTAGGGTTTTTAGGATGACCTAAGTGCTTGGTAATAGAAACCATATGTAGATTCTGAACGTTATAAGAATCATTCAAATGTTAATAATTTGTTTACGACTCGCTTCGATTGTACTAACTCTCTTGAAATAAATTCTGGTGTTATTAACGAACTTTCATTGTGGGTTTATCGTACCTTTTCGATGCAGTAAAATAATGAAAAAACGTGTGTTTTCATCATTTCATTTTACTGTATTATTTTACTGTACCGAAAGAGTACGATAAACCAACAAAGAAGCGTTTGTTAATAACACCAGAGTTTACCTAAAGAGAGCTAATATACTCGACACAAGTCGTAAACAAGGTGCCATTAACATTTGAATGATTTTTATAACGTTCACCTAATGGTAATGGCCAAGTTTGAAGTGTACATCTATAATATCTATGCACGCATCATGGTAACTTGGTTATCTATCTGGCGAAACAACACGACTTCGTTCTTTCGTTCGGATATTCATGTGTTTGGAGGAGCGGGGGATGTATTATTTTTTCATCATTTTACTGTATCGAAAAGGTACGACCAAACGAATCGTTTAATAACACCAGAGTTTACATAAACAGAACTAATATACTTAAAACGCGTCATGAACAAGGTGTTATTAACATTTGAATAATTCTTATAACGTCCACCCAATACCAATGGGCAAGTTTGAAGTGTTCGTGTATACACGTATCATGATAACTTAGTTATCTATTTGGGGAGACAACACGGCTTCGTTCTTTCATTCGTACATTCGAAAGTTTACACGAGAAAGGGAGGTATTGTTTTTTCATCATATGTAGATTCTGCCAAGTCGAAGAGGAAACCGCGAAACACGTGCTATGTCAATATAAAACTAGGCAAGAACGCGATTTCTACAAAAGGGATATAAATATCTTGAAGCGGAACTATAGGCAGAAAAACTGTTCACAAAGCTTCCAGATTATAATTAAAAGCATGTAGCTAGAAAATGAAATCTAATGAGACACGAAGATCACGATAAATCTGGAAAGGTCGCAGTCAAATAGATTCTATGACCATCTTAAGTAATCCAATCTAATAGAAAAGACAAAGTATTTTAAACAATTTTGTATGGCCCGTAAAACTTGACCAAACAACCACCTGTGTTAACGACCGCATTTTATTAAGTCCAATTCAATACTAAAGTATTACTTAGCTCGTCTAGAAAGACCACCACTCGAAATTAAATTTAAAATGTTTATAGCCGCTAAATCCTTAAACGACTGCGAATTACTTCAAGTTCAAATTAATAAAATAAAATCGTGGTGTAATAACAATAAACTACAGATGATTGTAAGGAAGTGTAATGTTATTCGTTTTACTAGGAAATTAAATCCTATCCACTACTCCTACACTTATACTAGCACTGACTTGAATCGATGCATTTCAATTAAAGATTAGGTGTACATTATGACAGGAAGTTTCCTTACTATTGTTTTGGGCCAGCTTTGAACAAGTGATTGTTTGAATTTATTTTTATTTTGCTCTATTTTGGAATGTAAATTTCTATTATACAATAAATCATTATTATTATTATTATTATTATTATTATTATTATTATTATTATTATTATTATTAATACCTATATGTGTAAATTAATACATCATTAGTTTGATTGATTTGTATTATAGAATCGGATATTTTACGATAACCGAGTACTATTTGTATAAGGAATATGTGTATAGGTAGTAATCAGTAATATTTATAATTGATACAAAATGGGGAACAATTACGAATCGAAAATTTAAAAATATTAAACTAGAACTTCGAAATCGAATATGCAAAAGTACGGGCTTTTGAAATATCGGAATTACTTATACAAACCAACTGAATCAGTTGTTCACGCCTCCGTGTCGTAAATAGTGGCAGAATATATAGAATTTACACATTTAGTAAAACCTTCTTGCGGATGTCGCTGTGTTGTAGTTTTTGTATTCATTTCCGTGTTCATACTGCTAACTTATCCCTCCACTGTCGCCCTCCCTTTATATACTCGCTTTACGTGTTTATCGTCCTCCATTGACCATGACGGATTCTTGTAGTAGGCTCTTCCATGTTTTGTTGAATCTATAACTGTCCTCACAGCCGAAGTTTGGAGCTTCTTTATCTCGATGATTCTTCGATGGTAGTTTCTTCTAATGGCTAATACTTTCGCTTTTTCAAAGTTTATCTTGCCTCTTCTCGCAAACATGTTCTGCAGCTACTGATTGCCCAAAGCTTTTCTCTGATGATCTTCAAATTCTTTGTTCAATCGATCATCTTGTTTATCCAACGACGCAGCTCTTCTCTTAGTATCATATTAAATTGTAGACTCCTAGAAAGTCGTGTTAAATGACGGGTGCAGTACTAAAATATATTATACGAAGAAAAACGACAACGGAGAAAATCAATCTAATATCAGATCTTGAAAAATTTGACAGAATTAATAGCGAAACGTCGATAGATGTTATGACAACACGGTGAAGTCTCCCAAATAAATTGTATACAAGTGACACCGGTAGTAAAAACCTACCTAATTTTAATTTACATACTTATTGAATCCACCTTATTATACTCATTTTACACTCAACATATTCACAATGTATGTTGTCAATACTTACACTTATACATATGTTCATACACCATACATATATGCATATATATTTTTTTTAATTACAAATTTTTCGTAATGCTTCACAAATACATAAATTTTTGTAAAGAATATCAATAGAATAAATACTAGATACTATCAATACAGATGTATTACTACATATGTACATGATATGCATAATCGTTATATGATATTTGCATAAATAAATAATCATAGTTGTCGTTAAAAACACTTTGTACAAAAACCGAAAGAACTGACATCTGGAACTAAGAGAACTGACATCCGGGACTGCCATCAGGATTTACTGGTAAGCATCGATGTTAAATCATTATTTACCAAAGTCCCTTTATCTGATACCACATAAATAATCCGATAAATCCCATCCTCTAATAACCACTCCGACGACATAACTGACCTAATATACACCTGTCTAGCCTCTATCCGCCACCAATTCCTTGACCACTGCTAGGAATAAATGTCTGGTGCAGCTATGGTTCCCCTACACGTTCTCCTATTGTCACCAATATATTCACGGAGGCGTTAGAATAAGAAATCCATTATTCCTATAACCGAAAATCGAAATGTTGATTTAGATATGTTGGTGATATCTTTGTTGTTTGGCCTCATGGATATACTCCTTGAACATCAAGTTGTCTAAATTTTCAACGCAGTCCCATTCACTTTACTATGGAGATAGAGTCGAAGGGTTCCTTTCTTAGATATCATGGTGAAACTTCTTACTTGGCATATATTCGTTCGTATTCTGTTTATCACAAACCTAGATATATCGAAACACCCATTTTCATCATTACTTAACCTAAAAACTTAGTGAGGTAAACTTCTTAATATGAAGAACTTTCCCCATATCTACATTTAATTTACCACGCCAAGAACTAAGTCATATAATTAAAATCCTTGTCAATAGGAAATATATTCGGCAAGATATCCACTGTACCATCTTAACCCAAGACAGTCCAGTTCTGTTTCACAATTCATTTCTATTTCCAATGTCAATTCGCCTTAGATCCAAGGTGTCACTTACCGTATTAATAGGATCTTTCTAAGACACAATATCAAAATAATCATCAAATCCCATTCCTCACTACCAGGTATCTTCCCTGTCAAAAACTGTAACTATCTAGAAACATCTGGTTTTTATAGGATTCCATACAAGTGTGGTAGTGTGTACATCTGTGAACACAAAATATTCGATTAGCACTTGTAACGATCATTATACTGGAACGTTATGCGCAGCCAAGTCTGTAGTTGCTGAACACAGATTAAAAACCAAATATCAAATTCGATTTTGTTCCAAAAATACCCTGACAATAACAAAAGTGCTGACGACTACCCTTTACCCAACGCGTGGAATACCTGAACCAATTCTTCTTGCCGAACTAAAGGACCTTAAGAATAGTGTAGCAATGAGAAAATCATTAACAACCTCGAGGATATTCCTTGCAAAAGAAAACGCAATATCGACAAGTAAAGCAGCAGTGAGCAGAGACGTGGTTTCGGTTCAGAAGTCCAAAAGAAACTTGAGTCACTAATACTTGTTTGTTAATGATATGTGTGATGTTCCTTCTCAACGTATATTTTCTGTACTGAACATCTGAAGAATTTCAGAGAAATAAACAATCTCAATAAGTACATATGTCTAATACCGTAAGAGGAGTTTTAAAAGAGTTTGCAAACAAGTTAAATACAATTATATCTAAATGTAAACTTATGACCTTAGTGGGCAAGTTGTCGATATTTAAACTCTATCTAGTTCAAAGCAAAATGATTCAAAAACACAATATTTCCTTAGTGTAACAATCGACACATTCTCTAAAAAATGAGAGACTGTGGGTTCTAATCTCATTGAAGTCAAATTTCTTCAATAAAATTAGTTTAATAATGCTAGTGATAAACTAAGTAAAATGCACGAACACATTTAATAAAAAATATAAACAATTACCAATTTCTTCATTATGAAAACGAAAAATCATGTGTTTAAAACGTACAAGGGGCCGATACCATGTTCTGGCCTCTATGAGTTCCTAGAAGATACGACCGTTAAAAGAGGTCCATAAGTAAGCTGGGACGTACACTAGTACATGTATTAGACTAGAATGTATTGACTTATAGGTTCCTTGTGTAAACCAGTACGTGTTTGGTTTTGACGAAAGTAATAAGCAGATTTTCTTTCTAAGCTTTACCGCGGATCTTGGCGCGACACTGGTTAATAATCTACTGATGATAACAGCTTAGTTTTCGAAATACGTATACAGAGTAGGATCGTTTATGTAGTAAGGTTTTTTTGTCTTTTTAATTAATATGATGTATTATTAATGTAGATATACATAAACTACTAAAAGCTACTACAATAGGAGTAGATTTATTTAACGCTTATGTACATAAAATCTCGATTCTTGTTTTCGATTACTATTTTTATCGATTACAATGTCTCGATTCTAACAATTCGAAAAATGGGTTATTTGATCATCTCGATTGAACAGAAATTTTTACCTGATTTTGCTCACCATTATTATAAACACTATTTTACTACAAATAAAGATATGTAACTATGAGTTGATTTTAATAAACAAGAGTTAATAATAATAAAACTTAGAACATTTTTTTTATTCTTTATTCTCTTTAAATTTTTTTACACCGCCAGAGTTAACGTGTTTAGAACTCCTATATCATTAAAACTACACCACTTGAAAGTTATAGTGATTGTTGCTATTATGAAGCTAAAAGTATCTACAGAAAACATCAGAAACATGAGATGCATTAAATTGTGGCTCATATCTTTCCATAACTGCTTTTTCCTACTTTTTCATTAAAACTACAGAAATAAATTCCAATAAGAATATCGGAATGGAAGAATAAGTAAACAAGTAAACAACCACAAATACTTAAATCCAACAAGAAGAAATCCGAGAGAGAAGAAATAAAAGATACGGTAGATGTTCAACACACTGAAATCAATACTTTAAAAAAAATAAATCCAAGTATTTCTTTTTTTGTTGAAAATAAAAATTGTCAAAACCAATTATTAATATATGGTACATAAGTGAATTATAGACAATCAGCAGAAATAATAAAGGTTGAATTAATGTAACTGAACTTAGATTTCTAAAAAAAGAAGACTGGAAGAGATTAAAATGCACACAAGGAGGAGAAGAGGTAAAATAATTCAAGCCAGATCACAATTGGAAAGACGACGTATGCATTTCAGCAACAGAGGAGAGAATTGTTTTGCATTGTTTGCATTCGGGATTATTCCCCATATTGCCACGATAATAAACTGTTAAAAATAATATGAAAGTAAATGCTATAAGCCAATCCTAGGGAATTATTGCAAATGACATGCTTCATGTCTTGAGTATATCTGGTGATTTTCACTGAACAAAACAGCATTTGTTCATAATAGGTGTTAGTCTTCCTAATAGAATAATATTCTACTGCATTAGTTATTTTGGGTTTGTTCCTTCATCTTTGATTCTAATAAATTCTAACTTACACGTTCGCAGATGCTATGTTTTCTAGAATAGTTTATCTTCGAATGAATTTATACATAGAGGTGTTCGTCAATTATCCAATTTTTGTCTATGCTGATGATGTTAAAATTTAGAACAATATCAAGACCATTTGCGACTTTTCATCTTCAGGACAGCCTCGACAAGTTGTTTAATTGATGTAGTTGTTTTAAACTAAATTTAAACATTGAGAAATGTATCTGTATTTCTTCTCCCATTAGTTATGCTTATAGTATTGATTATAATCTTCTGTTGAGAAAATCAGAGATTGGGATCTTGGCATATTTTTTGATGTCGAATTTACTTCTAAAACTTATATCAAATCTGTTTGCTCTGATGCGTTTAGGTCACTTGATTTTATTATGCGGGTTTTTCTTTATTTTAGCTATATTAACCAATCAAACCCCTTTAATATGCTTTTGTTCTAAGTAAGCATGAATATGCAATTTAAACGTCTGACTTATTGAGCTGGTATGGTATGGTTTCGTTGTCTTATCAAGGAGGCCTTTATTGGTTTCTGATGGGCCTCATTAATAATATTGTGAGTTGCTCGTACATTTTGCAGAAGCACCCAATATTATTTCATGCCCACAATCCAGAAGTTAAATGTCTGACTTGTTAAGCTGGCATGGCACGGCTTCGTTTCCTTATCAAGGAGGCCTTTATTGATTTCTGAAGAGCCTCATTAATAATAGTGTGAATTGCTGTTACATCCTGCAGAAGCGCCCATTTTATTCCATGCCTACAATCCAGCATTGATCCAGTATCCATCTGTACCAAGAAGAAGCTGCTTACAGAAGACACCTATGAATGTAGTATACGGTATCGGCAACAAAATCACGAACTTAATATTTAATTAATTGCATTTAGTTAATTATATTTTTGTCTCTTCTTCAAATATTTTTATTTACGTTTTTCCGTTTTGCTGTCTAGATTTTTGTTAATCAATAGAAGTAACTGCTTTCGATAATGTAACTACTTTTTTTATTTTATTTTTAATTATTTTTTGCATCTATTCCAACATTTGTCATGTCATTCTGTAAATAAGACCTCATTTGTTGGGTAAGAAAGTTTTTATTATCATTGTGGTAGTAGCATAGACGATTGATTCAATAGTTTTAGATTTACGTAAATGCAATAGGAATAGTCGATATTTGAAACTGTCGATGGCGGCGCGATATATCCTTGATTGCTTATGGTCCTTGTACTATTGTCGACTATTAATAGCCATTCCATTTTTTGCATAATAACATATGTCAATTTAGTAGCACGACTTATAAATGCCTCCAGTGTACTTGCCAGTTGTTTACCAGCATATGTATTTAATACAGGTAATTATGATATCATTTAGTACTTTTCCCATTAACGCATTTCCAGTATTAATAGCTTCTTTTGATATACTCTATGCTTCAATATTCTTTTGATCCAGTAGAAGAGAAAAACTTTGTATGAAAAGATTAACGGAATGTTATAGTCGAGAAAACTATTAAAGAAATAAACGAACTTGATTCCACAGTCCTGCATTGTAAAACAGATGAACATGGTACTAAGTAAGTAATTAATTTAATATTGACTTAATTTTTCATTATAGTTTGCGCTCGTATATTAATTGTCTGCTCAAAGAAAAAGAATAATGTTTTTCGATCAATATTGCATTCCCCTTTACATTTCTGATAATTTTAAATAATCTAATGTTTATCATAAGTCATCCTGTCCTAATCTTATGTAAAATATTTGGTAGTTAATATACTTAAAACATCAACTTGCATCTTACAAAATAGCGTTTATCATTTCTTCCTTTACAATTATGATATTAATTCAGTGGAATGTACATCAGTTTACCGAATCAATCAAATAGTAAACAAAAAAATAAGGTTTAGCAAATCGTACTTACTCTATTAAATTTGAACTTCAATTAGGGCACAGACGTCTGAATGGGAGCTGCCACCGATTCGAAAAGCTCGAAGCTCGACGCAATCAAGACGATATAGGTACTTGGTGAGAAGCAACTGGTAGTTCGGAAGGTCCTCGACCGGCATACAATTTGACGCTCACTGAACCTTCACATATTTCGCAAGAACAATTTTGCGGACACCCAGAAATATTGTCCCCGAACTAATCGCATAACGTCTCTTAGCCGATTAGAATAGTACTTTCCTATTTAATAAATAAAAATTAATTGGATTTTTTAAATGAAAATCGCGGAAATATCGGGATTCCGTTTGGAATAGAATCGATTTCTTACTCCGCGAAAGACAGTTGAATGAAAAATTAAATGTTCGTGATACCGGGTCAAGACGTTAACGATATATTTATTTGCGGACCTATATTTCCCGAAAGCTATTTATCCTGCGTGATTCCACGTTCCGTTTGATAGGGTGGGCAACCGAGCACTGGCCTCTGATCCTGGGTGAAGAGACTCGCGCATGGCCTACTACTACGATTCCCCAGATTCACTAATGTTGCACATTTTCCATGTATATACCTGAAGTTCATCAGCCGTGCTAGACTGGCCCGACAGCATCCAGACGGCTCACTGACCGACCAATATAAATTCCTGGATGTACGAGAAGTTTTTGTGTATTTTACGATTCTACAATTTAATTACAAACATATTAAAACAGTAAAAAATTGTTATTCGTCATTTTTTCGTAGAGCACACTATCTATTGATGTGATATCAGTAATCAAAAATTTAAAATTCTTTTTATTAAAACATAATTTGAAAATAAAAGATCGAAATACGACAAACGTGTTTTTTTTAATTTAAATCCATAGGATATATTTTAAAATTGCATTAAACGATATTGAGACCCACGGTTATTCACGTTTGTGACGCATGAATTCACAGATAACGAATAATAGGGAATTTTAGATTAAATGCATGGAGGAACTATAGAAAGCGGAGAATTTAGAATACAAATAAAGAAATAAAAGATCCGTTCAATGAACCGAATCTGGTTCAAGTGGTGATGGAACTAGGATGTTTGATAAGAGATAAATAAAAAAAAACAGAAGAAGGAAAAAGAATGACCTCAAAAAAAAGGTGGCTGGATGAAGTTAAGTAAAATTCGAAGAAGGAAAGGGTCACGTTTTGCGAAAAAAAATGCAAAAGTTTGAAGGCAAAGAAGGATGGGAGAAGTCAAAGCCAAGGATCACTAGGTCCACATGATTCTATACAAGGAAGCTTAATTAAGAAGTGGAACATAGTGGAATTTATCTAGCAAGTCACTACCTTGCAGTACCTAATATAAACGATAATATTAAAAGATGATTAAACAATAAAGCAAATAAAAGCGAAATACTTTGGCTTAGCTCAATGAATCGCATTTTTCTCAAGATGAAACGTTAGTTGACGCAAATATATCTGAAACACTTTGGTTAAGCTGAATGGATCGAATTTTTCGCAAACTTTCCGAGTAATCAGTAGAATTACAGTTGCTAAGTCATTCTGGAACTAATCTTGATATTTGCTGCTGAATCGAGTTATTTCTTTTACATAGATGAAACGCTAGTTCACGGGAATTTATATCGTTGGAATGATATCTTGGGGTGTAAGTAATAAGTTTAAATAGTTTCAATTGAAAAAAAATATTTTTAAATGTTATAATTTATATAGACTCATACCTTGTCTCAGAATAAGAAGGAATGATTCAAATATTGCGTCAAAACAATACATATTTTTAAGAGATTTCATTGGTTCTTGAACGAACAAGTTTGATATGGATAAATTAATGTCAGATATTTTTATATAATAAACAAAAAGATTAATATTGTTGACAAACTACTCGCAACTGTTTATGTTTCATTTTTATGGTAAGTTACATTTTTAAGCTGTGTTCCGCGTTATAGCGGGATATTTGAATCACTCTTTCTTATTCTGAGACAAGGTATAGCAGTAATAGTTTCATTTAATAATCGTAGAAGCATGGGGTATCCAGCTGGACATTTTCGGCGATTTTGTAGTTAGTTAAGCTATGAATATTTTGGTTTGCAAATGAATTCCACCATATTATATTCTTCTACCTTATTTCGTTCTTTTTTGTTATTAAAAATACTACCACGTTCTACTTTTTATTTTGCTGTTTTTTCAGCTTTAAATCAGATCTCTATCAAAGTGCTCTCTGTAAAGCAAACCCCTAACTTAATATTCCAATCTAAGTGCTAGTTATTCGTTTTCATGGTACAGCGTCATAACATAATTTTCTACACACTATATTCTAATCATTACGTTCTTGTAAACAAATGTTCCAATAACTTCTAAACATTTTGCTCCATCCATGTCGTTCGTTGCCATTCTGATTTATTCATGCCTCTCTTTAATACCGGCTGCAGCATTTCTAATACGATGACTTGGAGCGTATCAAGTGTTGATTCATACTTTTTAAATCTTATACTTAAGCCGTACAAAATAAATTTTATTAGTTTCTTGTAGTGCAGTCAATAACTTGAAAACAAAAGAGCAACTTTGACAAATTTTTCACGGCATTTTTTCTATGAGCAATGTAAAACACACTTTCGTAGAAAATGCACAGTGTTTCTGCAATAGACAAACCCAATTCGTCGATCTTCTAAAATCATATCATGGATAAAATCAGTATTTTCTAGTGATCACAGAAATTGACGATTGTCATCTTTGACATCTGATTTTCTCTCTTAAATTCCGTAACACATTTTTAATAGTAGTGTGTGAAAGACACTGATCACCTAAGATTTCTGCCATATCAGTAAAAATTTCTTTGGCTGATAACAAAATCTGTTCTTTTTTTCAGATACTATTTTCAAGATTTACTAAAAAATTTGCTAGATAGCTATTGAAATGAGATAATATACTACTACACTTTTTATATTTGATTGATAAAATAAATTGTAATGGAGACCCTGGTTGTTTAAATAAAACAGTTAAGCTTAATATAACCCCTTTCCACAATAATTTTCGTATTCTGTACATCTATTTCAACGTTGTCATCATCAACAGATGGTCATAGTGTCGCACCTGGAACCACAGCAAAACCCGCACAGAAACAAAATCCGTACTAGGTGTAAGTCTAGTACGGATTTTGTTTCTGTGCGGGTTTTGCTGTGGTCGATTCTTTTCACATAATTTAAATTGTATTCTAGTCTTACACTAAACAGCTATCTTGTCGTACCTGTTTGCATATGCGAAGCTTTTCGTCAGTCATATATTACTTTGCTATGAAGTGAAATAGACATAAATAAGGGACTGTACCTCCATCGGCGTTTAACACATGATTTCTGTTTTTTGAAATATATATGCTTTCATATATATCTAATTCACGGTAGTTATTCAAAGTAAATAAATATGCGTGATTGACAATCCTATGTCGGTCCCAAAATTGTTCCCAATTTGAAGGTAAGTTCTATGAACAGAAACAAGAAACAGCAATGGGCAATTGTCTTTCTCCATTTATAGCGGATTTATTTGTAAGTAATTTTTAAGTTGAATTGAAACATATCGCTAAATATTTCCTAAAAGTTTGGATTTTCGCAATTTTTTGCACATATAAATGTAGCTTAGGCGGATTCGTCAAGCAATTAAATTAAAAATTACCAACGATTAAATTTAAGAAAACAATGACACGATAGAAATAGAAAGCAATGGCACTCTACATTTCTTTATAGATTTTCCACAGGGGATTTAATTCACAGTATGCAACAAAATATGGCTTTTGTCAGTAGTCTTATCAATCATTTACTTAGTTTCTCACTAACGAAAGTGAGATACGAAATAGCGCTGAATTTTATTAAAAACAATGCGAGATACAATGGTTTAGATTCGGAAATAATCAACGGATTAATTAGGAAAGGTAACTTAAGAAAGACAATCCGGGATAGCTTGTGTCTGTCATTTCTAAGCGATTTACATGTTTGCCATTTTACCCTTTGAACAAAAATTTAAACAGTGTTTTAAAAGAGAGCAGTTTACATGTTGGTCCACTAACTCTATTAAATCCTTCTAAGAATATGCGAAAGACAAAGTCGAGGTCAATAAAAAATCGGGTTTGTGCGGAATTAAATGTCTAGATTGCAATAAGTAATATATAGGTCAAATAAAACTACCATAGAAACCGAGTAAAAAGAACGTATGGCGCACATCGAATTTAATCGACCCGAGAAATCTAGTTTAGCAAAGCATGTGTAAGAGGGACCGATTTTGTTGATGTTTGTTTACTGATGATAACAACTTCATTATCGAAATCTTATACAGAATACCAAAATTACTGCATAATAATTGATTAATTCGGTCGATAAGTTGAAAAATTCTATAATTAAACATGCCATAACAATTGACAATAACTGAACCAGTTATTATCAATTATTTAGTTAATTAAATATGAAAAAGTTCCTCAATTTGCATAACAGAATACTTTATGAACATCTTACTTCACATAAATCTCTAATAAACCAAAAATCAAAACACTATTAACTATGAAAGATGCCCGAAATGAAATAAAAGCACGTTTTCTTAAAATTTATATTTTATTTCATTGCAGATATCGTACAATAATAGGATCATAATTACATAAGTACTTTGATTAAAATATTCTTAGAATCTAAAATACTGCGTCGAATAAATTAATTTAATATAGTAGGAATGGTGCACATAGATACTACATATGCAAATTTATGTACATATATTACAATATTTATATGTTATTGTTCAAGTAAATAAATTATATATAAAGTTTTCTTCAGGTACTAGTTCGCCCTCTGCAAATTGATTTATGACCATACAGCGTAACAATATTTTATGTACCGCATAGAGAAATAAAGAAAGGAACTGAGATGGACACATTATTCGACTTTGACTTTAAGTATCAGTCCAAAGACCAATTCTCTTATCACGGGACGATGTATGTAAAATTTTAAATCTATATTTTCGAAGTGAATAATTAAAAATTTGGAATTAAAATCTAGATATATTACTAAATCATTTTCTACTTCTTTTCATTGTAATTATTTTTGTTTAACCTTCGATTTCATAAACCATAAATTCTTATTTGAAATTTCAGTTGTTCAATTTTTTTTATTAAAACAAATGCTGTTAGAATGACAAACTATGTACCACCAGATTGTTGATATGAAAAAACGTACAGCCGTAGTTCCCATTCTAATTCTCTTTTCGTATATATATATATATATATATATATATATATATATAAATGTTCACTTCAATCGTATTTAATATCTCTTATATCATATTTTTCTTATAAACAAGTTATATAACAATTAATTTTTCTACAGTAATATGCAAAAAAAGTAGAAATTATACAATTAAGTTTATCTATGAATTGACTTAACTAAGAATGATCTCAGTTTTTCATGAACATTTATAATTTTCTGAAAAGTCTTAAACAATTGATATTCTCGCCTATTTATTTATTTATTTTGAACCATCGGAAACATCCAATTACATTAAAAACTATACACACGACTGTAGCAGAATGTTTAATTTGAATACGAAATAAGTACTGTATAAATACAATTACTGATTCAAAAAGTATTCTATTACAGTTACAAATACAAGAAGTATTCATAGAGAAAATAATAAGACAGACAATACATCAAAGAATATATCTAAAACAATTGATACAAAGCAATACTAATTTTTGTTCGACAAGGCATTTGACAGAATATAAAACATGTAATACTTTGTAAATGCTGAAGTACACGGGAATATACCACCAAAGTTAATACAACTAGCATTGACAAAAATGTATGATAAATAACTTGTCAAATTCTTTATAAAAACTGTCTGTCTCAAGTAAATGTAAACAGAAAAAGACGTTATCTATTAGCACTCTTCAATATATGTCTCGACTACGCAATTGTTAGAGCAGTAAAACCTGGATATGGAATAACATGGAACTATATTTTCAACAAAAAACTCACAGATGATATCTTTCTTGTGTCACAGGGCATTAAGGATATTCTAGGTATACTCGGTAAATCAGAAAAAAGCATCGGATATAATTTGAAACAAGTAGATCTAAAGTATAGAAACTGTGTACAAATTAACAAAAGGTACAACAAATGGAAAATATTTTATGAAACAAAATTGTCACAAAAAAGAGACAGAATGCAGCCATAACACAAAGAATAAAAAGAGCAACAACTATTTGAAACATTGAATGGCACATGGTCATAAAAACATTACTTAATCGAAAAACTATTCTAGAAATTTTCAAGAAGGAAATTAAGTTATATATTCTATGGTACTTAAAATACGGTTCCTTGAGTACATAGTAAGAATCTTTTAACCCAAATCAATTAATAATGAGGGACTGTATAAACGGAATCTTTAAAAAACGTAAATGGAACTGTATAGATCAGACACTAAGGAAAGACAATTGAAATATAACAAAACAAGCAATCAAGTTGATCGCAATAGGAAGGAGATGGAAAAGAACGCCACTAAGGGACAAATGAAGAACAAAGGAGAGTCGATGAAAGTTTAAGAGTTAAATGTGACTCAGTGCATTAAACTATTAAAATTGTTTCCATTTCAAAATTTTCCAACATCGAAAAATTTAACAACTTCACATTGAGAATCTGATAATACCATTATTAAGCGATCGATCTATTAGGTGGTTATTTCTCTTTGTTTACCATCACGAATTGCAGAGGGCGCCACTAGACAAACAATTTAAATTATCCAAAGCATTTTTAACATGAGTATCTATATTTTTAAGAATAACAATACCAATAATAACAATTTCTGTACAAACATCTAGTACATAAATGATCTATATTTTAATTATCACAAATGATTGTAGACTTGCGAAAAAACTTTCGCGAATATTATAACGTCTTAAGATAAACAAACGCCTGACTGTATACTTGTATTATTAATAGAAACGTTTTAAATAATTTATGGTTGTAATATACTTGTGCAGTTTAAACTGAAGTTATTCTTTAACTTAATATGTATGTGTTCAATACAAAATAACAGAATAAAGACATAAAATAAATTTGTTAAAAACGCTCATTAAATTACTTTAGGAACATGTTTTGAATAGATATTTTCTTAAAATTATGTTTAATTTACGTATCACTTGAAAAATGTCCTATTTACTAACAACCTCGTTCGAGATTAAACATTGCAATACAAAACATGAAAAAGTATTTTCTTATTTTTGATTTAGTATAACAAGTCGTATATACACAAAACTTTTCGTCTGTATCTGTGTATTTGAAAGTAGGTGAATTCAACTTTGTATGTACATATACACTGTATATGCTATAAATCTTGAATGTAACACGTAACAAGTCAGACCTAACTTTCGTTTTATATTCGATTGAAAAACACCATTATCCTGCGTTTGGTAGGCGACATCATGGAGTTCTGTCTTTCTTGTTCGACTTCGTTTTTGAATTTTTTCCAATCTTCGTTGTGTTTTGTTTTCTTTGGGCCCCAGTAACGAGTTGGCGAGAAAGCTTCGCATATCATCTGCAACGAGGAATAAGATGAATATATATTTTCTTAGTCTTATTGACTGCAAAATCATATACAATACGTGAAAATTATTAGTTTAAAAAGTAACAATTTTTTGAAGGCGATCCAATTACCGACAGTAGCAGTAGCAGTAGAAAGGTTGTCATTAACCTTTCGCGAAGAGCAATTAAAAAAATTAACGAGAGCTCTATTGAGAACATAACGTAAAACCATCAAAATAGTGAGATTGGTTTTATGCTGCTCTGTTTGGGAATATGCCAATATGGTATAATTTCAAATGCGACAAAAATATGGATGTAACACTAAACAAAACGACTTAGCTAAGTACCAATTACCCCTTCGAAATATCGGATAGAGTTTGGAGTCGCCAAAAAACGAATAAAGAAAATAAGAATCTAGAATCACTTATTTCACCCTAATTTTGATGAATGTGAAGAAAGGGAACGAAATATAGTGATATATTATGTAATATTGTGATTATACTATTCTATTCTGGGTGAGTCTGCTCCTTCGTTTATAACAGTGAAATATTGGGTAGTAGAGTTCAAACGAGGCCGTACGAGCTGCCAAGACGGTCGACCAAATAAGGTGACGGCTCCATAAATGGTGAAGAAAATCTACAAAGCGGTACTGGATGATCATCGACTAAAAGTGCGCGAGCTAGCAGACATAGTAGGGATTTCAAAAAGTGCGGTAAATCGCATATTATCTGAAAATTTGGACATGAAAATGCTGTGTACAAGATGAGTGCAGCGTTTGCTCACACTCGAGCAAAAACAGTGTCGTGAAGCGAAGTTTCACAGCATCGAAGCAGAATTTTTGCTCCGTGTCAAAGCCATCGATAAAATATCGATCACTTCACACCCGAGACAAAAGAACAATCAAAACAACGGATTCAAAAGGGAGAGCTGGCTCCTAAGAAGGCGAAGATCGTTTCATCTGCAGGCAAGGCCATGGCATCGGCTTTTTGGGATGCGCGTGGAATAATTTTCATTGACTATCTTGAAAAAGGAAAAGCTATCAATGGCGAGGATCATGCGAACGTATTGCAACATTTGAACGAAGAAATCAAGCAAAAGCGGTCGCATTTGGCTAAGAAGAAAGTGTTGTTTCATCGGGACAATGCACCAGCTCATAAATATTATTGCAATGGCCAAAATTAATGACTTAAAGTTTGAATTGCTACCTCATGCACCCTATTCGTCAGATTTAGCCTCAGATTATTTTCTGTTCCCAAACTTGAAAAAATGGCTCAGTGGTGAAAGATTTTCCAACGATGAAGAAGTGATGTCGGCAGTTAATGGCTATTTTGAGAAACAAGACAGTTCTTATTATAAGAAGGGTATCGAACTTATTGAACATCGCTGGGAAAAGTGTATAGAGCTGAAAGGAGATTATGTTGAAAAATAAACATATTTCTTTCCAAAATTTTTGTGTTTTCTTTATTGGTAGGGTAATTCTGGGACAACCCTCGTATATAAGGACAGATATTTCATTTAAGAAAATTTAATTTCTACAAAGGGCATATATCCAACGAAAAAACAGGAATCAATACACATTTCATTTAAAAGTGGTGTATTAAAATTAAACGAGAGATGGCAGTAGACGATTTAAGAAATTTTGTTATATATGTACATACATTAAACATCGAAATCTCAGATTTAATTACAAATGAGTTTAATGACATCGGAAGTAATTGCAGAAATTTTTTCGGCAATAACAATGCAAATTGAACGCAGCTGCATTTTTTGTACGTGTTTCGCTCAGACATGCCCAAAGATAAAGTCGTTACTTATAAAAGGGGAAACACATAAAATCTGGGAGAACGTCAATCGTTAGGCTAGCAGTACCGCATTAAATGAGCATTATGTCTTTTGAACAAGGTTTCCAGACTCTCTTCGCTTCACTTAAGTTACTGATATTGTTTAAATTTTAAATTTCCGTTCTAATTTTATAAAATTTTTAATTTACTTTTATCTTCCTGATTTCTTGTTATAAGTTTCTAGTAATTCAAGTGATTGGTTTAAAGTACTTAGTATGGAATGTTGAAAGAGGTGGATCATAGCCGTTTTCGATTCTTATTTTCATTTGTACGCTTCAAAGTAATTTCTTATTTGTGTATATTAATTGCTGATCAGTAAAATATATTTTATGTTCATGATTATGCATGATTATTTGGTAAAAGATAACATTCCATAGTTTCTTTACTTGCACAAAAAGTTTCGATGTAGCTAATAGCATATGGTCATTTTTATTTGTGTGTTTTTGAAAACTTTCATTATTTATTGAATGTTGGTTAAATTTTATATTTAAATGTACAAAAGTAAATACTGTTTTTATTTCAAATAAATATTTATGCTTAGTTTATAAATAATATATTTTTAAAGCGAGTATGGAAACACATTGTAAATTTCAATTCGATTTTCAATAAATGTTACTGTTTTGTTCCAAAATTAATTGTTTTATTTACATGATGTTATGTAATGCTGGATGCTAGACCTAGTTGATTAAAAGAACTCATGGCTGATCCACAATTTCAAACAAAAGGAAGGTTTGCATGTAGGAGTCTCAATTTAAAACTAACTGGAAGTCGGAAGGGGCTAGATCCGGCGAATAAGGCGCATGCGATTCTAATTGGAAATGCAACTCGTGAATTTTGGACATCGCAACTGTGCTGGTATGCAAGAGAACGTTGTCTTGGCGAAACAGAATCTTTTTCTTTGCCATTCCTGGCCGTTTAGCACGAATCTCAACATTTAATTATTGTAGAAGTTCTGCATAATATTGTCCGTTTATTGTGGCACCTTTCTGAAGGTAATCAATGAGCAAAATGCCCTTCGAATCCCAAAAAATTGGTGCCATCACCTTGTTTGCTGATAAAGTGGTTTTCGCTTTCTTTGGACGTGCAGAACCACGTTCTAACCATTGTTTCGACTGTTGTTTAGTTTCGGGTCTACTGTAGTGTATCTAAGCTTCATCACAAGTATCAAATCGCCTACAAAAACCAACCGGATTCCGCTCATAAAGGTCCAAACACTCATTGGAAATGCGGAAACGAGTGAACTTTTGATCAGTCGTAAGCAATCACGGCATCCATATTGCCGAAAACTTGTAAAGGCCCTATTCTTTCGTTAAAATATGGTGTACGCGTTCTGTTGAAATGTTTACCTTGTGTGCTATCTCTCGCACATTGAGTCATCGATCGTGCGTAATAATATTATGGATTTTTATAATCATTTCCTTAGAAGTCACGATTTTGGGTGCTCCAGAGCGCATTTCATCAACACAGCTTGTTCTACCACGTTTAAATTCATTTACCCATCTACTTATTGTGGGGGATAATGGAGCAGATTCACTTAATGTTTCCCGTAGCTCATCTTTTATTTCGGTAGCTTTCATATCCTTAATTATGAAGTATTTAATCACCGCACGATACTCTGCTTTTTCCATCTTAACAAAACGACGTGTTGCTTCTTTTTCAATCAGCTGTCAAAAATAAACTAATCACCCGATTTTTCTAAATATCGGAATGTAAACATATAAATGGGCAACCTAAATTACAGTGCATTTGTTTTACCAATTAGAGCGCCACCTATGTGTCATTCTCACTACTTGTCAAACTATCCTCGTATATCGTTTCTAATGCACTTATATAATTACTAAAATACTTAAAGTAATGCGATGATTAAAGATTTTAGTGCGCATAAAATTATTCATCTCAATCAGACTACATCGCAGAATTTTGCAAAAATGCCTGCTCCTGTGAATATTGAGAATATCAAATTTATTATTAAATATGTCTTAAATAATTTAGGGGCAAGAAAAATCAGGCGTTTTTATTTCGCACGAACGTTTCACTTTCCCTTATCATAATTTATTCAAAACAATGCGAATGCATTCACTCTCTCCAGGCCGTCTCCCTTGTTCTGAAAGTCATGCTTGTTTACTTGTTAAGATTCCGAAGTTGGGAATAGTAAAGATATGTTAATGAGAGGTTCAGAAAGTAGGACGTGATAAGGCAAAACTTAAAGCAACCAGTTTGGTCTGGGATCAATCGGAATATTTACGTTAAATGTGCCAATCTAAATTTATATACACGAAGAGCCATATATATTTAGCGTGATATTCAAGTACAAACGGGCTATTTTCGAGAACTACAGTATTTCCACAAGAAACATTTACATTACAATTAAAAGTTCTTTTCAGCTTTACTGTCAATTTCCATTAGAAGAACATGGCATCTATAATCCCCTTTTAATGTTTTCATTAAAATTTCACCCAGTGTATTTGTATGTAAATAAATTTGTCAAAATGAATTAGTCGACATGAATTATTTCTGTGCCAAGTAGTTCACTCACAAACATAAATATTTACACATTCCCGATTCCAGTCGAGTTTTTCTTTGGCAAATCTGAAAATTCAGGCACGGTATTCATATGTATGAAACGTGTAGGTTATGAAAAAGGAAGATTACTTATTTCCAACAACGATAAGCTTTAAATATCGATTTGGAGTATATGAATAATATATACTTATTTAGATACGACTAGCATTCAAACTTTGTTTATAGATTGAGTTTAAAGAACTCTGATATTTGCTGATATATTGTTAAAATTATTTATTACAAAGAAATTAAAATTTTCTTGTATAAAAGCACTTAAAAACGAATTTAAAAATGTAATTCATTAGTGCTTATGTAATACGAGGGTAGCCGTTTATATTTCGGGAACTGGCCACACTAACAGCGTTGATGATTGCATCGTGAAGTTTGTCATTTGTGACAATATATTTACCTCGACAGTTTTATTATACGGTCGCTATTTCTATTGTTGACAGTAACTTGAAAATTTTATGTTAGCGAAAAAATTGAATTAACTCGCTAACATTTTCGTGCAATTATTTTTCATAACTTTCGGTGAGGATTATCTTAACAATAATGCATCGACGAACTGAATTCTTTATATGGTGATGAAGCACCATCGAAAACTACAGTATGTCGTTGGTATAGTGAAATCAAACTTGGACGACGTTCTTTGGACGATGAATGTTATTGTTTCGGAAAATATTAATGCAGTGTCTGAACTGATAATGCAAGATCGTCATGTGACATACCGTGAGAGCGAGGCATCTCTACGTACTAAAAACACCAGCGTCATAAGATCCTGCATGAACATTTAGCCGTTAAGAAACTGTGTTCACGTTTGAATGGAAAAGGAATGAATTGGTGCCAAGAAATGTACAAAAAATACAATGGCGGTGCTTCAAAGAACATTTATAAAGTCGTCACAGGTGACGAATCTTGAATCTATACTTATGAGACCGAGAATAAACAGCAGTCGACTGTGTGAGTATTCTAAGATGAGCCAAAACCAACAAAATTTTTCGCGCTCGAAGCACATCAAACCAAATGGTCGCATGTCTTTTCGGAAAAACAGGTCACGTTGCAACTATGCCTTTAGAGAGTTGTAGAACGGTCAATTCCGAATGGTACACAACTATTTGTTTGCCAAAAGTTTTTGAAGAAATATGGAAAACAAACCGAAAACGACAGATCATTCTCCACCAAGATAATGAGAGCTCTCACAGGTCGGTTCAAACAATTCAATATTTGACCTGGCAAAATACGACGGCAGTTGAGGCATTCAAAACTCATATTTTGGAGATACCGCCTTCACAGTGAGAATATTTTGAAAAGCAATAAAACTGTTTTCGATAATAAACAATCTTTTTTTTCTTGTTTGCTATTCCCGAAATATAGACAGCTACCCTCGTATTTATAAAGACTTCAATAGAACTTAATAACATATCATCTATTTAATAAATCGCTTATTAAAAAATTATCCTAAAACTAAAACGGCTTTTGATTGCCAAAATTTATAAAACGCAAATAAACACAACCTAATACATACCTTTGGCCAACCGTGATCTCTATTTTTGACAATATAGTAAATGCAGAATAACACTAGCTGGAACATTGCTACGCCTAAAAGAACCCAACCCCAAGCTGAAACAATAAAATATATATTTTATTTAGAAATAAACGATCCACATTTATAATTAAGTTTCAAATATGTATTTATATGTATATATACCACAAAGAGTAAATGTATGTATTAAATTAATATAAATTGTTAAATCAGTTAAATACTGAACCTATAGTTGAATTTGATGGAGCCTGTGGTTAATTGACTTGATCAATAAGGTTGATATATAATCCCTTTCCACATTAACATTCCACATTAACACAGTGTACATCCTGGTTTTGAGCGGTGTGGATCGCGTACGGAGTTTGATTTTCGTACAATTGTTTTTCGCCGTGTTTTGCCAGGTGCGACACGTTGAAATTATCTGCTGATGATGACAACTTGGTTGTCGAAATGCGTATACAGAATTTACAAAAGTTAATGTGGAAAGGGGTTATATATCAACCTTATTGATCAACTGAACCTATCCGCTATTTGGTTGAAAGCTATTTAGATTGAGCTTTAATAATACATATTTTATATATTTTTTCCCTCGAATAGAAAATGCATGCATTTCAATAATAATAATTCAGGCCTTCACATCCTCCAATTACATCATACCATGGGCTATTATTACGCCTCTACTCGTGGTTCGACTTAAGATATTTGTCTATCAGCATTTGCTTAAATGGGAAAAGGCGACCACTTTCCCCGACAGCAGGCCATCAGACTCCAATACAAGACCTCTGGTGTGATAAGTCAACAGTTTACCGCTATTGACGCCACTATCTTGACACTCCTCTTCCCCATCTTGCTTATATACTAAGTCTCAGAGATTTCTTTATCTATTCCAGTGCCTTTCGTACGAATTAAACGTTTATACAAAACCAACTACTCTTTGATTTGGTATAATATTAATGTTATATTTGATCTTTTCTTATATCGGTAACGTTCGTTTTACTTTTCTTTTATTATCTAGAGTTCAGTCCTCGTGTCTGTACAATGTAATAGATAATGCTATTTGTTTTTGCAAATGTATGTTTCAATATTCCGTGGTATTCCTTTTCCCAATAGAGAAGTCTTTTCTCGGTAAGTGTTGATGGAAATACTTCTTGAAACTTCATTAATAACATAATAAATAAGAACACTGAAGTTTAATAGTTTATTATTGTAAACCACAACAATTGTTTATCATACAATGGCTTCATTAGGTGAATGTAACAATTGTTTTGGTTTTTAATAATAAATTTTTGAAACGCAAAGATACTCTTTGTTGCTATATAGATATATTCGATTACTCAAGATAGCATTGATATTGAATTAAAAGATATTTTCATTTCCCTGCTGACATTATTTACTTAAGTGTCTCTGTAAAGACTACTTATAGCTTTATTCGATCCTAGTGAAATCTAAAAGAAAGACCTCCTATTCTACAACATGAGAATTTTCATCAATTAACTGAGTTTAAACATGGGAAAATAATCAGTCTGTCAGAAGTCGAATTATCCATTCGTCATATTGTCAATCACGTAGAACGTAGTGTTGCTACAATTGCTCTGTGTTGGTGCAGATGGGCGGACAATAATGAGAAACGACAACTTTTAGGGCCCGGGCGTGCAACAACGCGCAACTGACCGTAAGTTCGTACTCTTTGGCTTGTGACTCCCAGCGACTTCTTGTCAACAAGCAAAATTGGTGATAGATAGAGAGGTTTAGTTAATCAAAAAATCTTCGTACGATGTATATATCGAAGAATTCAATCTTTTATGTTCAGATCGTACCGACTATTTCTTTTTTACCTCTAACTCATGCCATAATATTTCGCCGGAAAACGCCCCGGAGAAAAAAGAAACTTACAGTTTCCTCTACAGCTCTTATTTAAGATGTGGTGGTGTGGGGGGCTCTCTGCCATCGAAGTAGATCTCCTCTGGTAGTAATGCAAGAAACATTAAATGCAATTCGTTATAAACTAATAATTGTTAAACCCATGTCTTCAAGAACTTTTAAATCCGACTTTTCTGTAGGCACATACCGTGAAAGTTACTATGAAGTTTATGAATAATATTAATATTGATCGTTTACCATGACCATCTTAATCGCCGAAATTGGCACCAATAGAACACATGTAAGATATGGTAGGACATAGAATCAGCACTTTACAACACCCCCAAACAATGTAGATGTTTTTCAAGGAAGAATTTTAGAAGTTCAGCATTGCCTATCATGTAATTCGCTAATTTCAAATAATAGTATAATACATATTTCCTATAAATTTCATTGTAATATATTAAAATATACAAATGTTTACTGGTTGTTCACAAATTTATGCCGACCAGTCTGTAGTCTTAGGACTACGAATATTAAAAGGAAAGCTTTTTGGAAAAAGGAGATAATACATATCTAAATCGTAAAAAAAATACGCGTTATTTATTTGAAAAGATCTTTAATAACCAATATAAGTTTCAAAAATATAACCAAGAATTTCTTGATTTGGGGCTACTACTCAGTAACAAGTTTTTAACATATTTCGCATTATTTTTATTAGTTTTTTTCTTATATATGTAAGTACGTTTTATATTTCCTTTAGTGAACTCACATTTCATTTATATTTACAATAAGTTTGGAAATTAGCGTTGTATTGCAATACGAGGACATTGGAAAAAGCAGAGTATCGTGCGGTGATTAAATACTTCGTAATTAAGCTACCGAAATAAAAGATGAGTTACGGGAAACATTAGTTGAATCTGCTCCATCATCCGCCACAATAATTAGATGGGTAAATGAATGTAAACGTGGTAGAACAAGCTGTGTTGATGAAGCGCGCTCTGGAGCACCCAAAATCGTGACTTCTAAGGAAATGATTATAAAAATTCATGATATTATTACGCAAGATCGACGACTCAAAGTGAGAGAGATAGCAGATATGGTAGACATTTCAACAGAACACGTACACCACATTTTAACGAAAGAATTGGGCCTTTCCAAGCTTTCGGCAAGATGGGTGCCGCGATTGCTTACGACTGATCAAAAGTTCACTCGTTTGCGCATTTCCTATGAGTGTTTGGACTTTTACGAGCGGAATCCGGTTGATTTTTGTAGGCGATTTGCTACTTGCCATGAAACTTGGATACACTACAGTACACCCGAAACTAAACAACAGTCGAAACAATGGTTAGAACGTGGTTCTGCACCTCCAAAGAAAGCGAAAACCACTTTATCGGCAAACAAGGTGATGCCATCAATTTTTTGGGATTCAAAGGGCATTTTGCTCATTGATTACCTTCAGAAAGCTGCCACAATAAACAGACAATATCATATTATGCAGAACTTCTACAAAAATTAAATGTTGAGATTCGTGCTAAACGGCCAGGAATGGCAAAGAAAAAGTTTCTGTTTCATCAAGACAACGCTCCCTCGCATACCAGCACAGTTGCGATGTCTAAAATCCACGAGTTGCATTTCCAATTAGTACCGCATGCGCCTTATTCGTCGGATCTAGCCCCTTCCGACTTCCACCTTTTTCCAAAATTGAAAACGGCACTAGGTGGAAAGAAATTTTCGTCTAACGACGAGCTTATCATCTTCGTAAATGAGTATTTTGCAAGCCTTCCGGAATCGCATTTTAGAGATGGCATAAGGGCATTGGAGCACCGTTTGAATAAATGTATTGCTCTTTTAGGAGAATATATTGAAAAATAAAAATTATTTTGTATTTAAAAAATCCGTTTTTCTTTTTTATTCCCACTACTTGTCAAACTATCCTCGTAATATTATAAGGGATTAATATTCGAAAATTACGTGCAGTGTACTAGAGAGCTTAACCTCATAACAGACACTTTACATTTATATTAATCTGGAAAATAAATATCTATTGATTACTTACTTAGAAATACAAATATCTTTCATATCAAAGCAATTTTAGATCATTTGTGAAACAAATTTATCTCTCGTGGTATAATTTAGGATCCTTTAAAAAGAATTACCAACATTTAATAATTTTGAAAAAAACACTGCAAATATTTACCTAAAACGAAGTCGGGATATTCGTTATCACCATATGTCAGCCTCTGCATAGTAGCTAGGAAATATATGAAGATAACTATTAAGGTAAGTGGTGTTATTAAACCCCAAGTCAATCGCCAGTAGAAGCCAACTTTGGACTGTACCATGAAAAATATATCATTGCATATATTTTCTAACCCTGTAAACATTTTGTTTTCAAAATATACTTATATTTACTTACATTTAACCTTACCGTATATCCATACGACAACTGCTACTTCCAATATAGCCAAAATGAAAATCACAAAAGTACCAGCGAAGAAATCTACCAGGTTTAATATAAATTGGCCTCCCTAATATGAAAATTACTTAATTAAAAATACTGTTATTCGTGTACGAGTATATACGGTTATTAGGAATTCACGGATAATCGTCAGGTAGGACGGTTCTGTAATTAATTCTGAGTCGACAATACTGACACAGCAATGTATTATTTAAGTAAAGGCACATTAGACTATCAATTGTTGAAAATGTGCTACAAAAAATATGACGATTTTTTTGAAATTTTCCTGAAAAACCATTATAGGAAAATGACAAGGAATAATGTTTTCTTGTTTTACAACACAATTTCAAACAAAATCCATGAAGAATCAGACATTTTATCATTTACTTTATGGAATGACAAATGCTGTTCACAAGGAATGGTATCTTCAACAGTCACAATCTCCATTTTTGTACGGAAGAAAATCCCAAAGGTGTTCAGAATTTGTACACCAAAGAAAGTTTTCTGTGAATGTTTGGCTGAGTCTCTTAAACCATCAAATTATACGATCCTCCGAATAAACTGAATGCAAATAAATACGTAAATGTATTGGAGGAAATATTGGATAACGTTCTATTAAATATCAAAGTCAACATATATTACAAGCACTATGATGCACCTGCTCATAATGCACGAATTACAAAAGCTTGGTTGCACGAACGTTTTCCAAATAGGTTGACCGGGCGAAATGGACCAATATCATGTTCTGCAAGGTCACGAGATATGAATTCTCTTTATTTCTGTGTTTGAAGTTTTTCAAGGAAAAAGTTTATGCGACACCTCCAGCCAAACAGACTGTAATAAATAGAAATTATGTTGCAACGCGTTCTAAATTCAATTCCACAAAGGCAACAGCTCTGTTTTCAAACCAGTAGCTATCAGTTTCAGCATTTACGTTAATTATCTTCTTTTATTGTTATGCTTTTATGCCAAATTTGCGCATCCTTTAAGCAATTCATATGGCTGGACTAATGACAAAAACAACATGTCTGTATTAGAATTGCTGACTCAGAATTAATCATAGAATCGTGAATTTCTGACCAACCTGTGTATCATATGTAACTTACCGGAGTAACGTAAACTAATCCTACTAAAAAGCCTATGATCGCAGTAAGTCCAGAAACTTGCCATGCTTTAAGACTAGTGAATTTATCCATTATAACCACATTCGCACAATTTTGCAAAGCGACGAGACTACCAACACCCAAGATGAATAACATTCCGAAAAATAAGATGGCGAAAAGCTGCAAAAAAAATGTTAAAATCAATATCGGAACGATCGCCCATAAATAATTTAATCGTGTTAAAAATTTGTGATACAGGTACATAGATAAAGACCAAAAACAAAAATTATGTTTACCTTTGAAAGGTAGATACTTTGTCCTTTGCTTTCAATTGCCTTTGTTAATGAGTTGCTAATATAAATAAGCGGAAAACGAAGACATGTATGCAGATAAAAACAACTCCCTTCCATTTGATTTTCGAAAGCCGAACATGATTATACGACCTCGGTCTCTATTAGTCAAGCATTGAATATTTTAATAACAGCTTTCATAAGAATAGATTGTACAGTTTCTATACACTTATCGAAGAAATTAATAAAAATTAAAGAATTAACACTGTGATAAAAACAGTAAAAGGGCTATGGATATGCTCAAAATGCTTAAAATTGCTTAAGGAGATAATTTTCTTATCACAAGTAGAAGTCTTTGGATAACAATGATAATTCAGAAAAGAGGATGTAGAGGATAATACACATTCACGCAAAATAATTGAAACGAAGAATATCTCAAAAAAATATTTAGAGGATTATGAAATTAGAATTTGGAAAATCAAGTAAAATAATTCGTCGTACTTTAATCAGAAAACTTGATCTTAGGAATCTAAATTTAAAATTTGTTCCACACCGAGTGATGAATGGTCAAATATTGTACCGAGTTAAACTTTGCCAATAGGTCAATCGTGAAGCTGTAAGTAACAACAAATTTTAAAAAATGATTGCAATTGGTGACAAGAAATATTATCTTAGGAAGCTAAATTCAAGGATAAGTCCACATTAATTGATGGATGGCCGTTAATGGGAAGAAACGAAAAATTTTTAAAAATGAGTGCTATGGGTGGCAAGACTTAGGAACCTAAATTCAAAGTTTGTTACACATCCATTGATGGACGACTAATATTGTACAGAATTAAACATTGTTAGTAGGCTAATGGAGAAGCTCGAAGAGTTAGAAGATGATTGCAATTGACGTAATATTTTCGATGCGATACAGAAGCAAAGTCTCAAAGTTCTGAACAAGGAAAAGGAAATTAAAAAGGGCTTGAAATAGTCAAAAATCAGAAGAACGCTTATTGCTTTCTGCGTTTACAAATAAATTTTCCAGAAGAAATTTGTTCCAAATGCTACATACTACTGGTTATTATTTTTTGACTGTATTTGCTCTGAATATTGACAAGACATCATTTCATGAAATAGTTTGTTTCCTGTGATGAAGAAAAACCCTTTTGGTAATCAAATTTTTTACTTTAAGGTGATTTAAACCCATTAGTACTGAAAATTATTTCTAAAAAACAATTTTATCCAATACCGTCAATATACTTAAAGGAATACTCTTACCACAGTAGCTAAACTCGTGTCAAATTTGACATTTTGTTGAACAAAGAGTTTACAAAAATTGTGTCCCTTTTTACCCAGTTGCGTAAAATAAGGTATTTTAAATTATCAGTATGGATCTTTCATGGAAGTTCCGTTGCGCTATGACTTTAAAAATGGTTTAAAAGAGAACAATATCCTGATAGCTTGTAATCTGTTTTTGGGAGTAAAGCGTCATATTGGAAGACTATAAATTGGTGGCATAAAATTCACTATAGGATGGTGTTCGTGAAGATAAACGATAAAAAAGTAAGTTGACTGTAGAGAATATAATAAGTAATTATCACCATGTGCTTTATGTTCAAATAGAAGAGACTTTGACGATTCTATCAAATATAGTTCATAGGATTTTGCGTGACGAACTTAATATGAAGAAAATCGTTGGCCTTGGGTATCTCTTTTGCTGAATGATCATCAAAAGAATTTTACGTTCGAATGGCTCGTGAAACTCTAGTTTCTCGATAAAGAAGAATCTTGAATTATTTCTAAAATAATGACGGGTGAAGAAACATACCATTTTATTATATTTGAACTCATCAAGAAAGTCAAGTTTGTATACATGAGGATGACCCAATTCCATCGATTTCCAGTAAACAACGCCAATGAAGAAAGTTACATGAAGAACAGAAGATAGTAAATTCTCAATGGCGTTTGACTTCTAGAAGTACTTACAGACCTGTAACAGCTTAATACTTCATCATAATAACACATCATTTCATACAGCAAAATCAACAGTTAATCTTCACAACATTCGCCGTATTTGACGACGGTTTCTGAATCCTATTTAAATTAAAAAAAGAATATTTCTGGTGTAAAAGATTTAACACTGAAAGGGAATTTCATTCTGAAATTACAGTTCATTCTGAAATTATGACGTTTTTTTGAGAGTCTGTTTTCAGAGAACTGAGTAAATACGGTTAAAAAGTGGAAATATGAACTCCAATGATGCAATCACTTTGACGAGATTACTTTGAACATATTTAGCACAATTTTTGTCTTATGTAAAGGGTGATTCAAATTGCGTGGATTTTTTAAAGAGTAAATAAAACACATAATTTGCATTCACTTTCAAAAACTTTCCATTGGTAATTGAAGTATTAGTTATAACATTTATATGCGAAAAGTAACATCCGCCAAATTGCCTCCTCTTGCAGCTCCACGGACGTCCACTCTTTTGTTAAAATTTTCAATGACACTTTGACATAATTAAGGCTCTATTTCACAAATGACACGAATAATTTCATCTTTCAAAGCAGGAATTGATTGTGGATTATTTTTATAAACCTGACTTTTCACATAACCCCAAAGAAAATTGTCTAACGGTGTCAAATCACATGATCTTGGTGACCAATTAACATCACCGTTTCTTGAGAATACACGTCCAGGAAATTTTTCTCTCGATAAATCAATTGATTCGTGGCCAAAGTGAGGTGTAGCGCCATCCTGTCGAGACCACATATCCTCTAGATCAATATACATTAATTCAGGCCACAAAAATTCGTTTATCATCCGACGATATCGATCACTATTGACAGTTACAGCTTCACCAGCAGCATTTTCGAAGAAGTAAGGTCCAATTATACCACCTGACCGTGATGCACACCAAACAGTAACTCGTTTAGGATGCATAGGTTTCTCATGGAAAATTCGTGGATTTTCCTCACCCCAGATACGGCAATTTTGTTTATTAACATGGCCACCAAGTTCAAAAAATCAGCTGGTTGTTCATTGATGAAATTGACAAATAAACGACGTTTTAAATAATCTAATGGCTTTAATTCCTGTGTTGTTTGAACCTCATATGCCTTCAGAGCTAAATCCTTGTGTAAAATACGCGTTGTTGCACCGTGTACGAAGCCATTTTTATAAATGTCATACATCACCCTTTTTAAATGCCCACATACCCAGACAAATTCAGTGCGCCATCTATATTTCATTTGTTCTTAAAAAAAAAACGCGCAATTTGAAACAACCTTTATATTATAGGGGCGTATCTAAAAATTTACGGAATCATCCTCGTAAATGGCTTAAATAAATTTTAAAAATTGTAGTCCAAATTTAAATCATACTATCAATTTTAGTCACTCGTCATAGATCGGTGCTTTAAATCTATTTAAGCAGTTTTAAATGTCTGAACGTTTTTCGTATATTCTAACGGAAGAGTTAATACGAAGTAATGAATTCTGATAATAATGTTCTATAATATACATTACATGCAATCTCTATTGAGGTCACGCTTAGATTCTTCGATGAAGCATAACAGCAAATTAATTCCAGCAGAATAATAATTATCTGCCTCATAATTTTCACGTTATTATAAAATTAATATGCACGCGTAATATAAAGTTTTCACGAGAGAAAATTAACATGAACCGAACCGCACAACACACACGCATACACACACACAATCATACACTCCAATACATAGCACATAAATACGAGCGCCTACACACCCCAAATGCAGGCCTACATATACGCTAGCGAAAAATAAACAAACCACTATAAAAGCAACTTTCTCGTGCTCCCTCTGCAGCAATTCGGTCGACATAGACAAGTTTATTCAATAAAGTCGTCTGTATAGGAGACCACCTATGGCTGCGAATTCTGTATTGATGCATCAGGTTAGTGCAGGTTAACTAATTAATAGATATAGCATACACCTACCCAGGGAACTACGTCGAACCTGGCTATAGCTTCCGGATAGGAAATGAAAGCCAGACCGCTTCCGCCAGAGTTGATCACTTCATTCACATCTACACCGCTTTGGTAAGCCAAATTACCCAATATACCGAATATCGTCGTACCAGCTAGCAAAGATGTGAAAGTATCTAAGGTAGTAACGATCATGGCGTCCCTGTAAAAGAACGAAATCAATAAGACGATGTTAAGAAATAAGCAAGTTACCGAAAATAATAAAGTAATGTTAATAAAATCGTATAAAATGTTTTTAAGGGGATATAAAAGATTATTCTAATCTAGGAAAAGTTAACATAAAAATTGCTTTACTGAATGCGAATCTGTGCAACTTTTCGTAAAACAGAAACACCTATTTACATTTGTAGAAATAATACATTCAGTTACAAATAATGTAAACTTCCTCCATTCATTTCGCCTATTACTAATGTACAGAGCATGTTTACCAAACATTTAAAAAATGTTAAAATAAACGATTACCTCAGGAACTAATACTTTTGAGTCAAGTAAAGAGTATTTTGAGTAGACGTAACACTTTGTTATTCCAACATATTTACGTCTTGAAAAAACAGCTTTTTTTTAAATTTAATTATAATTTGTTAGACCAAAATCTTCTTTATAATAATTGAATGTATTAAGTAGTGAGAGAACTGTACGTTCATTTCTCAGATTGAAGTGATTGCACTTATATCGCTTTAACCGATATTCCACAGCATATCTGTTGAGCAAGTAGACAGCGACAAGTGCATATACAAACACGACTAATTGCGAAATAAAGTATAGTTATTCAAAGCTATTGACAAAGAAGCCACTGACAGTCTAGTTTTGTCGACAAATTGGAATCGTGGACAATTTATAAGCTCCTGGTGTACTAGTAAGTATTACTATCGAAACGATATATTATGTACCTATACACACACACATACATACATATATATATATATATATATATATATATATATATAAATACATAATACAAAGTCGTCAGAGACAACAGAACGTTCATCTCTCGGATATAAGTAAGAGCACTTATATAACAATATAACTAAATCGTTGTTTTCTCTCTAAATTCTATAAATTAAATAGAGAAGTATTTTAAATAAAAATAAACACAACACTTTGTTATTCCTGCATATTTATGTCTTCTTTGCCCATGCATGTGTGCCAAAATAAATGCGTAGGCAATTGTTTACTTTCGAAATCCTATAAATTAACCGGAAAATTATGTTGAATGAACTCTTCATAATTATTAAAAGGAAAGCAGTTTCTCATCTTGAAATTCCCATAACTTACTCAAGCGGACATTGTTGTAATGAAGTAATTTGTAATTTTTTCATTGAATTAAAATATTTCACGTTTTTAAGACTTCTTCATGCATCACTCTACTATATTTAATTCAATTAAGTATTGGTTAATTTAACTTATGAAAAAATGGCCGTCAATAGTTTATTGAATTGAGGTATTTCCTTTTTCTCAGAGTAGTTGTTGAAACATTTAGTTATCGAACGACAAACGTTTTCTCTGTTCTCTGATTTCGATACTTTTCTTAATTAATAAAAGTATCAAATCAGACCGCGAAATCAAATCAGATCTTAGGAAATGTCTGTTTTTCATTAATTTGTAAAAAAAAGGTAATTCGAGAATTATTGCTCCTATGATAAAATCGAAGTAGCTTTAATCGACCAGTCGATATCGAAAACAGAGTTGAAGACCATTTTAGTTCTGTATATGGAGCACCAAGGGATGCAGCTTCAGAAGAATCACAATTGTCGACTGTGGACGGTATACTTGTATCGAAAATTTTAATTTGCATAATGTTTCGAACATGAATATTTATCTAGCAGTAAAGTAATCAAAAAATAAGTTGATGATGATCAAAAAAGGCAAAAAACATTATTACATTAATATTTATGTGCCGAATACATATTTCGGTAACTAAGTTGTTATTGTCAGCAGTAAATTAAATATAGTGTCGTACATCGGCTGGAAGTAAATTTAGACAGAATAAACCGAAAAGGACTCTTCTCGAAGACCACACAAACACTAAATGTCACCAAAAAATATATTTAGGTCATTTCCTATGTATTTTCAAAACTATCACTCGTATTTCTACACCCTAGACACACCCCCCGTAACATTCAAAACTAAGCTTTTTTCAACGATCCTATCCGTTACAAATATTCGTACAAGCAGGAGCCTAGGATTGGAGACAGAGACGCTATATTATATTTTCTGCTTATGACAATCTAGTTGTCACAATGTGTATCCAGGACGTAAATATTTGCGTGTTAAATGTTTTCTTGCTTTTTATGATTATTAAATTAATCACAGCCACCAAAGAAATTTCCCAAGAAATTTGAAGACTTGTATGGAAATACCTCTTTAGGTTTAATTATGCCTTAACCCTTCAAGCCTGTTTACAACCTTATAATTGCACAGAAAGGGTTTTCGAACCATTAGAAAAAAACTGCAATAACACCAATTTTTAAATCTGTAACAAGAAATATTACTGAAAAGTATCATCCTGTTCCTTTCTTTACAAAAATATTTGAAACTCTTGTTTGTAGATATGTATGCATAAGTATGTACAAACATATCAATCCATTTGTTAATAAACATCAATCTAGTATCCTGAAAAGGGCCTAGACGTGTGTGCAATTTTAAAGCATTAAGTGAAGGAGCCAAATGGACATGGTTCACATAAGATTTCAGTGCATACATTACATAATTTTACATACATATATTATACTTCGAGCATTTGAATTTCACTCTGACATGTTAGAATTATTAAAATCATATTTCACAAATACAGTGTAGTTGATTGAGCATGAAAATGTGAGACCGAAAAGGTTCGTTACATACGATGATGACTCTGAAGGATATAATCCTGATCCGCTAATTAATTATAAATTCCCGCAACTATTGATAATCCTATTTGTTTTCAAACATAAAAAGTCCTTTTTCATGCCAAACTCCTAAAACCCAACCATCGAGGATAGAAAATTCTAGCTCACAAAGGTCTAAAATCTGACTCGAATATCGTTATACTTAAAGCTGACAAGAGCAATGGTACCCTAGTTCTTAATAATGATGGTATGAATGAAATACTACTTTATGCCTATTTACTCTTAGAAATTTCTTTTACTCAGTGACACTAAATCGTCTACTCCAAAAAATCCATAAGTTTAACATTCCCTTGGGTCTCATAGTTATTAAGCAGTTCTACTTATGAACTAGTGATATAAGCTCCTTCATTTGGAGAACCTTCTCCATATTTAAATCTAATTTACTACATGGAGAACTAATTTATGTAACTGAAATCCTAATCAATAGCAAGTACATTACTCCAAATGTCCATCACACTACAAATCAATATCACCAAGACAGTCCAGTTCTGTTTCACAATCCATTTCTATATCCAAAGTGTCACTGACGCTATTAATAAAATCCTTCTAAGACACAACATCAAAACTGCTATCAAATCCCACATCACCTTTCCTGTCAAAGACTATAACTATCTACAAACCTGGTATTTATAGGATTCCATACTCGTGTGATAGTGTGTACACGGCTGAGACAAAATATTCGATTAGCAATCGTTACGAAGGTTGTACTGGAACATTATTCCCAGCCAAGTCTGTACTCGGTGAGCACAGGCCGAAAACTGAATACCAAATCCAATTTGATACTAGAAACACCCTGATAGCCGTACCCGTGATGACGACTACCCTTTATAGAGCATGTAGAAAACCTTCCTTTCGAAATCAATCTACCGTAAACACAACGCTCCAGTGACCCAGAATAACTCCTATAACACTACTTCCCGACCTAACGAAGAACAATAAGAAATTCGGCAACATCCCCCAGGTTGTCCCTTGCAAGAGAACACAAAACATCGACAAGTAGAACAGCAGTACCAAGGACTTGGTTTCGATTCAAAAGACCACAAGGAACTTGACCCACTAATGCTTGTTTGTTAATGATATATGTGACGTTCCATTTTCTACATGTCTTTTGTATGCTGATCTTAAGAATTTCCGAGAAGTAAAGTAGTCTAAAAGGTTATTCTAAAATGGTAAGAGAATTTTTATGAGGGTGGTCTGCAAAGAAGCTAAATGCAATTATATCTAATTGTAAATTGATTACTTTAATGGGTACGTTGTCGATATTTACACTCTAGCTTAGTTTAAATCATTCAAAACGATTTATAAATAATTATAATGTTTCGTTAGAGAAGCAATCAGTGCATTCTCTTAAAAATGAGACTGGATTCTAACCTGATTGAAGTCAAATTTATACAATAAAATTTGTTTAATAATTGTCAGTGATAAAGGAAGTAAAATAAATGAAATTAGTTGACATTAATATATATTTAACTAACCTGTTGATGTTGTGTCCAAATGTATTGTACGAAGAGTACATTATGATAGAACCGAATCCCACACTCAAAGAAAAGAAGCATTGTGTCACAGCTGCATACCATACCTGTAAGGGTAAACAAAAAACTGTAGTTACATATTATATTAATTTATGGCAACCATTACTATATTTATTGAATTTATTAGTTAAAAATGTCTTCGCATCCTTCAGCAGTTTCACTAACTAGAAGAGAAGTTAATAGGTCGCTATTTATTATCACACCTGAGCTCATGGTGCGGGTTTAGATCTTTAGCTATTGGCATTCACTTTGCATAAGAAGCATTACAATATTTTAACTAACATTGTAACACCATGAATCAAGATTTCAAAATCAACAACACATTCTAATACTTCGTATATATAAAATTATGGTATATTTCTTCCTTGAATATATGTAATAAGATGCATGTATACATATCATTGATGATAAAAATAGTGAGGATAGCACAATATAGTTCAAAAGTTCTTTCATTTCGGCCTTTACCGAAATAAAAATTGCAATGCTTTCATTTTCATATCTTCACTTTAGTTGGTAGTTTAATAATTTCCAAACATTTCTCCAAGCTTCTCTTTCTAGTATTTTCTCGAACAATGTCAGCTTGCACATTGCTGTCTAAAACTTTTGTGTTCACTTTTTCAGGAGTAGAAGTTAGATCAATAATCTAACAACTTACGTATATGTATCAGAATATATAAAATGTGTTAAAATTCCGTAGACTTTTACAGCGAATGATATTAACAATGAAAACTTCTTTCGTGTTGTGATTATTACGTCCGTATATGGTATTTAAAATCACAAGCTTTCGTCTCTATATTTCTATGAAATGATCTCAGATTAGGATCGAATGTTGTATATTCGATTACTCGGTTTCTTGTACGTGAAATACCTTTCCAACAGTATTTATCCCTTGATAGCTAACCGTTAAGTCAGAAAGAAACGAGTTAACGTCAGATATCCATTTGTTAAAGTTACCTCCTCGAGGAGTTACCAAGAAAATATCTAGCATTTTGGTACGTTTTTCAATAGTCTATTTGCTAATATGCATAGATTGTTATAATCTTTACATATGTTTAAACTATATTCTAACCTTAAAATAAGCTACAATACATATTTGTTGTACGTTTAATATTATAAAATAGAATATTTACGTTATCACTATTTTAACAATGATATGATAATAACGGTATAAAACATTAAAAAAATATTCACATACATACAAAGTATCGACTGAAATTAGATTCACAAATAATTGAAAACCAGTTTCAACCGCTAAAAATAATTATATGTAATATTATCGACTTGCTTTTCAGAAACTACAGAAAAGAAGTTTACCTTATTGATATCTGCATAACAATATGTTACAGAGACCTATTATATACGATAAATCGGATATAATTGTGATAAAATTTACACTGGGTGTTAAAAAAATGTGTCACAAACTTTAAGAGGCAATAGTATGGTCCAATATACGCATAAAAGTCTTGAAAATGAGTCCGCGAGTGGACGGTTTCATAGATACGAAACAATTTTGCGTTATAACACTTTCTTATTATGTACAAATAAACAAATAAAATGTAGTTTATGAACAAATAACAAAGGGAAACTCGAATGAGATGTTTAAAGTGCCCTCCCTCTATTTGATGCAGCTCCTCGAGATCATTTATAAACGTAGTGTGCACAACAATTCTCGAATGTCCCCAAAGAAAGAAATCGTTGCGGTTTAAATTGGATGTTATTGAAGTCCATGGTATAAGTGCGCCCATTCCTTCCCATTCACATATAAAAGTTCCATGTAAATGCTCTCTAACAACAATTGAAAAATATGTTGAAGCACCATCATACTAGAACAATATTTGTTACCTTGCGTTCAAAGGAATATCGTCCAAAAGGTCACCATTGTGTTCCACAGAAAGTTTAGGTAAATTGTACCTGTTAATCACTTTGATGATACAACTAAATTTAGTAACCTTTCAGCTAAACTACCCATCCATAATTTTAATGAAAAACGTATCTTATATCGAGATTATACATATAATAGTTTGGAGATTTCCGTCGGCTCACACATGTGTATTGTGAAAATCAAAAATTCGCGTGGACACGACATAACCAGTAAAGAAACATGAGTCACAAAATTTGGATCCTCAGTATTATTGCGCAGAAACCAGCGGCCAAAAGGGCATACCAGATGGACTTCTTCTTATTGTTTATAGTATAGGTAAAAATACTGCTCGTAAAATTTTCCAAATAAGAGAAGCACTACTTCCTACCTCGGCTAATATTCTCCGTAAATTGGTCTCCGGATTCTACTCTATATTTACTAGAATTACCTCTTCTGCTTCAGTAGTGAACAACAACCTTGGTCTTCCGAGATTATGACACTGTTTCCCAAATAAGCCTGTATCACGTAACCTTCAATGCAGTTTGAGCAAAACGCGAACCCAAAAAATTCGACGAGTGAGATGAAAGTCGACATAACGCTTGTCTGGCATTTTCATTAGCACCACGATACATGAAATGCATGACGGCTAATTCAATGTTACGATATGAAAATCTGTAAAATTGCACACTAAGCACTGAATATCAATTACAAATTATATGTTTGACTGAACATTTGGTGACTACGATATGAAATGGAAGTTTTTGCTAATAAAAAAAGGGGGTAAGCGAAAAATGCAGAAGTGCTATAAAACTAGTACTTCGTACTATCTGCTTCTGGGTTTCCGGGCTGGAACCGCGTCACTTGTATATCTGCCGACGTTTCGTACCCATTTGTATGAGACTTCTTCAAGGCTGAACTACTGCACTGAAACTGAAACACTCAGTTTCAGACATCTTCAAGACTGAACTACTGCACTGAAAGTGAAACACTCAGTTTCAGTGCAGTAGTTCAGCTCTGAAGATGTCCCACACAAATGGGTACGAAACGTCGGCAGATATACAAGTGACGCGGTTCCAGCCCGGAAACCCAGAAGCAGATAGCATGGACCACGACCGCGGAAGTCTACGTACCAAATAGTACTTCGTATTCCGAAATTTTCGGGTTCATGTTCATTAAAACCTTCCTGTATATTTTGGAACATATTATTCCCCCTCTCCACTTCGAAGTTTGTGACAAATGTTTTAAATATCTTGTATCGACTTGATTTAAGAAAAAAATGATGACAAACAAATGTACATCGCTTTTGCACATGAAAAATAATGAGCACAAACTAGTTTACCATAATTTAAGACCATTAAAACAGTCAAACACAGACGAAGCTATCAGCTACGGGTATTTTGTTGTTTTACCCAAAATTTTGCAATTAGGAAGGTTAATAAATAAAAATACGACTTTAAATTATTTATGTTGAATATGAAATTCATTATATTTTCTTTTTATTTCAATCACGTCAAGGAATCATGCACGAAATTTTAGTAACGCAATTTAGGATTAGAAATTTTTTGAATTAAAAAAACATAATGGCAATAATTATAATTTTAAAATACAAGAAATAATTTAGTATACATGACAGAAATATTTGGCGGAAAACACGATTGCCGAATTGATGGTTAATCTCAAGCAAATAATTAACCTGTAATTACGGTTGATTTTTATGTTGTTATAATAATTTTAAAAACATCGTCATTAAATTTTCGTTGGTGAAGTAAGATAATATCTGGGATAATAATTGTAGAAGTTTGAACGTGTAATTATTTTATATATACAGTCAGTCAAAAGAGTCCTCTTACGAAACAATTTGGAAAAATAATCCTAAATCATATTAGAACACTAATTCATTGCAAAATGTTAACATATCATTTTTAGTTAGATTTTTTCCGGTGTGGCCACGTATTTAGTAACTGATAAAATTTTTTTACAACAAGCTATTTTCGAATGTAGGGTCAAAATTTTACGTACACATACAGTTACTTCAATATTTTTTTCGTTGTTGTATTTATTTGTTGACAACGTGTATATTTTTAAACAGTAACACTGCGTTAAGGCTATTAACAGAACTTTCTTCGCTATGAGTACTTCAAAAAGGTATTTAAGCAACCCGAAACATCTTTATTATATACCGGATGTCTCATGACATGATTACCGCAGCTTAAGGATGTATTCATTACTGAAGCAAATTCAAGTTAAAAATATCTAATGAACATGTACTGAACATGAACTACATCGTAACTGAGCTTCAAGCATTTTTAGTTTTAGATATTCCTGCTAATGCAGGTATTACGTCCCGCTGCAAAAGATCTCAATGAAAATCATATAAAATTAAGGCGCTTTATTTAATTTGTTGTTCAAAATGTCTACCCAGTTGCTGTATATATTGTCTAGCTCTTCTTAGAATTAAAGGGGTGGTTTTGCTAACAGTCTCAGAATCAGCACGCATAGTTTCTGCAGCATCCATAATTTTAGCAACAAGTTATTCTCTGTTTTCAAGTTGTTCTGCACAAACCAAACTTTCAGCCTTTTCCATAAGAGACAATCTAAGGGATTTAAGTTTGAAGAGCTTGGCAGCCAAGCAACAGCTGAATCTCTTCCACTCCACCGGTTCATATACTTTTGATTAAGAAAATCCGTTACTTGTTTACCAAAGTGCGGATATACGCCATCGTAAAGTCGTTTTCCAGGAAACGTAAATAACGAACTGCCATGAGTCGTTCCTCTTTTTAATAAAAACGAAATCAACAACGGTATGTAATACCTGTATTAGTAGGATTATCTAGGGATGCTTGTATTTCAGTTACGATAGAGTTTTAGACATCTATTCATTAGACATTTTTAACTTGAAATCGCTTCAGCCACATAGCCTTAAACTGTGTTAATCATGTCACGGGGAAACCGGTATGAAGAGAATATATGTTCAAAAATTATAGAAAAAATATTACTTAGTTCGTTAAAAGTACCAATTTGCTCTATTTTGGCATGCTCCTCGATAAAAATGATAATCCCCGGGCTTCGAATTCTATTTGTAAATCGTGTGGTGAATCGTTAAGATTATGGAAAAGCAGGAAACGAAATGCCTGTACATTTGAAATCTTAACTATTTGGTGAGAACCAAAAAGTCATCTAGACGATTGTTATCTTTGTAGTGCGACATTTAATTGACGTCCCAGTTTCGTCCGTTTCGACTACTGAGAATATATCTGAATGATTTAGAATCAAGATCATTAGAAAATGATACCGACGTTGGAAGTTTATCAGACGATAAAAGCTACGATGTTTTTAGTTAGCTGAATGATCTTATAAGAGATTTGAATCTTTCTAAACAAGCCTCTGAATTGCTGGCATCATGACTGAAAAATTTACTTGTTTCAGGCGAAAAAATTACTTTTTATCGAGAAACAGAAAAAGGGTTATTAGGCTACTTTGCCCAAGAAGGCAATCTTACTTTTTGTTCAGATATTAAAAGTTTGTTGATCGAAATGAGTTTGACACTATATGAACCAAGTGAATGGCATTTATTCGTTGACAGTTCAAAACGTAATCATAAATGCATTTTGTTATCTAACAGGAATAAATACGCTTGGATACCCATTGTCTATAGTACAAAATTAAAAGAAGAATATTGTAACATCTCATCAATTTTGAATAAAATAAAGTATCATCAATACGAGTCGGTAATTTGTATTGATTTAAAAAAGGTGACATTCTTCTCAGTCAACAAAGCGGTTGCATGAAATTTCCCTACTGTATATGTTTCTGGGACAATAGAGCTAAACAAGAACATTGCATAAGAAAAAATTGGGTCTTAAGAAAAAATATGATGTCTGGTAAGCAAAATATAGTCCGCTATCCATTGGCAACTCATGACAAAATTATTCTGCCCCTATTACTTACATTATTGGATATCACGAAACAGCTGGTTAAATCACCTGACGAAAATGGAAGCTGCTTTTCTTACATTGGCCGAACATTTCCTCTATGGAAAAGATTAAAGTAGATATTCTTGATGGTCCTCAAATCAGACATCGTACAGAAGATACCAAATTTAAAGATTCGATGACAAAGTTTGAGTCAAATGCTTGGACAGCTTTTCTCTCAGTTATGAAAATTTTTTTTATAATTATAATCAGAAAATTGAATTAAACTAATAGAAGATCTACTTCTATACTTAAAAATATGGCATGTAATTTGACTATTAAACTCCATTTTCTCCATAGTACAGGAAATCTAAGGGAGGTGCAGGCAGAACGCATGTATCAGGATTTACGCGTCGTTGAGAATCGTTATCAGGATTTCTAGGGTACACGTATGATGCCTGATTATTGCTGGTCCCTGATGCGTCATTTTTCTAAGAATACAGATAAGAGAAAAACTTTAAAACGAAGTACATATTCCCCCCCTTTCGAAACGTAGGTTACCTATAACTCAAAAGTTAAAGAGCTGCTGTAGCGCAAGGAAAGACATCTTGATCATGTTATTTTCCATAAATAATTTTCCATTCTTTTAGTCTTAAAATCAAATTTATTCCAAATGAATAGATTTTTTATTAGCCGAGTTATACCGTTTTCAAAAGATAAAACAATTCCGGGACTCCTGTATATATGTAATCTTAAATACTTCAGTATAACATGTACAGGAACTTATAAGTTACCGTACTGTAGAACTTGTATATACCGCTAATCCGGTTTATGTTATTTCAAAAGAAACAGTAAAACCTTTTTTAAATCATGAAATTTAGTTTACATAAAAATAAATATAACAAATTCACTTTATCATATATGTGCTATTATCACTTACTTCTGCGTGTAATAGTTTCTCCCATTGTGGCCTGATGAAGAACAATATACCCTCGCCTGCACCTTCCAGCGTGACCGCTCTTATCAACAGAGCAATCATGATGACGTACGGAAATAAAGCTAGAAAGTACGACGCCTTACCCGAACTCGACACCCCCTTAAAACTGACGAGGAAAGTCAACAACCAAGAAACGAAAAGACAAAGGGTAAGTCGCCATTCGGGTGCACCTATGCCGTCGGAGATATCGTCGATCTCTCTTAAAACTTCGCGTCTGGAATCAAGCAAAACAAACATTTTAATTAACTTGTTAATAAAGTCAGACTTGTAATTACGTTGCAAATTTATAAATTAAGTTTTCTTGTGAGTTAGCTTACCAGTTCCTTACGCTAATATGATGTGATTTAGAGAGCATCTTGTTGTTTGGAAATATATAATGAGTTTTTAACTACATTTGTGGTAAGGATTGTAATGGGAAAGAATTTAAGGCTAGGTTTGCTAAATAAATATAGACTTCAAAAAACAGTAATAAACGGAAGATATTAATTTAAATTAACGTTAGTTAATAAACATGGTAATTACTTGAAATTGACTAAAATTAAATTTTAATATAAATTGTGTACATTCGTAATAAATATTATATATATATTATTAACTAAACAAGTTGAACATCAGAAAGTAATTGTATACATAGATCTGGCTAAGATTTTGCTATCGAAAAAATCTTAGTCAGAAATTAAAATATAGACTCTAACATAAACGAGTTCTTAGACAAAATTTAAGGGTTCTTATAAGGGCAATTCGAAACTATTTGAACAAATTTTATTCAATTAATGCTGATGGAATTTAAATAACTTATAACCTTAAAACTCTTGATGTATGAGTTGAAAATGTTCCAAGTAGGCATCAAATTAGCAAAACTGTTAGAGAATAGAATATTGAAACTTATTTCATTATTTATGCCAATTGCATCACCAATCAAGAAAGATATATCGCAGTAGATAGGGCTACCACAATAAAAAACCGTGCTGCTACCAAAAATAATAAGCTAAATTCTACAAACATATTTGGATGAGATACTTCTCCAAGGATTGCAAATAGAAACAATGGAAAAGACCCCTGCTCCCACTCATTGGATAGTTCTCACTCAGAAGTTTCTTTGTGACAATAACATTGAAATTGTTCTTCAAGCTTCTTAGTCACCTGACCTCACACCTAGCGACTTTGACTGTCTCAATTATGAAGGGCTGCTATGGTCGATTATTTTCCAATCAAGAGAAACTCCTAGAAAAGTCTTCCCAGAGACCATAGAATCATGGCATCGACATTTGAAAAATGTAGAAATAGATTACATTAAGAGAAGTCATAACTTGCTGGTGTAAGTAGTTTATCAAAAAAAGGGAAACTCACCTATAAAGTTGGAGAATTGCAAATATGTTACTATTTGATTTCTACAGTACATTAGTGTTCATCACCAACGACGTTGTTAGCCGTACTACGAATCAAGCCCGATCCCCCATGGTATATACATATATATATATATATATATATATATATATATATATATATATATCATACACCAACAAGTCAACAAAGCCAGCAAAAAATGGCTAACCATACATTCTAACAATGAAAGAGAAGAATTCTACATAAAAATTAAATAAGTAAAGAATAAATTGACTTACCGCCCCAAATATGTAAGAAACTGTGAACGCAGATAAGACTAATGTTAAGAAGGTGTAAAAACAAATGAATGAGGATGGTACATTTTTCTAAAAAAAAGTACCGTGTTACAATGCTTTTTTTAGTTCCTATTTTCCCCTCCAATACCTGCGAAACCATTTTAGTCTCTTCTAGCATTTATTGAAAGTTATAAAAAGAAATACACATTATATGGCATATTATATAATACATTATTATTACATTATTTAAAATTTCATCCAAATATACTTTCATGGGAAGTGAAGCCCGAAAGAAAATAAGGTAAGGAGGAGTAAGTTTTTTATTATTTATATTATAAAATATTCACCAATGACCAACGACTTGTAGCAAAGAATAAACTAGAATGTTGAAGTGCCGTTATACCATTTTTGTAATACTCTCCTTCAAAATACGGTTCCGTTACTGCAACAAGTTCTTCATCATTTTGATGCATGATTAAGTCACTTAAGACCAGATCTAGCGTATAAAGTAGATGAGACAATTAAACATCTCAATTTATCCAATTTTCGTGAACGATTTTGCTGGCGTAAAACGGCAAATGTTATAATAAAAGCAAACTTCTATGAGCGATTCTTTTTCAGACATTACTTGCTTCAATTTGCTTTTAATTTAGTCATTTTTGGTGATTACCACGTAGTCGTTTATGAAGTATTTGCTAAGTCTTTTATGAAAAACATACAAAAATCACAAGAAAAAATTGTTGTCCCACATAATATAATTCTCCTTTCTTTTCATTCCGCTTAAGTACTAATATAATGGGCAACATTATAACAATTAGAAAAATTGTGAGAAACAGCTTATTTTTTATTGATTCTTAGTTCATTTAGAAGGCACCATTTACTGATTTATTAAAACCTTAACGTATTAAATTCGCAAAGTCTATTGTCTTAACAATGATAATGATGTACCGAGTAAATGTGGAACGACATAGAAAATTTAATAATTTTAAAATCAGTTTTACCGCTTTAAAAAATATCAAATTAAAATCGTCTCTTAAAATCCTTTAAATTGGGCAAGATAATAGTCATACCATACTACTCATTCCGTAAACTATCCTCCGTATTATCAAAAACTTATTTTCCATAATTTTGTCAATTTTTATCCCCGGAAAGGGGATTTCTTAGATTTCGGTTCGTTTAGATAACACCATTCACATTTTAATATTACCAATTCCATTTTTTTAGGCAAAACGATGTAATGCAATTATATTTTCCATAGGATAAAAACGAAGAAGAAATTGAAGATGTAAACAAAGTGATGTAAGAAACAATTAATTTAAATACTAAGCTGAAATTTCGAATATCAACTAACAAGCACCAGCTTAATAAAAAAGCTCTACGTAGAGAACTATAAAAGTTGTCTGTTTAACAATGAAGCGAAAGACCTACGTTTTTTTTTTGGCAATTTTAAATTTCATCGTAGTTTCCCTTAACTTCAACGCACTCACGCCATCTGCCCTGCAATGATTTCATACCATCAGAAAGAAAATATGTTGACTGGTCTTCAAAATAAGCACCAACTTCCTCTTTCAGTTGGTTATCAACTGCGATGTGACGTTATCTGAGGTGCTTTTTCAAATTTATTAATATAAAGATGTCGAACGCAGCCAAATGTGGACTATATAATAAGTGGTCCAGCTAAAAGAAGTTACACTTGCGGAGAAGGGTTTGGCTAGCTTGTAATCTAGCGCCTTATCATAAAGAAGGAAGACTTCTGTGGGATGCGAACCTGGACGTTTTTGACCAATATTCATACATAATTTTGTTAAACTGTAGGTAATTGCCATCATTGTAGTCCTCTTGGGCAATTATTCAACAAGAATAAACCCTACTTGATCAGAAAAGGCAGGTAGATCGTCTTCAATGGATTTACCACCCCACCGAAGATGTTTTGACCTATATTTCACTTTAAAATATGACGAGACCTCGTCCCATACATTGCAGTCATTTGTTCGTGAATTGTTTAAGGACAATTCTGGTCCTTTGTCAATAATTTGATGTGATTGTGATGTTACAGTTTCACAAAACTAATTTTTTGTTGCGGAACGCTTTATAAAGCACCAACTAATGAATGAATTGAAGTCAAATTTGACACATAAGTGTTGTCACTATCGAACGTTACTAGACAATGAACAATGAGTTGTTTCTATCGTGGCTAAGTAGATCTTATAAGACTTTGGCATCCAATTTAAATAAAAAATTCCGTTTTTCTTGATCTGAATAACAATAGCTTTATTGACATAATTAATATTTATTATTGTTCACCGTTTTTTATAAATAAATATCAGTGAGCAATAATCATTTTAGTGCCAGCAATATAAACACTGCATTGATCAGATCTTATCAATAAAAGTACCGATATTATAACAAGATACCGTCTGTATTTTTAATGAAAATACAATTCTAGTATAACATAAAAATATTTATAATTCCAAAACGTATTGTAAAGGCATTATAAAAGGATATTTAGATATGTATTTATATAAAAAATCCACTTGTATAATATTTTAATCTCCAGACGTATGGATTTTCTCAAATTGATATGTACTTATGACAAAGAAATCTACATCGATTAAGATGTAATCATAAAATTCAAGTTATCTCTTCGATATACAATTGATTTAAATTTGAAAAAATTCCGTTGTATGCGTACATTACATCATTTTTACTTGCAAATTAATATAACGGGTTTATATCTTGTCGCACATTACATACTGCATCTTTATTATTCACTAATTAGAAGAGCATATACAAAATTATATATGTATACGTCGTATTCTACCTACAAATTAAGATCTTACTTCGAAATGCTCCATGTAAATAATGACCTGTAATATATTGGATGTACCAAAAGAATTAACTGTGACAGTTCGTATAATTTTTTGGAAAATTTCAGTTTCTATAATTGACTATATTATTATACTTCACTGTCGAATTTGTTCTACTTTATGTGATTTTTCATTATTTTTTTGTATTAGTGTCGCAAGCAACATTTATATTTTTTTGTAAATTTTTAAGCGTTTCTTTTAAAATCTCCCTCATAATTTTATACGCTATACTATATAAAGTTTAAACCACGAAAGTTTGCCGGTGTATCACTAGCGCTTCAGAATACGAACATATATCGGCATTTGTCTAATTCATCAGTAATCACATGTGTTGAAGAAAGAAATCATCATCATTTATTATTCGGCGGCAAAGGTCTTTCGAATCATGTCCTTGACCTTGAGAGCAGAAATGCGTTCTTGTTTGCATTTGACGACCAGAATCAACAATGAAGCATCTATCTTGCACATAATTTTTTCATACTCAATTCATTATACCAAATCAGAACCATTAATCCATATGAAATATGTGCAACCTCTGCTACTTGGCGTCAGCAATTTTATTCAATCATCTAGACTTTGGAAAAAAGTACAGAGCTTATGAAAACGTCGTCCTCTGATTCCATGTCTACATAACATGTAATATTCGTTCATTTGTGTATTTTTTTATGTTGAATCACAGTATTATATTTCAAATTTGTTCAATATAAACGCACAGTAACCAAGGTTATATTTTGACTGTCAAGCGCATGGCCGAACCTTTTAAAAACAAGTCAAATTAGCTGATCAGACAAATTTTAAATGTCATGGATTTTAGATGAATTTAAATAGTCAAGCGGATCATCAACATGTGTGAATGTATACTTACTTTTGTTTATTGAAAATATCAATAATTATTATATAAGGAAGTATTTTATTTTAAGAATTAAATATACAAGTAAAACTTAAATAAATAATATATTACATCTTATGATGTCTCCAAATACATACATATTTTCAAATAATTTGTCACATCATGTTATTGAAATTAATGATACTTTCTTAATTTTATAGCTTTTTTATTTTGCAATTGTTATAATTACTCATGAAATTCACTATACATATATACTTTAAGTTGTAATTGATATACTTGCACCATCACCAATGTTCTATATCTTTAGATTTAGATGTATTAGTCATCTTCATACAGTGTTTAACCTGAGGCCACACCATTTATATAAATAAGGTGATAAACCCAATATCGTATATCTCTTCAAGTCTGTCATTATCATAATTTTGCTTCACTTGAGATACTAAATGTAACGAGCTTGTGTTTAACATACCTTTTTCAGTTTGACTTTGTATTTCATTTAACCCTGTTAGAATATCGCCTTTTTTCCAATTAAATGTTGGTATATTTTCAATTAGTCCATAATAATATGAAGCATTGTCAAGAACAATAGCTGATTTTGGAGGTAAATCAGCAAGCAATTTCAAACCAATTTTCATAAATATTTTCACAAACATAATGTTAAGCATCATCTGTGTTTCTTTTACAGGAAAATGCAAATTAAGCCTCAATTATAAAGACATTTTTGTTGCCAGCATGAATAATTGTAAAGCATTATCCATGACCAATTGGTGTTCTAATTCCTATTACAGTATCAACCTAAGCTTTATTAATCATAAATCCATTGCTCTGGTTCATCAATACAAAAAATATTTCTTCCCTCCGGTCGGTAACTTTTATTTGACGTAAATACTTGTGTCGCCATCTTATAACATCATTACTTTCAGAAAGAATGTTTTTCAATTTAATTTTCTTAAGATGAAAACCAATATCCAATAGTAATTTATAGTTGTTCTCTTGTTGGTGGAATATTTTGGAAAAGTTGTGAACTATACGCCCAATTTGTAGAGGAAACTTTAAATGCGATTCGTTCCGTCAATAATGTTCCTGAATCAGTGCTAATACCATATTTTCAACAACTACTAATCCAATTTTTAGCTGAATAATGCCCAGTTACATACTGTGAGAGTTACTGTGGATTTTTTGGATAATGCTAATGTTGATCGCTTAGCATAGCCTTTTGGTTCTCCCGACTTTTCACCAATAAAACACGTTTGAGATATTATAGAACAAAGGATCAATAATTTACATCCGCCCCCAAACAATGTAGATATGCTTGAAAAAAGATTTTAGAAGCTTGGGATAACTTAGCACAAGCATTGATTTGCTAATTTCAAGTATGCCTAATAGAGTAAATAAATACTTAAGAAATAGAGGAAAATCGACGCATTATTAGAATTTATTTATGTAAATTGTTACGATCATATCTTATTCAAATTTTCGTCGTTTCTAAATACGACTGAAGTACATATTTCACAAAAATTTCATTAAAAAATATGAACGTTTACGACAGTGATTATACAAAAAATGTTATTATAATAATATAAAAATTTACTTAAATGTAATAATAGGCAATATATCAATACGCGTACCTAAAATATAATTCTGATGAGCTCATTGCATGATTACCCTCCGGAACAGTTACGTTTTTATCACCACTTCCTATACAAGTGACATTATTTACTTCCCATTCAGGCCAGCATGATGCCCAAGGTAAATCCGCGGTGAAAGAATTGACCAAATAGAATAATATAATGGCCATGAGAGAACAGTAATACGTGGCCACTGCTGTTGCACCCATCAACTGACCGTAACCAACACCTTAAACAAAAATAAACAATAAAAACATCTGAAAAATACATCATTGCATAAACAAACTTTATTTATTAATTAGCAGTGTTCGTTATTATGCATAGATTGTTATCCATTTTAATTACAATCAAAAAAAATTGAAATATGAAAAAACACGTTGGAATTTATAAATACGTGACATTGAATTTATATTCGAAGTCAAAAAAAATACAGTTTTTCGTATTTCATCCTTAAGTAATTATGCTGTTGATGTAAATATTAATGTATTACATTAACATTTACCTTAGCATATTAATTAATTGTATTAATATTAGCATAAATTCACGCTCACTGAAATGTAAGACATATATTGGGTCAACTTTAAATGTATTTATGTAATAACTGGTTCAAATATTGAAATATGAGATGTAATGGAAACTCTCCATAATTTATGTAATAAAACATATCTTAATTTACTAATATATTAATGTAATTTTCAATTCATTGATGTAAAACGTTGAATTCTTCTAGAGAATTGTTTTAAGGAGCTTTTATTGTATGTTTTCCAAATTTGTATTTTTATGAAAAATGACATAGTTGTTAAGGTTTAAGTGGAGTTAAGAAGATGTGTAATAAAACATCTATTGTTAAATTATAGAATGTTCCAGAAAAATAAAGTAAAGTGAAAGATATTAAGGAGGAACGAATTTATATTAACAATTACATAGCCAAACTGAAAAGTAATTGTGAAACTAGAAGAAAAATCATCCTAACCATAATAGAAACAACTACTACATTGCCTAACGTTCAGTACTAAAAATATTTTTCTATTTATGTCAAAATTACATAGTGTCATCCATTTTTTGACAAAAGAACAGAACACTCGTAAAGCTATTCACGAATTGGTCGAAACCATTCCATTTATTATTGACCCACCATCTTTTGAGATCAAGCAAAAGATATTCTTGTTGAATATACGTCAAAGAAAACTACAATTATACGAACGGCTATTGACTGCAAATATACAGGTTTGCGTAACGAAGAAATCCCTCTTCTTAATGGCAATTCGCGAGTTCACAAATCATCTAAAGCCCAACCCCTTCGCGACTATAACTTCTTTGAGTCTAATCACCTTCCATATAGTCCAGATTGGGCTCCATACAACTTCTTTCTATTTAGAAATTTGAAAAAGCACCTCGGATGAAGTCATTTTGCAGACGATGATTAACTGAAAAAGGACATTTGATGCCTATTTTGAAGACAGATAGAAATATTTTTCGGATGCTATAAATTCATTGCACGATAGGTAGCGCAAGTATACTTAAGTTAAGAGAGGTTACGTTGTTAAGTATATAGTAAGTAAGTAAATTATCAAAAAAATCGTAGGTTTCTTTTCTAGATCTCTTCATAGTATCGGAAGAGAAATAGGAATTACAGTGTCCTAGGAAGGAAAAAAAACAGGTTTTCAAGAATTAGGTAATTTTTATGGAGCCACATTAATTTTCGAATTCTGTATACGATTTCGACAATTAAGTTGTAATCATCAGTAGATAATTAAAAAGTGTCGCACCTGGTAAACTACGGAGAAAAATACCCATACCAAAACAAACTCCGTACGCGACCCGTACCGTTGAGAACCAAAATGTACACTTTGGTTCTCAACGGTACGGATCGCGTACGGAGTTTGTTTTCGTACGGATATTTTTTGCCGTAGTTTACCAGGTGCGACACTTTTTAATTATGTGGCAAGGGGTTATATATCAACCTCCAGTGATTATATTTCAAGAATTAGTAGTAAATATTGAAATAAAAAGTGGGAAATGGTCAGACAAGATTTCCTGAAAGATAGAATAAAACTTGCTCGTACGTGAGAAGTAATCGAAACACAAAGTAACGGAAATCTTGAATAAACATACCAACTTACAATCTATTATAAAGCAAATCTAAATTTGAAAATGAACACATGAATCGAACACAAAATACATGCTAAAGAAAAATACAATAACAGTATTTATTGACCCAAAACGACCAAATTTGCGTCCCAAAGAAGCTCTCTTTCTTCATGACAATACGCGAATCCATAAGGTATCCAAAATTCAATTCGTCCTACACGAGTGCAACTTCTTTGAGCTATAGTGCCAACTTTTATCTTCTTTTTACTTGTACATTTGAAGAAGCACCTTGAATGATATTATTTTGCAAATGATAGCCAATTCATAGAGGAGATGGATGTCTATTTTGAACTGAAATATTCTTTTTTTTCTAAAAAAATATATTCTCTGAACATGTCAACAACTGCACTAGTCGCAAATAGCTAGATATAGACGCAGCGGTTTAATCCCTTATCTGCACGTAATAAAAACCGATTTTCACTTCTATTTACGACAGACTAACTTCCGAAGATGACTAGGATGATCTCGTTCAAACGAATGTTCACGTGCAGCCAAGAATTTCAGAAAAGTATATCTAAACACAAAGACAGAAAAGAAAGAAATGAAGGAACGGCACCACCTTGCAGAACACTTCCATCGCTTACTTTAGTGTTAAACACAAACAATGGTGATGGGCGACAGAAAGCTCTCATGCTCTTCATGAAGCTTTTCACCTAAGGCATTTTAATTTTAATGTATATATAGTGCAGCATTCTTAGATAATAAAAACTTATTTTTAATTACAATTTAATCAAAACAACGTTCTTCTCAACATATACATTTAGCATACTATTTATAACTTACTCAAACAATAAGTTTGCAACTCAACGAACATATCCATCGATTACGAACATATTCATTAACCTGCTTCTATGCCTGATTTAACAATAATTTAGTTCTTTATATAAAAAAGTTGGTAAAGTACATCAGCTAGACCGATAACAATTTAATAACGTAGGACAGATATATGTGTACTGAAAATATTTAGATAAATAAGTAGATATGTATCTTGGAATGCCCCTGAATCCAAAATACGTTGAAAGGTGCCTACTAACACGGAAAAAACTGAACTTGGCCTTAAATATAGCCAAGATTACAAGACTACTGGTTCTTACAAAAATGCTCAATTGGCTACATATAATAAAATTTTATTACATAGTCAGATTATAAATATAGTTGTACTATATACAAAGTATGACAGATCAAAACCAGAATTATACATATATTTCAGAACAAAGCGCTACGGAATATGATAAATTGCTCCATGGTACTTTCGTAGTCAGGACATTCGAAAAAAACATTAAATTGCAATAGAAATCAAAGAAATTAAGAGATTTGTTGCTAACCACTAAACCTTCATCAGCATGTCAATAGAGAAGCTCTTCACCTTTTCAGAAACTGAAGGTCGAACTGAGGCAATTCATTCAAACCAGTACAATAAGAGTACAATAAGTGTAAAGTCATAGCATTGTAAATATCAGAGATTAATATCTCTCAAATCTAACAGATTTAAATTTAAGAATATTGATGGATCCAGTACAGTATATAAAAGTTTAATTTGGTTGGTCTTTTAATATCAATGTTATATGCTCTTGTAATAAAACGTTCAATAGATGCATAAATCTCGTCGTTTGTAAATATCAATACGTCTCAATATAGAAGTAAAGTGAGATAAATCGCTGATGGAGATCGAAACATCCGTGCATAAATATTTGTAGGGGAAGAACCCAAATAATTTGGCTAGAATTGAAAGGATCGATACAGATTCGTATTTGCATAAATTTCGCTTAATTTAGTTGAATTTGATGGAGCCTGTGGTTGATTGACTTGATCAATAAGGTTGATATATAACCCCTTTCCACAATTAACTATTTGTAAATTCTGTATACGCATTTCGACAACCAAGTTGTCATCATCAGCAGATAATTTCAAAGTGTCGCACCTGGTAAAACACGGCGAAAAAATTGTACGAAAAAACAAACTCCGTACGCGATCCGCACCGTTGAAAACCAAGATGTGCACTGTGTCTGTTTCACAAGATTTTTAAAAAATACTTTTACTTAAACTAACATGCAATACATTGAAAAAGGTTATTATGGTCAAGGAAGTGTCTGTGTGAAATGCGTATACAGAATTTACAAATAGTTAATTGTGGAAAGGGGTTATATATCAACCTTATTGATCGCTTAATTTAGTTTCACATATTACACGTTTCTGACGATTAAGAAAACATTTCCATAACATAAACATAATTCAAATTAAATTATGATTTCATATTTAATTGCGAGTGAAAAATTTCTTCGTTAATTCAAATAAGGTACTTTATGTGCTAATATTATTACAACGATCGCAGATGTTTTATAGTTTTTCGTATACTGATTATTAGCTAGTAATAACAGTTATTTTTTTACGTTTACAACTTTGACATTTTCTTTAACATATAGAAGCTGCATAAATAACACCGAATACGTTGAGTAGTATCGTTGGTAATTCTAATTAGGCAACTGTGTTTTCGTAAATCTTTATATCACTTCACGTATGTTTAAAATGTTTATATAACGACGATGCTAATATCGACGAAGAGTCAATGATCCATGCAGCGAATACTAAAAAAATAATGAAAATATAATAAATCAGATGTACAAGAGCAAAAGTAAAGCCGATCGAAAATCCAGATGTAGCACTAACAAATAAAGGAGATAAAGAATTTTTTCTTTACCTCCTTTATATGTTTGTGTAGTGGAAAAACGATTAATGAAGTCGCTAAAGAATTATTAAAGGCAAAGAATATACAACGCCTGCAAGAGTAAGACTACCAAATAGTAATAAGACCTACTTTTACCTACATTTGTGAAATCTGACGATAAATAAAAAAGAGGGCATGAACATGAAGTACAGTAACGCAGAATTTTAAGAAATGTCTGCGGTGGAATAAAAATAGACAGAAAATTTAAAAAAAAGACCGAATAAAAAATTAGGAGAACTTTTCGAAGACTCAGTATTACTGTGGCATTTAACGAGGATGCCTGAAAATAGATGATGATCATGAAAGTTATATTGAAAGGAGAAAGATACATCACAGAAAGAAGTGATTGGAAGAGGTTAAGAAATGTATGTGGAAGAAGTGGCCAATGACAGGGAAGAACGTGAAAAATTCGAAGCTGAAGGCCCAGGGCTTATAGTACTGATGTATACAACATATATTTTCAACTCAAAACATAAAATCATTGACAATGGATAATTGGAGTAGTTGGACTATTTTCATCGTATGTAAGGTTATGGTTTTCTAACGATTTGTCAATTCGTCTACTGCCGTTTTTAAAGTAACTCTAATAGTGACTGTTGATTGCCAAAATCATTATTATATAATTATAATTTCTTAGATATTGATGAATTGACATATTACATGTCAAAACATTTCTTTTGTGTGTGTGATTTATTTGCCCATTTACCTTTATTATAAAAACCTTATAGGTTTTTATGTCTCAATTCGTTTCTACTTTTATTTTATTATTATTATTTACTGTTGTAACTATTGGTCTCTCTAGCCAACAGTTTCATTCAGTATTTCATTTCTAACGAATTCATACAATAAATTATCCACTGACGATATTTAAATTTATACAGTTTACCTCGGTTTTAAAATACGCAATGTACTAACTTTAACGACGTGATATTTCATGAAACGAAGAATATATAATTCTGGGACGGTATTTTTCGGCGAAATAACAAAAAAAAGACAAGAAAAATGGGTGATAAATTGGAATGCCGAAGACAGGCATGTTATCAAAGAGAACGTCGTGATATTCCAGACCACGTCAGTCTAGCTATATCTCTATGTCTTTCCCTTGTAAAACGAAACCAGATCCCAAAAGGAATATCTGAAGTATAGGGACGGTGCGTAGCTAAAGAGATTATATATATATATATATGAACAATGCATATAAAATGTCAGTTTTGTGTAGAAGCAATGTGCTCAATTTTATACAGTGTATGTCTTGTACTATGTGAGATTAACATCTATATTATTTAAGTATTTTTCCTTTACTTTAAGAAAAGAAACTTAAATTTCAAAATAATGTTAAAACTGCAACTCACAACAATGAGACTATGTACAAAAGTAATTTATACAATGTCGTGATGTTTTGTGATAGTTGTAGGTGTTTATCAATTTTTCATCATTTTGGTAAGTTTATTATTGATATTTTCAGTAGAAAATGGCTGCAAGGAGTAGCATTAACATTAGTAACTTGGAAAAGGTAATACAAACGGATTTGAAATTCCTAAAAATATGTATTCGATGGATTCCACGTCTACCGAATACTGATTGAACAAAGTATCCATCTTACAACGATATAATTTAAATATTTGTATATCAATATAAAACGTTGAGAGAAATGCAAACAATAACGTAAACGTGTTACCCTAGGATGTATGCTAATGATTTTACTAGCACAGAATATAAAAGAACTGAAAGAACGTATAAAAGTTGGTTGAAATGGGTATTAAAAGAATGTGAACTAAGAATAAAAGCAAACAAAATAGAAACTATTTGTATAATACAAAAACAGAAGACAATAGGATACATTCGATTGCAAAAGGTCAAAGAAACAGAATAAATAAAAGCGAAGCGATTATGAGGAATAGAGATGTGAAAAAGGAAATTACCAATCATATCAATAAAACACCATATATAATATGCAGAAGCTTCTTCTGTAGAGAAAAGTGGCAAGGAGAGTAAAAATATCAAGCAGTATCGGCAACAGTCTGATAAATGCAAATAATGAGCTTTGAACAATAGACTTAAAAACATAATTGGTGTTTGTGAAAAAAAATGAAGGAATATCTAAGAAGGGCAGTGTCAGAAGTGAAAGTATTAGAAATGAAGCAATTAAACTAATATGGGCTTTTGCTTAAAATAGAAGAAGCAAATAAGATATGGGCACATACGACTGGAGAAGAATAGACAGACCTAGAATTACGAGACTTCTGGAAAAAAAATAGAGCTCATGTGGACAAAGAAACAAATAAAAGTCAGAAGTACGAGGGTAGTTTGACAAGTAGTGAGAATGGAAAAGAAAAACGAATATTTTAAATATAAAATAATTTTTATTTTTCAATATATTCTCCTAAAAGAGCAATACATTTATTCCAACGGTGCTCCAATGCCCTTATGACATCTCTAAAATGCGATTCCGGAAGGCTCGCAAAATACTCATTTACGAAGATGACAAGCTCGTCGTCAGACGAAAATTTCTTTCTACCTAGTGCCGTTTTCAATTTTTAAAAAAGGTAGAAATCGGAAGGGGCTAGATCCGGCGAATAAGGTGCATGCGGTTCTAATTGGAAATGCAAGTCGTGGATTTTGGACATCTCAACTGTGCTGGTTTGCGAGGGAGCGTTGTCTTGGTGAAACAGAATCTTTTTCTTTGCCATTCCTGGCCGTTTAGCACGAATCTCAACATTTAATTTTTGTAGAAGTTCTGCATAATATTGTCCGTTCATTGTAGCATCCTTTGAAGGTAATGAATGAGCAAAATGCCTTTTGAATCCCAAAAAATGATGTCATCACCTTGTTTGCCGATAAAGTAGTTTTCGCTTTCTTTGAGGGTGCAGAACCACGTTCTAGCCATTGTTTCGTCTGTTGTTTAGTTTCGGGTGTCTGTAGTGTATCCAAGTTTCATCGCAAGTAACAAATCGCCTACAAAAATCAACCGAATTCGCTTATAAAGGTCCAAACACTCATTGGAAATGCGCAAACTAGTGAACTTTTGATCAGTCGTAAGCAATCGTGGCACCCATCTTGCCGAAAGCTTGGAAAGGCCCAATTTTTTCGTTAAAATGTGATGTACGCGTTCTGTTGAAATGTTTGCCATGTCTGCTATCTCTCTCACTTTGAGTCGTCGATCTTGCGTAATAATATTATGGATTTTTATAATCATTTCCTTAGAAGATTTTGGGCGCTCCAGAGCGCGCTTCATCAACACAGCTTGTTGTACCATGTTTAAATTCATTTACCCAACTACTTATTGTGGCGGATGATGGAGCAGATTCACCTAATGTTTCCTGTAACTCATCTTTTATTTCGTTAGCTTTCATACCCTTAATTACGAAGTATTTAATCACCGCACGATACTCTGCTTTTTCCATTTTAATAAAACGACGTGTTGCTTCTTTTTCAATCAGCTATCAAAAATAAACTAATCAACCGATTTATGTAAATATCGGAATGGTAGAATGTAAACATACGTTTCGTAAATAGGGACATCTTCAGGGCTGAACTACTGCACTGAAACTGAGAGTTTCAGTGCAGTATTGATGTCCCATACAAATGGGTACGAAACGTCGGCAGATATACTAGTGACGCGGTTCCAGCCCGGAAACCCAGAAGCAGATAGCATCGGAATGTAAACATATAAATAGGCAATCTAAATTACAGTGCATTGGTTTTACCAATTAGAGCGCCACCTATGTGTCGTTCTCACTACTTGCCAAATTATCCTCGTACATGGAGGAAATTTACTTCCTCTACGGACAAGGTAGAAAAGATAGCGCATAAGTAATAAAAGAAAATAAGAAAATTAACAAGTAAGCTAATGAAAGATAGTAAATGATTCAAAATAAAATCTGAGAATAGAAGATGGGCTGAAAAGTTCGCGAAATGAAATAAAACAAAGAACTCTGGGATTTAAAATTACGTTTATTTCTCAACATAATCCCCTACATCTCGCCATAAAGCACCAGCGACAATCCATCAATGTAGATTGTCGCTGGTCCACAGAATGGTGAACCCAAAGTCGTATGCGTTGGTAGAATTCAGAATTCTCAAGCTCGTTAAAATAACCATCCAAGTTTTTTTATGGGTAAAAAGAATTTGTAACCCGGCTGTGCGAAACCGAGTAATAAAGCGACTGCGTCAATAAATCAAAATCGAATTCGTTAATTTTTACCATAGCAACAACACTCGTGTAGAACCGCATCGTCTTCGTGAAAAACGATTTTTTCTTGTCTAAACAATGATGCTTTTCCTTAATTGTTGCCTAAAATATCTAAAAGTTTCGTGTAGTATGAACATGTGATGGTTTGTCATTTTAAAAGCTAATCAACAAGAATACTTTCGCATCCCAAAAAAATTGAAGATATTGCCTTTCCTGCAGATGGAACAGTCGTCGCTTTATTTGTGCGAGGAAAATCACAGTGTCACCACTGTTTAGATAATTATTTTGTTTCGGACGTATAATGGTGAACCCAAATCTAAATTGCTCCTGCAAAAACTCTCCAAACATTGACGAGAAATTCAGATTCGCGCCAATTTTTGATCAATACAGAGTAATCTCAGCACCCACCCCTTCATTTGAAATGCATGTTGCATTTTCTTTAGAGATATTTATAGCCTCCGGTATCTCAGACATTCCCAAACAACTGTCTTTTCACTATAGCATGCACTTTTTCAATTATTTCTAATCTAAAAACAGAATTTAAACTTCCGCTGGTGCACCTTTAACGGTTGTACGACCACATGTGAACCCTTAAAGCCATTTATCAACAGTAGAAAGTGAAGAAGCCGAGTTTTTCAGATCGTTCATCATTTTATTATGATTACTTTCTGCTGACAAGTCTTTTAAGAAGAAGTACTTGACAACAGTACGAGTTTTCATAATAATCAAAAGTAAAAAAGACTCGGAACCGCTTTTAATTAAACAATCGCCACAGCGAAACAGAAATTTGATATCTAATGCAATTAGAGAGACAAGTTACTAGTGAAACAAACAGTTTGAAACAGAGTCATCTATCTGTTATTGCGATGACTCTTCAGAACACTAGTATAAGCAGATATAACGAATGAAAAGAAAACAATAAAAGACACATATTTGCTCATAACTACTTAAAAAGTAAAAAAAAATTAAAAAAGTAAAAAGAATCACAAAGTAAAAATATAAACATATCATTAGATTAATGGATTTAATTATTATTTAATAAATATTATATAAGTGTTCTTCGCATACAATTCTAGTAATTGGACACGATATAGGTTTTAAAGCTTCCAAAATCTCATAACAGTTTGCTGGAGCACACATAGTGTAACTGACTATTTTTTCTACTCACTATATTCAACAAACTCACAATTGAAAAACAGTAATCCATCAGTATATCACTCTATATTAGAGCACAACAGTATAAGACATCACATCCCTAAAACCAATTTAATGATTTAAAATATAAAATTGTACAGCACCTACCACTTATGACCAACAGATCATATCTTTTAACACGTAGACTTCTAGAGAAGTCAACAGAATTTCTTAATTAGGAAAGAATTAAAGGCGGTATCGAAAACTTTATTACATTATTTATGTTATTTTCTCTTCAACTACGTGAAAATTACTTACTAGTTTTAGAGAAACTAAATTTTACTCGTCGAATTCAACATTTCATATACATTACGCTAATTATTAAATGACACATGATTACGAATAGCACAAGTTTTGAAAAAAAGACTTTAAATATTAATTTAAGGTCTTCTTTTCAAAACTTGTGCAATTCAAATGGGTTGGATAAATATGAAAACATAATTCACAGTTGATAAATCTCATAAATAAATAATCAAATAAGTGGTTGAGTTTGATCTGAAAATATAAACTAATTCATATTGAGAAAGTTATATTTATTTCCCAAGAAAAACGAACAGAAAAGAAAGTCAAAAAGTTAAAATTCTGTCATTGATGACGAAACTTATTTTCGAAATGTAACTTTACCAAGATAAAGTTGAAAGATCTTGACACTGAAACGGGTACGAGATAAAATTTATTAACAAGTGTGACGTGAGCGTCAGATGTCTCTAAATTACCTATTAAATACGATATTCGGACGACAGCTTTCTGCTATAATTCATCTTTTCCTTTAATGGATTCGATACTTTTTATTTTCATTATAAAAAAACGATAACTTGTTAGTAGGTATTGAAAAGAAGCAGAATGAAAGGGTGGAGGGAAAGAGACGGAAAACAAGGGAGAAACTTTTCATATTATCGGATTTGTAAGCGATAACGGAGTTTTTTTTTTAATAAGAGATCTCAACCTTTATGACTTTGTTGACCCAATTATAAAAATAAATTGGAAAAAGGCGGAAATATTCGAAGAGATAGTAAATATAAATCCTTTCATGTTTACCTGACTTCAATGAAAGGATGAGAAGAGGAAGAAAGTTACATAATTTGTTTAATCACATACACGTTAGAAAATCTTTACACCATATGTTCAATACGAGATCAACTTTAATATAGACTTTTAAAAAGGCAGAAGCTACAAACTCTCTCAAAAGAAAAAAATGCTATCTATCTAACACGTTCTTTGAGGTTATTAAACTTTCTATTATCCAAACAAATTTAATATTGGAGAATCGTTTACCTCAGTTTGTTCATTTAATATGTTATTTGATTTTTTTAAATTTATCAGTTTCCAAATATTCTAGTAAATTTAGTTTATGTTCTTTGTTTCCTATAAGCATTACTTTATATTTAAAAATTTAACTTCTGGTTATTATCAAATAATTGAAAGAAGAAACCGTTTTTTATTTATATTTAATTTTAATCCGTTACGTAGACTTCTGCGGTCGTGGTCCATATTATCTTCATCTGGACTTCCGGGAAGGAACCGCGTCGCTGGTACAACTGTCGACGTTTCGTATCCACTCGTATGGGACATCTTCAGGGCTAAACTACTGCTACTGTTTGTAGTAACAGTAGCAGTAGTTATTTGTAGCAGCAGCACGAAAGGTCGGCAGTTATACCAGTGACGCGGTTCCACCCCGGAAGCCCAGAAGAAGATAGTATGATTAAAATTAAATATAAATAAAAAACGGTTGCACTGAAGCTGTGTCAGTTTCAGTGCAAAAACAGCAGCAGTAGTTAAGCGCTGCAGATGTCCCATACGAATGGATACGAAACGTCGGCAGTTATACCCGTGACAGAAGAAGATAGTATATTTAATTTTATTTATATAAAATATAAATGAAAAAACTGATGTTTCTTTCAATTAATTAATAATAATTAATAAATAACTTTCGGAGTACATGTTTGTCTCAGAATTATATATGTAAAAAAACATCACTAGTTTAAAGATAAAGATTTTATGTTATTACTAATGTGAAGCGTACAACCTCGCTGGGAAGGCTGGATAGGTGCAACTATAAATAAAATAAATAATTCATATAATTTTAACATAAAAAACGATTTAGAAATTTATTTACAACCGTCGCAGTTAACAATCCACCTTTGCGATGCATCTTCGCGTTACTGATATGACGCAAACTATCAGCAATATCTGTTCCTGTAACTGGTTACTTGGAGGAATACTTGACCTTAGTTATTACATCAAAGTTGTAAACAGAACCATTCGGATATTTTTAAAATTTTGGAAATTAAGAGAGATGTTAAGAATGGTGAAAATATAGTTAATAATGTCAATAATTTTAGTGTCTTCCAACTATTATATGTACTATTATAATTGATTTGCTTTAGTAAGAGTTATCCTTGATAAGGAACGAAAGTTCGAAACTGTTGGTTTTCAATAAAGTTCATTGTGAAATTATACCAAGTGTTTAATTTTTACTACTTTTTTCTTTATGTATGAGTTGCTATGTTCTGATATTTGTTTGTCGAAAGTTTTACTGTTGTGTTGGTAAAACCGGAAAAACTTTCGTCAAACGACTATCAGAACGTAGCAACTATTGTATGTACTGTTATAATTGTTTGCTTTAGTAAGAGTTACCCTTGCTAATGAACGAAAATTCGCAACTATATTGTCGATTTACAATAAAGTTCATTGTGTAATTATACCAAGTGTTTAATTTTTAATGAGCGATTTTAGGGATCTTGGAGTAATTTTTGACTCTTTTTTCACCTTTCGGCCACAGTACACAGTACACACAGTACAGTGTGTGCTCAGAAGCCTGTAAATCACTGGGGTTTGTATTCCGCATCTCCAAATACTTCTATGACCCAGTTGTATTAAAATCCCTCTACTATGCTTATGTTGTAAGCAAACTGGTCTGGTCTCCGATATATGCTTGTGAGTGCTTACCCACAAAGAAGTGTGTCGCAGGGGGAGTTGCTTCTTGAGCATAATATGTCCTCAAGAAGCAACAACAAAGTCACATTGCACCTAGAGTTCAAACGGGGCACTAAAAAACACAAACGATGCAGTAGGGTAGGAGAGTCAACACTGTTACCAAGGATGCCATGCAACATCCTACCACAACGATCAGCCCTCCTGTCATGCAAAGAGGACATATTATGCCCTTTGCATGACAGGAGGGCTGATCGTTGTGGTAGGATGTTGCATGGCATCCTTGGTAACAGTGTTGACTCTCCTACCCTATTGCATCGTTTGTGTTTTTTAGTGCCCCGTTTGAACTCTAGGTGCAATGTGACCTTTGTGACGACAAGGGCGCAGACTAATGCTCTCAGGAGAACAGCGGTCTACGTTTTTAGTAAAAGTGCCAACGAATTTACTGACTTGTTTTCTTAGCATGCACACCATATATGCATTTATAATAATTTTTGTTTCAGTTCGCTTTTCTGCTTAACTTTAGTTTGAATTAGCTTTAATTTTTATTATATCTGCCGCACATATGTCTAAACTCAGTTAGATAATTTGTAACTTCCTGTTATTGGGCTACAAGCCTGTTGGAAGTAAAGGTTATTGTTATTATTATTTTACTATTTTTTTATTTATATATGAGATACTATATTCTGATAATCGTTTGTCGACAGTTTTACCTGTTTTACCAACATAAACGCCTGACCGTATATCACATATCCACTTATAGACTTCTGACTACTACTGTTATGGGTATTTGTTATTTTTTATGCGATGTGCAAGAGAATTACATTTTATTTTCTAAAAATTTTTGCCAATTTAGTACTCGGCGGTCCAATGTAAGTAATTCCTTTGTATTTATTGTCAACATCATTTTCTGTTTTGTGTAAAAACTAAAATAACCACATCACCCAATTTTGTAGTTAAAATATTATTTACTATTTTGGGATTATAACCTTTAGTATTTGCATTCTGTTTTATTGCACACAATTCTTTTTTAAAATTAACTTTTGACATCGATATGCTAAATATGCTACTAACTTACTTGTTACATACATCGGGTGTATTGACCTGTTGTGTGATTCTTTGCGATAAGTATAATAGATAATTCAAATTTATTATTCAGCCTTTTAACAGTTAAGTCTAAAGCACGCAGCAACTCATACATAATTAAAAAAACGGATTCTTCTTTCATTTATCAAATTTTAAATATAAAGTAATGCATATAGAAGGTAAAGGACATAAACTAGATTTATTAGAATATTTGGAAATTAATAAACTTAATAAATGAACCAACTGAGGCAAAAAATTCACTGTTATTAATTTTATTTGGATAATAAAAGGTTAAATAGTTCAGAAGAACGTGATTTTCTTGACTTCCCTTATTCTAATTTTAGTTTATTACATATTGTATAAAATACAATTCACTTAGGGTTTCTACACTTTGCATTGGAATGTAGTTTACCTTAAACATCTGAAGAAGCTACTGTATAGTGAAATACTTGTCATGCACACTAATTAAAATAAAAATAAAATTAGTGAAAAATCGTAACACTCTATGCATTTATTAATTTAATCACATTAAGCAAAGTATAAAGAAAGTTTGAATAAAGGTACGCGAAATTTGCTTGAGACTACAGACAAAGAACTAGAAGAAACGTTTAGTCTGTATAACCAAGAATTTAATTGACTATTAATTTTAACAAACGATTAGATTTGTTATCGGCGCTAGTTCAATTTCTTTTACCTGTCAAAGCCGGACTTAATGACTGAAACATCTTCACATTTCCTCTACTTGTAAACTGGCCCAGTGACATTTCCAAATAGTACAGAGGCCGTCCTACTATGATTAGGATAATTATGTATGGAATTAAGAAAGCGCCTCCACCATTTTCGTACGCCGTGAAAGGAAACCTCCATATATTACCGAGACCTACTGACATAGCTATGCAGGACATAAGGAACTCTATACTGTTGCCCCATTGTACTCTGTCCTCTTCTTCCGCTTCTTTAGGTTGTTTCTGAAAATATATGGAAGGCATATTACTTTAATTATACAATTGAATCTAGATTTTCTGCAAATGTTTTTATTGTATGACATGAGACGTTAAATAGTACGTTAAGCGCTAAAATTGTTTATGCATATTTAATTAGTTAAATAAGAATCACAATGAAAATTTAAATAGTGGATGTTTCCGTTGTTTAAGTTCAATGAAAATAGTTTTAATCGAAAAAAAATGTCATTCACTAGGAAAGTTCTATCAAAGGATCCCAGAAAAAGATTATGTGAAATAGTAGACATACATAGTTGCAAACATGATTCTAAATCTGGTGGAGAAATGCATAAACGAATTTACTTTGTAACCCTTAATTTAACCTACTAAAGTATTAAAATCAAATTGTACTCCTATATAATTAAATTGTGGCATCACAATTATTCGTTTTTCGTTACTCGAGTCAACAAAGACTACGTGATTTATATGCAGTCGAAAAAGCAAAGTGCCTTATTGACCGTAATCTTTCATTCCTTAAAATGTTTCGTCTAGCAAGGGCAGTTTATTTGAACGGTCGCTATTCACATTGGCAATAGATGTTCTAGGCATTGATATATGTATAAAGCGACATAGTACTCTCTATACGTTCATTTCACAGATAGTTACCACTCTTTCCGAGGAAGGAAATATAGCATTCCTTTCTAATTATCCGAATCTCAACACCGACTAGGTGATTTATATACAGTCAACAAAACGATATCTACCTGACGGGTTCTCAATGAACAAAACGCGTCGTAGTCAGTGCTTTATTGATTGTATCCTTTCATTAATTACGAAACAACATGTATTTCATCTGCAACAAAATAAGGACCCAGTATTATATTTGTAGATACTTTCGAACCGATCCCATACATCCAATAAGGCAAGTTGTCTGACAATGGGTAAATTCAGTCTAATAAGTCAAAAAGCCAGACATTTGAAAGGAACATTGGATCGTCTTAAACCATTACTAATATTGAAATACCGTATATAACTCTGGCAAGCTTTTATAGGCAAAATATCATAGTTTTTTGAGCATTCTTATAGTGTATATTCTTCTAAAATTCATTTTTGAAAACATTCGCCGAGAACTTCTGTTTAGAGATTGTAAGACCTATTCCTTGTTTTTACATTAGTTGTTACAATTATAACCAATGTAGTCTTTAAGTCATAATAGAACGTTTTTTGTGCTTCTAAATTGACTATTAACAAATCTGTATTAGTTGATGCTGGTATCTGAAACATTTTGTTCTAATTGTTTGGCAACCACTAACAATTATTTGCATTGTTAATACTATTTTGAATCCTTTGTCATTACATTCGACTAAACGTATCGTTTCCATAACAACTATTATATATATATATATATATATATATATATATATATATATATATGTATCTATATATATATGTATATATATATATATATATATATATATATACATATGTGTGTGTGTGTGTGTGTGATGATCCAAATACATCAATTCGATATCCCAACAACTAAACCTTTCAAGATCCACCATGCACTGAATTCCAGCTACGTCGTAAACATATGTTTGTCAATTGGGTATTAAAAAACGAGTACGCTGATGCTGAATTTTGCCAAAATGTCATATTGATCGATGAAACTCACTTTCATCTCGGTGGACACGTCAATAAAAAAAATTGTCCAATTTGGGTTGAAGAAAATCTCCGTGCTATCCATGAAAAAGAAATGTATCCATAAAAGAGAACTATCTGATGTGCATTTCGGAGTGATGAAATGATTGAACCGCGGTTTTTTGAGAATAAAGTTCGTAATTCTGTTACAGTAAATAGTGACTGCTACAGTGAGATGTTGATAAAATTTTATTTAAACCAAATTGATGATTTGGACCTAGATGACATTTGGTTTTCGCAGAACGGTACAACATTGTCAAATAACACATGAAACAGCAACTCTATTGCGTACCAAATTTCCTGGTCGTCTTGTCTTAGGAAAGTGATACGCGAGATTACTTGATTTAACACCACTTGATTCTTTTCTTTTGGTGTTATTTAAAGGAAAAAGTAGACGTCAATAAATCAGAAAAAATGAATGATTTCAAAACAAACATTCAATCTAATGTAAAGAAAAATTTCACCAAACAAATGACGAGTCGATATTTTGTAATATATATTGTAATGTCTAAATTTTATTTGGAGATTTTAAAAAATTGCGTTTTTTCTTAACAAAAACAAGTCCTAAAATTCAAATTGAAACACGTAAGTAATAATTGCTACCTACAATTTCAAACCTGAGATTATCTTGACACCAAATTCATTCAAACATTAAATTTCGAAATAATTAAGTTTTATGTACAATTTTAACATATTACGCATTGCTTCTTATATAAATTATTATCTAATACACACCAATACAATTCTCTTCTTAGCAAATAAGAAACAAATAGTAATGAAAGTCGACTTTATGAATTATAACGCGCCTCTAAGAAATTCATGCATCACTGGTTAAATCTCCTTGAACCAAATATAACATTACAACAATCTATGTGAAACAATATATGTATATATTCGCTGAGGATTTTAAATGTGAAATATTAATTAATGTTAACGAAATACTAGCAGTCACAATAGGATATTCTCTCTTGAGAATTAATTTTAATATTATGAAAATAAGAATAGTAGTTTTTGTTCAACAAGTAGCAATTAAAAGTTACAAGAATAGAGTACAATACATGTGACTATTTGACATAATTATTTCAAGAAAGATATATACGACGAATGTTCTCTTACTATTAAACATGATACAATAAAACACAATATTTTATTTTGAAAATTGCATTATATTTCTTCTAAATACTCTTTAAATTCCGCGAAGTGGAACAAGGAGATCTGTTTGCAATAACTTTAATACTATACTGGAGAAAATTCTAAGAGCCAACCAGGTACTTATTCCCGGAATATGTCGACGAAATAACAATGGTGATTAAAAACAGATTGTAACTTTTTAGTGTGTTCAGGCGACTAGAGAGGACTGCAACAAAAGTAAGGTTAAAAGTCAACCAGATCAAAACGAAATAGTTACATGTCAATAAGTTATAACAAAACAGCAAAATAAATAGTTAGTCATATATAGCTAATATATTTTTTAATAATCTAATTAAATCAATACTAGATTGTGCCCTTATATAGCACCCTATCTATCATATATGTATATCAATCCGTATTAGATATCTAGTTCAACCGTCAAATGTGTATGCTTATACTGCGTATGTACAGTTAATTTTTTATCCACTACTTAACGAGTTCGTATACACTTTATGTACAATTCCGATTATAGTAGAAAAAACAAAATACCAACAATATACGTAGTGAATACATGTATACCTGCCACTAATGTTCACGATTAAGAGCATTTGTTTCCAAGTACTCCCGAATGATGGAACCTCCTCGCATAATTCAGTTCGATAGCGTTACAAGACGGGAGATTGCAGCAAAATTAAGTCCGAATATTGCTGCAACGCAACTTGCTAAAATATATTTGGTTGAGCATTCTTCTTCGATATTAGAATATCCGTCTATGAAGCTCTATCGGTTTATTTAACGTGGAGAAATCACTACTTATGCCTTTTTTCCGTTGCAGTTTTGTTCTCTATTTTCCAGAACTGGAATCTCTGATATCATTTCCCTAGTTCATAACTCCCACCGTCCTTAAATTTATCATTTTCTTATCCTTTAATCTGAACTTCGGTTTTCTTTTCGGTGTACTCATTACATATTCGACTTTCTTCTATGTACATGCCAAAACTAAGTATCCAATGAGTTTCCACCCCACAATATTTTCTCTCGGAGTATTCATTATTTCATAGTTCACGTGTGTCCTATACTTTGTACGGGCATCGGTCTAAATCTGGACCATCGTTCACAGTCGATGAAATTAGAAAATTATTAACACTTTCATGGTAATCACTTCCATGCAAATTACTATACGTTTCCCAACAATTAATGAAAATATTATTACATTTAATTTAAGTAATACTTTTACATTGCTTTTGTTTCAAGTTTCCAAAATTTTAACCTCCCTCTTCAAACTAATGAAATAATTAATATCGGAATTCTCGGCGTGTATAAAAGTGAATTTGAGAAATGACTTTTCTTGAATGGTGTACGTCATTCTCGTATCGTGCAAATTAACGCTGATTATTTATTGTTTGTTACTCGAAATGGAACTAATTCGTGATAATTTACTGCATTTTTACCTTGTAAATGCAACATTCCACATACGTGAGTGCATATATTTAACATTAACATGTATAATTGAATCATTAATATATACAAGTTTGTCTACGTATTAACGTATTTTCAATGTCACCTACTTTTCCTATATAATATATAAGATTTTAGATTTTACATTTATCTAATAATAAATTAATAAATTCTGCGTCTTGAATTTAAGTACTATATGTGTTTTTATGTAAATTTAGATGTTTCTCTTTATTTTAGTATTTTAGTTTATTTTTAGTTCAACATAAAATGCGGAAATAAAAAGCTAGCTTTCAATAAATTTTAATTACAACATCTGTTTCGAAAGCAACCTGAATGCCTCCAGGTCAACGAAATGAGTGTCACCATCTATCGGTAGAAAACTAATTCATGCACTGTCAACTTCACAAAATAATTTGCAAAATTTTATGGCATCGCGTTCACCAGAAATGCGTTTAAATAACGATAATTTGTATACTTCTGCATAACTTTGCAAAGAATTGCAAAGTTATGCATTAAAAATAGTAATTATATCGCTTATGGAGATAATTATCATAAATACAATTTCGAAAAAATTTTGAATCAAAAATAATAGTTTTAAGTATCCTTAGTTCAAAAAAATTTTAGTTATCCGTTAGTCTATGTTTAACAAATTTCAAATTTAGGTTACTAAGAGTAAACTTTTCCATTAAAACCCTCAGAAATTAAATTTGAAATTTGTTCCGCATCGATCGACTGATGATCAAAAATTGTGCCGAATTTAACATTTCAGAAACACCGTTAGAAAAACTGTGGGAACTCTTGTAACCGCTAATAAGATGTGGTATTTTCAATATTATTCGGAAATTAAGCATGAAAATGCTGAATAGCAATCACCTAAATAATGAAAATTAAGGAATTGCCAATTATTGTACAATAAATCATATTCTTATCGTTTACTGGTTATCACTAATACTATGACCTAAAATCTAATGTTTAGACATCCGTTGCCCTTGTATTCATGCGACTTGGTTTCCTAGGATTATTTTTGATTACCTAAGCTACACTTTCTCTTGAAGGGAGACAGCCAGCCATCAAGAAAATGGTCAATGATAAACAATTGCAATCAGTAGCAAAACGTATGTAGTTCGTTAAATAAAAACGAAATTTCTGTAAAACAAAAATATGCAGACGTCGTCAATAAGTTGTTGAATGGGACAAGAAGACAACTGGGAACCTATCTATTACTGAAATAAAAAAGTGAAAAGTGGGCTGAAGCCATTCAGGTTGCTTTCGAAACAGATGGTGTAATTAAAATTTACTGAAAGCTAGCTTTTTGTTTCCGCATTTTATGTCTAACTAAAAAAACAAAAATAAAGAGAAACATCTAAATTTACATAAAAACACGTATAGTATTTAAATTCAAGACGCGCAATTTATTAATCTGTTTATTGCAATTTCAGTGCAACTAACAGTACCAGTAGCTGGGTTCTGAAGATGTCCCATACGATTATACCAGTGACACGGTTCCAGCTCGAAAGCCCAGAAGAAGATAGAAAAACTTTAATATTAATGCTATATGTAAAATGACAGAACGAGCTACGAAACGGGTTAACCTTAAAGCTGAATTAATATACAGGGTAAAATCAAAACAAAAGACAGGCATAATTTAGTTAAATGAAAGGTTAGTTAGAATTTTAAAGTATAAATCCATGACTTGAGTGTTATACAAACCGCTATCGATAGTGTAGCAGAGAATATGGAGGTGGAAAAGAATGATAAGAGACATCGAGGAAGCATGTTGTTATTACCGCTTTTTCATTATTAAGAAATAACAAATTATGTTATTGCTTCAAAAATATATACAATAAATTTAACATTCAACATAAAAATCAAAATGTGTTCATAGAGTACATACCTCAAAATATAAGACAGAGAAGTAAGGGACCAGTTTTTTATATTATACTACATGAAAAGCACAGCCGACGGGATTGTCAAAATATTACATAAACATATCATGAAAACAACCTTACAACTGGCAAGAATAATAGGCAAATTGGTACCTAAAGCTGCAAAAGTGTTGATTAAATTTCATGTGCGTATTGCGACAGGACATAAATACCAACAGAAGTATAAACGTAAGAGTATACAAAATTAAAAACAATCTCTCCATTAGTCACAATTTCGTCATTAGAGCAATGTTGTCTTTTAACAGGTCGCAATATAGCCGTTCACACGTCCAACACGAAAGTTATAAGTACAAGTAAAATTAATGTTATACGAAAATCTATCGATATAGAGAAGAGATCAAGTAATATGCGCAAATGAAGCGATGAGGCAACGACTTTCGCACATTTGGAAAACAACTTTAGTGGAGCGACGCATAGAGAAGAACGATCTTGCACCAGATAGAAATGGTGTGCAGCAGACATAGAGTACCCCACAGTGAAAGATGGTGTGACCACAGCGGAGACACTACAGTCAACAAGTCACCAACTGCCGCCATTGTCAGCAGAAAAATTAGGTCATGAAATGGAAGAAAGCATTCATAAGACCTCAAGACCTCTAGAATGACAAATGGGATATTATCGAAGTGTCAGTCAAGAAGGTATTCTTATATATATAATATAAATTAACAGTTCATAACTTTATGAGAAACATAGATCAATAATGATCGCAGTGGAATAGAATCAATGATCGCCTAATATATTTAATCATTAGCTTTTCGAGGCGATAGAACATTATGATACTTTGAATAGGTGCATTACTACCTAAGATACTTAATAGTACCTAGCAACTAATAAACTTATAATTACCATTAATCAGTCTCCTAATATATCTCTTATTTTTTTTAGTAAACCTCGTATTACGATCCATTACATTCACTTTCGTAATTTCCTATAATTATGTTATAGTCTCTAAAATCGACCAGTAATTATACAGGCGCATTGCCACATTTGATAATAATGTACAACCTCATTAGTGTACACGTCTTTCCTTTGGTAGTGTCAAGGAACTGGTTATATGTTAAATATAGAGTATTTTACAATATCATTTCAAAATATTTAACGTGCTCTCTATTTCTAAATATTTTTTTCTACACTCCCTTGCAAATACTGTAATTGTTCAATACTTGTTCTCAACAAATAAATACATACAGATTTATTATAAAAGAATGTGTTTGAATTTTAGGGTATTATCACAGAAAGAGATTCGCCTAAGGTGAATGTCTTTCTGTGTGGAATCTATGAACAAAGCCTATGGTCCATTTTTACTCGAAGGAAGCACCGTATCCCAATATGATCCAAAATTGGCTTTTTCATCTACAGCCTCATTTTCATCTGATGGTTCAAGCTTTTTGGAATACAGAAGTGCCCCATTGGGAAGAGGTAGTCCAAGATCTTGTTCTTTGGGCATATCCAGCGAGATCTCCAGATCTCACAATATATAATCTTTTTCTTATTAAGATATATAAAAGACCGAATTTATATTCTCTCTTTACCCAATAACCTAAATGACCTAAACATCGAACAATAACTGCAGTGAATTCAGTGGATCTTGATATGCTACTACATGAAGAATTCTCATATCGCCTTGATGTTCGTATCGCAGGTGGTAGCCACATTAAGAACTTGTAAGCCGTGAAATAAAACTTTATTATAAATAGAATGCTTGAGATCTTCTTGGAGTTTTGTATTATTGGGTTGGCAACTAAGTACTTTCGGTTTTTACTGATAGAGAGCGTTGCTTTATTTTTTGTATAACGTATGTTAGTACTGTACTTTACCGTTTGTCGCGTGATACTAGTCACATTGACGTAACTTCAGAAGCAAGTAGTGCGTGATTTTTATTAAAGCTATTAGTTGTGGGCTAATTTTAAATGGAGTGCAGAAACGAACATTTTCGACATATTTTACTATTTTATTTCCGTAAAGGAAAGAAAGCCGCTGCGGCTCACAAAAAGATATGTGAAGTTTATGGTGCTAATTGCTTAACAGAGCGCACGTGTCAGAATTGGTATAAAAAATTCCGTTCTGGAGATTTTTCCCTCAAAGATGAGCAACGTTCTGGTCGGCCTACTGAAGTTGATGATGACCAAATCAAAGTCATAATTGAAGAGGATCGTCATGTAACTGTTCAAGAGGTTGCGGAGAGGCTACATGTGTCGCACACAATGATTGAAAAACATTTAAAATGTCTTGGACTAGTTAAGAAGCTTGATGTTTGGGTACCTCACCAATTGAAAGAAATTCATTTAACACAAAGAATCAACTTTTGCGATATGCACCTTAGACGAAATGAAACCGACCCTTTCTTAAAAAGAATCATCACTGGTGATGAAAAATGGGTCCTGTACAGTAACATAGTTCGAAAACGATCATGGAGCAAACACGATAAACCAGCTCAAACCACATCGAAAGCTGAATTGCATCCAAAAAAGATCATGCTGTCAGTTTGGTGGGATTACAAAGGTGTTGTGTTTTTTGAGCTGCTTCCAAGGAAGCAAACGATCAATTCTGATGTTTACTGTCAACAATTAATAAAACTGGATGAAGCAATCAAAGAAAAGCGGCCAGTATTGTCAAATCGGAAAGGTGTAGTTTTCCACCAAGATAATGCAAGGCCTCACACATCTTTGACAACTCGTGGGAAACTATTGGAGCTTGGCTGGGAAGTGATGCCACATCCCTCATACAGCCTTGATCTAGCACCATCCGATTACCATTTATTTCGAAGTTTGCAGAATTCTTTGAATGGTAAAGCTTTCACAAATGACGATGACCTTCACTCGCACCTGGTTCAGTTTTTTGCTGATAAGGACCAGAAATTTTATGAGTACGGAATCATGCAGCTGAAAGAAAGGTGGCAAAAGGTCATTGAGCAAAATGGAAAATATATAATTGATTAAAAACTATTCTTTGTTTAAAAAAAAAGTGTTTTATTTTATACTACAAAACCGAAAGTACTTAGTTGCCAACCCAATAATAAAAATCCACAGTACAATAGCGCTTTTCATCATTTCCACATTTAGCTGCACAAAGCTGAAGAGCTGACAAGTAATAAAAAATTTTTACCTTACAGATTATGCAGTACGCATGTATAGGACAGAATTGACTAATAACGTTTTTAATATTTATCTGCATTTTCCACAAGTCAAGCACTGAATGTAAAATCAATAAATCCATTAATTCATAAGCCATTACGTTCAGCGAGCTCTCAAACGTAACGTTGCAAAAAATGATTAAATATTCATAGAAAGATGTAACAATGATAAGGGAATTCAGAAGCGGCAGTCAGCTTTAAGAATAGGTCAGAAAATAATCAAAATTATATTTTCATGCAACTGTAGTAACTTAATGACATACAATGTATATTGAATGTACTATAAAAAATAAATAAAACTAGTTTTAAATGTACTTGTATGTACAAATCCTTGTTAAACAGGAGGAGGTATTTCACACAAATTATTGCTAGCTTCATTATGACAAATAAGTAAAACAAAAGAACAAACAACTTGATAGCACCAATTAAATAATGCCTAGATTAATTATAAAGTTAAATGCACTTGGAAAATTATTGTAATTATCCTTTGTAGTTTCATAAGTGTTTTGCGTCTACTTTGAAGCGTTTACTTGGAAACAAGACCAAAAGCCAATACGGACACTGAATATTAATGATGATAATTAAATTTTAGTATCATTTGCGATAATAACTTACATATAATCACGTAGACATGATATAATATTATATCATATATTATCTAACCTAATCCGATTTATTTTGCTTCTTGTACTGATATCATATACATATATGTATGATAAAAATATAAGTAGAAAAAATAGCATTGGTCTAGAAAAAAAATCATTACGCACAATTTTACATAAACTATTTTCAATACAAATCTAATCTTCATTTCTTTCTATCACGTAATGTTTCTAGTATCAAGACGTATATCAAGCTTGAAAAAACAGTACTTACAATGACAATAACCTTTAAAACATTCTAAAAGATGCATCAGTGTGGACCTACTGGATTATCACTTCGTATTTTCATGATCGAATCCGAAGAATGTTGTCTAGAATGATTTTTTCGTAGTTTCCTGACAGTTAAAAATATATTCATACCACGAGCGTAAGCATAATGACAATTTCTTTTCATAATTCAAATGTAGAAGCGATTCAACTGTTAATTCACAGCTTTTTATGCTTTTTTGAAGCAGCTCTTGAAGAAATGCATCTAGAAAATGTCTAGTTTCAATAAGACGATACCATAATCCATACAGTCGGAACTATGGTGACAATTTTGGGGCGAATGTTGCCCAGACGGCTCTTCTTGACTCAAGGTGTACTCTTCCAATATAACAACCTGCTATTTTTTATGAGGATACATCAAAGCAGAAGTTTTTAAACATCTCCCACAAAATTGCTTCCTCTGAATCATTTTATTCGGTAGGAAATAGTCTGAATTCCGGTGGTAGTATAGATATAAGTTGCAATTAAACAAATACAATAATTTCTATGCAATAACAGCACATGTAGAATATAAAAACAATAAACTAGAAGTGTAGAAATAACGATAAAGTAAATTTTAAAAAGCTGGAATTGGAAGTTTAAAAAATATATAACATTAACGTAGAAAGTGACATATGTGGTTAGAGCAGGAATGAGAAGGAATCATTCACTGGATTTGCCCCCCCTGTGATTTCTGTCTATTCTCCGAACTACATTTGCCGATGAAAGGACAGCTTTATGCCGATGTCGATGCCATTAAAAAGGCGTCGACAGCCATCTTGAAAGACATCTGTAAAGATGAACTTAAAAATTCATTCGAACTGTTAATTGACCGTGCAAGACGTTGTACTGAAGCCGAAGGCAACTATTTTGAATAAAATAAATGAATTTTAACAAAATAGTAAGTTTTTGTTTTTATTTCAAAAAAGTTCCGTTTTCTCTGAGACGGACTGTATATTACTGATGTCAACATTTTCATTGAAATATGAGACCGTGACCATGCATCTGCTTCAAAACGAGAACATCGTGTTTCCCCTCTCGCGTCGCAATACATCAACACAATACACGATAGCAGATATACAGGGCTTACATAAGGAATCTGTAACTAGTACAATTGATAGAAGGCACTTAGAATTGACACTTTTAAAGAACGGTTAAGGGGATCGTGAGTCGAGCAACATTTTTGTAAAACTAGAAGCCGTGTTTACTTTGTGCTTTCCCCTACCTGATCTTTTATGCTTCAACGCATTTTGAACTGGTTCTAGGAAGAGTGTCCATAATCCACGATTAAACGAAAAAAGATTAAATTAAACGTACGTGTGATAGATACTTATAAATTGCGTATATTTATATAGGTCTGTAGGATTGGTTTGGGAATAGTAGTAAGTATTTTTGAATTTGGTTTTATATGTAAATATTTTTATTTCTATTTTAATAAATGTGTTAAAGCTTTACAAAGTTTTTATTTAGAAACGTACATGTACCTTTACTTGCAGGACCGGTTTGGCGATAAATCTTATCATACTATAGCCGGACTCATATGCCACAATTATTAGACTGAGAAGTATAAAATTATATTTTATGTTAAATTATCGAAAGTTTTTTTTTGAGTTTGGCTTTATACGTAAATATTTTTATTTTTATTTTAATAAATGTGTAAAAGCTTTATAAGGTTTTTATTTAGAAACGTAGGCGTACCCTTAAATAGTTAATAATACAATTATTCTATTTTTTACGAATAATACAATTACATGCAAATTAATCAAACCAGACTAACGTAATACTAATTTCACTATAAATATTGTCGTAAACTAATTCCTTTTGTAATTAATTATAATCATATTTCAATTTATTTCAACTACTTTGTTATTTTCAAGGTAAAATCTTCCATGTATCAGCTACAATTCTATTATTTCACATTTACATTCGATCTTACATTTCACACGTTTTAAGTTTCAACACCATCCTTGTACGTGAGATTCTTTCTACATGTCCGAACAATATTTTCAACCACTCTTCCTCAAGTCTATATTATGATGCTATATAATTAAATATTATTATTGTTTTAACTTTCTTAGGAGCTTTTCCATAGAAAACTCTATTCCAGTTCATATGATATTTACATTTTATTTGTAATGATCTTACATCTAGCTAACAACAATATCACCATTCGTGGCACTATACGAGGATAATTTGACAAGTAGTGAGAATGACACATAGGTGGCGCTCTAATTGATTAAGCAAATGCACTGTAATTTAGGTTGCCTATTTATATGTTTATATTCCGATATTTAGATAAATCGGTTGATTAGTTTATTTTTGATAGCGGATTGAAAAAGAAGCAACACGTCGTTTTGTTAAAATGGAAAAAGCAGAGTATCGTGCGGTGATTAAATACTTCGTAATTAAGGGTATGAAAGCTACCGAAATAAAAGATGAGTTACAGAAAACATTAGGTGAATCTGCTCCATCATCCGCCACAATAAATAGATGGGGTAAATGAATGTAAACGTGGTAGAACAAGCTGTGTTGATGAAGTACGTTCTGAAGCACCCAAAGTCGTGACTTCTAAGGAAATGATTATAAAAATTCATAATATTATTACGGAAGATCGACGACTCAAAGTGGGAGAGATACATTTCAACAGAACGCGTACGCCACATTTTAACGAAAGAATTGGGCCTTTCCAAGCTTTCGGCAAGATGGGTGCCGCGATTGCTTACTACTTATCAAAAGTTCATTAGTTTGCGCATTTCGAATGAGTGTTTGGACCTTTATAAGCGGAATCCGGTTGATTTTTGTAGGCGATTTGTTACTTGCGATGAAACTTTGATACACTACAGTACACCTTCAAAGAAAGCGAAAACCACTTTATCGGCAAACAAGGTGATGGCATCAATTTTTTGGGATTCAAAAGGTATTTTGCTCATTGATTACCTTCAGAAAGGCGCCACGATAAACGGACATTATTATGTAGAACTTCTACAAAAATTAAATGTTGAGATTCCTGCTAAACGGCCAGGAATGGCAAAGAAAAAGATTCTGTTTTACCAAGACAACGCTCCCTCGCATACTAGCACAGTTGCGATGTATAAAATCCACGAGTTGCATTTCCAATTAGTACCGCATGCGCCTTATTCGCCGGATCTAGCCCCTTCCGACTTCCACCTTTTTCCAAAATCGAAAACGGCACTAGGTGGAAAGAAATTTTCGTCTAACAATGAGCTTATCATCTTCGTAAATGAGTATTTTGCAAGCCTTCCGGAATCTCATTTTAGAGATGGCATAAGGGCATTGGAGCACCGTTGGAATAAATGTATTGCTCTTTTAGGATAATATATTGAAAAATAAAAATTATTTTGTATTTAAAAAATTCGTTTTTCTTTTCCATTCTCACTACTTGTCAAACTATCCTCATATTCATGTTTCACTCATCTTGTTTCAGATCATAATTTTATGGCAATAGCACTCTTTTCTATACAGTTAAATTTCACAAATTTATACTTCTTTACACATGTGTGCTTTTTAATAAAATAATTATTATAGGTCCTGCTCAAATATTTATCTCTCATATATTGCTTTTACTACCATTATAATGATAAAAATATAATAATTTATCAGTCTAAATTACATTTTACAATTAAAAACTTGTCTAGAAACACGGGTGTATGATTTAACATCATCTGCATAAGCAAAAGAAAAGCAAGGTAAAGAATTTAAGAGGTCATTAACAAATAATTTGGAAAGAAATAAACTTAGACTCTAGTCTTGAGGTACTTCAGAAACAGAACAAAAATTATAGAATCTTCAGCTATTATAAAAAATGCAGTTGACCTAGATCTGACCGTTGTTTTTAATTAAGTTTTGGCATCTGAATCCAAAAATAACCCCAGTTTTTGTCTATCACATCAACTTTTTAAGCTACAGTATCCCTCTATGTTCTAAAAATCATACAAAATGTACATATAGAGGAATTTTTTAAAAAATTACCAAATATACTATTCACGGAGAATAATTTTATTTATACAATGGCTATATATAGTTTTTATATATTAAATTGTATTCATACAAGAAGTCAAATTTTCTCTTATAGCTTTTCCTGACGTGTTCAATCTGTGGACAATCTTGCTTGATGTTGCAACAATAGCCAGCCATCATATACACATCCCATCTACCCTGATACTGTGCTTCCTTGATCTTCAAATCTTGGTGAAACTGCTCACATTCATCACTGGTCGCACCAAGGTTTCTGGAGAATTCAGCAAGGTGTCTATACAGAAAATACAGTTTGATGCTCATGTGGCAACGAAGTATTTTGAAGCTCTCTAAGAGTTGCTGGGCAATTTCGGTATAATTCTGTGCTCGTATATTTCCAAGGAAGTTTTTGACAAGGTTTTTGAATGCCAACCAAGCATCCTTTTGTAGTTCTATCATTATTCCAATCAAATGTCTATCTTTAACGTTCTGCCGAATCCGTGGACCGTCTAACACACCGGCCTTTATCTTTTCAAAAGACAGGCTAGTAATTGTCGAAACGAGATACTTGAAACAGTCTTCTTCAGTTGACAAAGCTTTAATAAATTGCTGCATGAGACCCAGTTTTATATGCGAATTGGCAGAAACAGACATGATTTAAAAGAAAGCAACTAACTACATATGTAAATAAAAAAAGTAAACACTGCTAACTTCTATAAAAAAAAAGAACTCAAATTGCACTTCAGAATGCACTTCACCTTATAGAGCGACACACAACGTCTCACTACACTCAGGTGTATTCAGTTACACCTGATGATGGTGAATCTGTTACAGCGTCATTCCCCGTGCCCTACTGGAGAAAGTTTATTTCGGCCAATAGGAGAGCACTAGTGCTGACATACGCTCGATCCAGAGGAGAGTGGTCACGCTATTATAAGCTGTAGAGAAAAAGCTTGACATGATAGAAGAAATCTAACTACAGTTTTGAAGTCAGCCTATTAACCTTAAAACAGCTGAAAGGTAGGACTTCACAGAAACTATGTTAAAAATTGTTCCTCAGTATTATAGATTAATAGATAGAGAGGGCAGAACCAAGAAACTCAAATTTCCCCAATAAAATCTGGTGATTCGAAATCCAAAGCTTTAGAACAGTCTGTATGTGACAGCCACTTATTCTCGATCGTCTATAACCCTACTGACAAAATGCGAAAAAGTCGCTAGATTAATAACAATAAAACAGCTGAGAATAAAACCATGCTGCTAGGTGAAATACACGATTTAATATTACGAAATAATGAAATTTGTAAAGCCTGCCAAAAAGTTTTGGAGAAATTAGACAATATAACAATAGTAATTTTATGGAAATAGCAAACTTTTCTGTAAAGTTAAATTTCACAAATTTATATTTCTATATATGTACATGTGTGCTTTTTAATAAAATAATTATTACAGGTCTTGTTCAAATATTTGTCCCTCATACTCTCCGCGCAACATGAATAGGACCACCCGACTTGTTGCAAGCTTTCGGTGGTTTGAAAAACAATTCATTTACTAAAAATACAATGCAAGTTTGTAATGGTATGATATGGCAAATAATACGCATTATTGCGCAATTGTGCCTAACGTTATGCATTGGGTGACGTAAGTACCACATACATATAAAATGCACCGCGCCGGTTGGATACGACCAGTATTTAATGGTAAGCTACCGGATGAGTGTCGAGTTACAACGTGTATCCGGATAAACAAACATCTGTAATTAAGGGTATTGTGCAACGATGGGACGACAGAAGTGCTTAAGTATGGAAGAAATTGGAAAAATTAAAGCGTTCCATCAAGAAGGGTATTCCTCAAGGGCTACTGCAAAGAAAATAAGTCGATCACACCAGGTTGTGAACAATTTTATTAGGGATCCCGAGAATTATGGAAAACGTTTTAAAGGGCGAACAACATCCGTTACAACTAAGAGAGAACGTCGAGCCATATTACGCGAAGCATCGAATTCGGCATTAACGGCAAGACAAATCGCGAATAGCGTTGGAACGAATGCATCGGTAAGAACTGTACAGAAGTTACTGAAGACCTGTCCGCATTTAAAACGTTTGAAAATTAAACGACGGCCTCCTTTAAGGGAATTTCAGCGCACTGCACGTCTTCAGTTTGCTCAAGCAAAAATGGGGTGGACAAGAGAATGGCAAACTGTTATTTTCAGTGACGAGAAGAAGTTTAATTTAGATGGCCCGGATGGGTTTTCTTATTATTTCCACGATTTACGTAAAGATGAAGTGATTCAGTCACGAAGGCGAGCCGATGTTGGTTCAGTCATGGTATGGGGAGCTGTTTCCTATAACGGACCTGTTGATTTAGTAATAGTGATGGGCAGACAGAATTCGGAAAAGTACGTCCACTGCTGCAACAGGTGAAAGACAAATTTTCCAACGTTATGGCAGGTGGGCCATTTATTTTCCAACAGGATAATGCCAGTATTCACACCGCGCGCATTGTTCGACGCTGGTTTCAAGAACAAGGCATGGAGGTGCTCGATTGGCCATCGCTCTCCCCCGACCTGAACATCATAGAAAATGTTTGGGGATGGTTGTCGCGTAAATTGTACTCCAATGCTACCCAATTCAGTTGCGCTGACGAACTAGAGCAGGCGCTGAAACGAAGTTGGGCGGAACTTCCCGTTGACTACTAGAGAACCCTGTATAATTCCATTCCATCCCGACTATTTGAGGTTATAAGAAATAATGGCAAAAGTACTCATTATTGAACAATAAAGTATTTTGTTATTGCAAACGAATCTTTTATTTTGTAGATTGGTCGTATTCAAGTGGCGTTTAATTACTCTACTTATTGTCATTAGTAACGTACATTTGCACTGACTTTTACAAAAATTATATTTGGTACCTACATACATCTTTTTATCAACCCTCTTATTTTCGAAAATAACAATTCCAGCGCGCTACCATGTTTATACCAACTACAAATGTCATATATGCAGTTGGTCCTATTCATGTTGCGCGGAGTGTATATGGCTTTTACTACAATTATATCATAAAAACATAATAATTTATCAGTCTAAATTACATTTTACAATTAAGAACTTTGTATATTTAATAATTTAATTTGCGATTATTTTTGATACACTTTATTTGGTATAAATCTTTTGAACTTCACTGTATTCGTCCAAATTTCGAAATAATTCTTTTACATGCGCTAACAAAATTTCAACATAGGAAATGTGATGTAAATGTAGATTTGGAGCAGTCATACGATTTAAATAAAACAGATGAGATTTTAATTGAACATACGCCGACGTAAGAAAAAAATACCTTGCTATTACATTGGAGGACAGCGCAGAAACTGCTGATAGTTAAAAAAATGCTCCACCATTTGTTTAAATTTGTTCGTTTTAATTTGCCGTAGATGTTTACTTTCACCTTTCAAACAATCAATTTCATCGCCAAAGGATAAAAGGTACTCACTCACCTGATTTATTGGAGAGCTACTGACGAAATTTTAATTTTGCACATTCAACCTGTTGAAAAGTAATTAATGAATCGAGTCGCAATTATTAATTTTTTCAATCTCTAAATGTCTTAGTTTAATAATTGGTAGGTTTTCAACAATTTCTAATATAAAAAGTGTATTATTAGAGAAGCAAAAACGAAGCCTGTCTGTAGCAACGAAACGATTTCTCGCCGGTCTTGCAACATGATACAATAATTCGGGAAAGAAACATTTTAAACGTAGTCGGATTGTCCTTGGATTTAATACAAATCTTCTAGACAAACTTTATTTTCTATGTAATTGCAAAATTGTGATAATAACACACATCGTATGTGAAGTAGCAATAATTAATAATTACCTTGGAATTTAACGTTTAACAATATTAAAATAGATATTTATCTATTAAAGCTATTAGCATTACAATAATATTTTTAATAAGAATTGTTTAATTAGAAACATTTTTTTCTATTTGAGATAGAATCAAATCTATTATACAGGGTGGGGCAGAATAACGAGCGTTTTTAAAAAGCCCGCGATTCGCGCCGTGTCATTCGGAGGTGGTAGGGACGCTATCGACCATGTTTCCTTGATATTAGCATTTAGTAACAATGGAGCGTTGGACCCCTCAACAGCGTGTGTACGCTGTTAAGGCGTTTTATGAAAATGATAATTCTTACATACGCGCGCGTCGTGCCTTTCGAAATCATTTTAACATTAATCGCAATCAACCAGTGCCGTCTGCCTGTGCCATTAAAAAATGGGTTAGGAACTTTGAGAAAACTTCGTCAACGACAAAAAAGAAACCTGGTCGGCCAAAATCGGTGCGTACGCCCGAGAATATCGACCGTGTAAGAACTGCTATTGAGCGAAGCCCGCGTCGTTCGGCTCGCCGGCATAGCACTGCACTTGGGATTTCAAACCGTACTGTCAGACGAATATTACACAAGGATCCCCACCTTCATCCATACAAAATCCAAATCGTACAGGCTCTTAAAGGCACGGATTATGTGAGTCGACAACGATTCTGTGGAGAGTTTTCAGATTTAATTAATCAACATGAGGATATTGTAAACAATTTATGGATGAGTGACGAAGCCCATTTCCATTTGTCCGGTTACATCAATAAGCAGAACTTTAGATACTGGAGTGACGCAAATCCTAGACAAATGCATCAAGAACCCCTTCACTCCACAAAAGTTACTGTGTGGTGCGCTATGTCTTCATCGGGGATCATAGGGCCTTACTTTTTTGAAAGTGCTCGTGGCAATGCTGTGACAGTAACCTCACAAAGATAGGCCGACATGTTGGAAAACTTTTTTGAACCACAGCTTGCACGCTACGAAGTTAACGAGGAAACATTTTTTTCAACAAGACGGAACAACCTCCCATACAGCCAAAGTATGCATGAATATTGTTAACAGATTATTTACAAATCATGTGATTTCTCGAAATGGGGACATCACCTGGCCTTCCCGTTCACCGGACCTCACACCGTGCGACTTTTTCTTGTGGGGGTACTTAAAAAGTAAAGTCTTTCAAGATAACCCACCACAAACAATTCAAGCCCTGAAAGAACGGATCCGGCAGGAAGTGGAAAACATTCCCCTAGCAATGCTGCAAAATGTAATGAATAGTGAATAAAATAATTAATGCTTTTTTATGTTCTTTGAGAAAATAATGAATTTATTCCTAAATATTGTTTTTCTTGTTTTTTACAGCCTTTTTAAAATCGCTCGTTATTCTGCCTCACCCGTTATTATTTTGAAGAGTAGTTTAGTTGTATAACGCATCTTTTAGTGTCCACTTCATCTTTGTGCACATGAACAAATTCTATGAACCAAATTTTCGAAAACTTTGCGCAAAAACTCTAGCATACAGTCTGTCGCAGAGAAAACGGAACTTTTTTAAAATAAAAACAAAAGCTTACTATTTTGGGAAAAATCACTTATTTCATTCAAAATAGTCACCTTCGGCTTCAGTATATCGTTTTGCAACGTCAATTAACATGTCGAATGGATTTTTAAGTTAATCTTTAGAGATATCCTTGAAGATCGCTGTCTGACACTTTTTAATAGATTCGACGTCGGCATAACGCAGTCCTTTAATCGGCAAATGTAATTTGGAGAATAGAAATCACAGGGGGCCAATTCCGGTCAATACGGTAACTGATGGTTAAAATGCCATTTGTAGCTATAAAATTAGTCATAAGTGTCGAACGATGAGATGGTACATTATCATGTAACAAACGCCAGCTACCATTTTCACAATATTGAGGGCCCACACGAGGAATACCATAATTCATAACACCAAGATAATATACAGTATTGACTGTTTGACTAGTTGGCGCGAAGTCTTTGTGCACTATGCCTTTCGAATCATAAAAGCAATTATATAAATATCCCACCTACCCTGACACAGTGCCTCCTTGACTTTCAAATCTTGGCGAAACCGCTCACTCTGCTCCAAGATTTTTGGGGAAATCAGCAAGGTGGCTATACAGAAAATGCAATTTGATGCTTATGTTGCAATCGAGTATTTTGAAACTCTTTGAGAGTTGCTGGACAATTTCGGTATAATTCTGTGCTCGTATATTTCCAAGAAAGTCTTTGACAATGTTTTTGAATGCCAACCAAGCATTCTTTTGTAGTTTTATCAATATTCCAATCAAATGTTCATCTTTAACATTCTGCCGAATCTATGGACCGTCTAACACACCGGTCTTTATCTATTCAAAAGACAGGCTAGGAAATGCCGAAGTGAGGTACTTGAAACAGTCTTCTTCAGTTGACAAAGGTTTAATAAATTGCTTCATGAGTCCCAGTTTTATATACGAAATATCAGAAGCAGATATGATCTAAAGGAAAACACCTAGCTATATATGTAAATAAAAAAAAGTAAACACTACTAACTCCTGTAAAAACAAGAACCCGGCCTTCACTTCAGAATGCGCTTCACCATATAGAGCAACATACAAGGTCTCAATACACTATCTCAGGCGTATTCGGTTACACCTGAGAACCTAGACAAGTACGAATCTGTTACGGCGTCATTTCCCCTGCCCCATTGGAGAAAGTTAATTTCAGCCAATAGCAGAGCACTAGTGCTGACCTATGCTCGATCCAGAGGAGAGTGGTCACGTTATTATAAGCTGTATAGAAAAAGATTGTGATAGAAGAAAACTAACTACAGTTTTGAAATCAGCATGCCTATTAAACTTAAAACAGCTGAAAGATGGAACTTCACAGAAATTGTGTTAAAAATTGTTCCCCGGTACTATAGATTAATAGAAGGAGAGAGCAGAAGAAACTCTAACTTCCTCAATATAATCTGATAATTCAAAATCCATAGCTTTAGAACAGTCTGTACGTGACAGCCACTTATTCTCGATTGTCTATAACTCCACTGACGAAATGCGAAAAAATCGCTAGATTGATAACAATAAAACAGCTAGGGAATAAAACCATGCTGATAGATGAGATACATGATTTCATATTAGGAAAAAATTAAATTTATGAAGCCTGCTAAAAAGTTTTGGAAAAATTAGACAATATAACAATAGGTCTAAGATTAAGATTTAGTTAAAAATATTTTATGGTTTTCATGTCGTCGCATGAAAAATAACAGTGTTTAATTCATTATTAAAATCATGATTAATATTAACATAAAGATATATCAAATTCTTCTAAATATCCGCGACATTTAAAGACATTTTTTTTTTTGATCAATAAGGTTGATATATAACCCCTTTCCACAATTAACTATTTGTAAATTCTGTATACGCATTTCGACAACCAAGTTGTCATCATCAGCAGATAATTTCAAAGTGTCGCACCTTGTAAAACACGGCGAAGAAATTGTACGAAAAATACACTCCGTACGCGATCCGCACCGTTGCAAACCAAGATGTACACTCAACTACATTTTTTTTGTCTAATATATTAGTTTACACTCTAAATGATTTATTATTAATTCTATTTTATTTTCGTATACAATTATTTCATTTATTTACATTACTATGACTGTGAATTTTAAAAAATTAAAGCTATAAATAAGAAAATTTAGCATTTTAGTATGAACTGTATATACATATAACATATGTATATTTAAATATCTTGATCGCTTAGTGATATAGCCGATATAATAAATACAAAATACGCATGTATGTATTTGTGTTAATATCCCGAAGCATAACTGGAGACCGGGCATAATAAAATAGCAATAAGTAAACTTTTCACATTAATTATTCACTTTATACATGTTCATATATGTGGGGATTTCCTCATTTTCATATCAACCGAACCAGGCCTTTATTTAGCCTTGATGGTGTGAGACCTTCTTTACTGTTTGTATGAAAGAAACATGCAAACCACAAAAGCGAAAGTAAATCACAGTATAGAGAAAAAAATTTAATGAAATATAATTTTATGTGTGTGTGTACATATGCCGCGTGTATATATTTGTATGCATGTATGTATGTATGTGGGTGTATATACAACTTACCTCATTCGTCTTTACAGCACCATTCTGGATCGTTCCATTATTATGAGTATCGCCGTTTGTCAATTCAAACGCCGGATTATCCAATCCATCAGTCTGAAATAAAATTAATAAATGCGGTTAAAAATTACGTAAAAGTTTTGGAAGAACGAAGAATAAACAACAACAAAGTAATTATATTGTTCAATTTTTTATTCAAATTTTTCCATTTACTTAATTGACTCGCACATATTTCGTTTAATAAATCTACGTAAATAAATATGTCATGGTTTATAATTCTTACATCACATAAAACACGTCAAATATGACTGCCAGTATACTGCAAAGTAAAAAAAAATTGTACAAACTTAGTAATATCTGTCTTGAAAGAAATTATTCCTCACTTACACAGCATTGTTACATACGACAACACACAACAACGTTTAAAACTAAATTGTTTGTTAAGCGGGTTGCTGATATCGACATTTGCCTAAACGCTTTCCTCTCATCTCTTATATGATGCCCATACTGTATAAAATCACCCACTTGATATCGTTTACTTATTCTTGTTTTTTAAGAAATCGTCCTCATATATTGTTAATTTGTTTCCTTATAATAAAAAGGTGTCACTGTATAATCCATTTATTTCCGTATCCTCCTTTATAGCAATATCCAGTAGCCAATTTCTAGCCTTTTCTATGTTTCCAGTCGCCTGGCTGAACATTCCATTCCGACATAGCCCTATTTCATTTTACTCCTCAAGTTCAATACGATTTTGATCTTTCCTCGGAAAATATTTCTCATTTGCTCTCTCAACATGTCCAACTCCTTTTTTTGAATTTATTCAGATATTGTGGTTTTGGCTTTTATTACTAATGGCTTACGCATTCGTTAGATGTTCTCTATAATTGTAATTGATTTCTAGCCGATCTTAAGCAATCAATTTCCATTGCTTTATGAACATCTTTTCAATGTTTTACTGGATAATAATGATAATCCTTATCATAACTGGCGATAAGCTGTTGAACAATGGACAGCTAAGTACAGTAGGCATTGGCAGGCCATGACTCTTATTATTACGACCACGCTCATGGTGTGGCTTAGGATTTTTGGCTGTCAACATTTGCCTCAAACGAGAATACCAAATGTCATTTTTAATTGGTTAATTGGATTGAAACACTTAATATTTTGTTGCTTGACCTTTATTGTTTATCAACTCTTGAACCTGTGGATCAACGAGTTCACCAGTTGTCTACATGTGTCTGCTGAAATTGATTGCCATTCGACTTGGCATATTCTCCACAGATCGTCAATATTTTGCAACTTAGCAGCATATACAGTTTTTTTCAACTCTATCCATAAATGTTCAACGGGGTTTAGGTTTGGCAATTGTGCCGGCCAACCCAAAACACGAACGTTATTATCTCGAAACCATATTTTCGCCTTTACGAGAAACATGTTTCGGATCGTTATCCTGCATATACAACCATCTTAGTGGCATTTCGTCCTCTACATATGGTAGAAGCATAGTTCGTATTATATTCAAATAGACATCAGTATTCATTATGCCTTCTATCTTGTGTAAAGAGTCTACGCCATACTACGAAAAACACTCCCACAGCATGATGCTTGAGCCTGCGAATTTTACAGTCTTTTTGGTGTGCTGAGGTTGAAATGCTGTCAATGGGGGGCTTTATAGGTGTTGTTGGTATGAACCGGAATTAAATAAAACTATTTTCGATTCATCGAATCACAGTACGTCACGCCACTTTTTTCGTTCCATTGCACGTGTTCATGTGCAAACGACAATTTACTTTGTATTTGCCTTTTATTTAATAATGGTACCTGCCTAGGCATTCTTGCACGCAACTTTCCTTGAATCAATCTTCGTCTAATAGTAGAGGTACCTATACAAAGAAGTAACTCACTTTTAATTGCAGTTGAACTTATGGACGGTGTCTTTTTTGCACAAATTATAATGTTTCTGTCTTCTCTAGGGCTAGTTTTTTAGTCCAATTCTTAGCGCTTGCAATCATTTTCACAGAACATTGCCTCTATTAAGTAGATCAAGTATAATTGCTCCTATTTGCTCGGCCTGTATAACAACAGTATGATTCAAAAATTGTTGAATTATTCTGCAACAGACAGAACTTTATACGTCTGCGTTCATTGCCGCCAGCTATGGTACTGTTTTATTTTAGTGCTTAGGCAAATAACAGCTCATAACTAGAAAACGCAGTAATTTCCCCTCATATTCGGTAATTTACCGGAAACAATATGTATTCAGGGATTTTAAATAATTTGAATATACGATAGCTTCATCAGAATTGTCCATTGACTGCTATTTTCATGCAATGTGTGTGTGTGTGTGTATATATTCATCACATGCTCTTAATCGTACACGTTCGTCTAGGAAAAGGACCAACATTTACATCTAATACACAAACATTTAATTTTTGCATAATTAATTCATGATGTTCTATCTTTAAATAGAGTCTTTTTCATAAACTTGTGGTTTAAGTTATCTTGGGCTATTACAAACTACTCGTCCGCAAAGTGAAGAACTGTATCAACATTTAAAAATTCAATCAGTTTATTACAGAATTTCTTTGAGATATTACCAAGATATTCACTGAATAGTGTTTGGGATATACATTTTTTTCTAATATTTCTCTCATGTGCATTTAATAATCTATCGAGTGGTTGTATCAAAATTCAAATTAACATTAGGTGTTGATAAATTTAGTAGATAAATTAGTGCAGAAACTTGTAAAAGAGCAAAATGAAAATAAAGTTTAGAGACCTTTATTATTAAGAAAGAATGTAACAGAAACTAAAATTTGCGAAAAAATATTTAATAAAGAATTATATATTTTAAGAATGTGTAATATTCTCTAATAACATAAATTTAATATTTCTCAATTTCTTGATAGAAATATGGCGTGACGAAAATCTCAAACAAACCATAAAACACGAAAGACGGAAATCTATAACAGTCAATGGGTTGGGTAATCTCGTCTCTTCTACAAACGACGAAACTATTAAAATGAAATATTTATTACTCTAGAAGAGAATCCGCTCGAAAATGAGACAGAATTATATTTTCGAGACAATTTATATTTTTAATTTTTATTTTTCAAACTTATTAGTTAGCTGTTCTAGAATTCAGACATGTACAATCAGTTCAAAGGGAAACCCAACTATTTTTTCTAGGAAAATATCAATATTTCATCTTGTAATACCTAGTAGTATGTTTAGTATAAAACTAAGTCTATGATTTAGTGTTTCGTTAAAAAATGTATAGTAGTTCGCGACCAGTGATCGTATGAAATGCATATTATTTTGCACTTAGTAACAGAAAATGGAATAACGTATTGCAAATAAATTTTGTTTTTTACTGGGCAAAAGCAATAATGAAACACTTTACGAAGCATACAGTCAGGATACCATGAGTTGTACATAGGTTTATGAAAACAACGAGCACTCATGGTGAAAATGTAGAGCATATGTGGAGATGTTTCTGATCAACAAATGGCATTTGTAATGACAGCAGAAAAACTAAACATTATCATCGGAAGGATTTACACAATCGTACTTAAAAAGTTAGGCAAGAGAAAGTTATGCACAAGATTGCTACCACACTTTCTCACAGAGGATCCAAAAAACCACATACGAACGCAATTTGGGATTTTGTCCATTTGGGGATAGCAATACTGACTTCTTAAGCAAAAATATTACCGGCGAAGACTCTCTATTACAAATAGTATCACCATTGAAAGACAGGGTGCCAAATCTGTCTCGCTCAAACTGATAAAAACTAGAGCATCAAAATCATATATCAGGACCGTGCTGATGAGATTTTTCGATACGCGTGGTATTGTCCTCCTCTCATTATCCACTGGGAATTGATCCTTTTTAGCACATTAGTCGGTACTGCATACTACGCAATGAATCGTCTATTGAAACGAATAAAAGTACGGCTGGAGGTCAAGTTTCACAAGTACAATACCCCGAGTCCTTCTGCAATTCTTGTGCAAACATTTTTGGCTACAAACTATCCTTTCAGTTACGTACCCATCATATCCGCCAAATTTAGATCCAGCAGACTTTCTTCTTTCAAACGTTATTTATAATATTATTATTCCAACGCATTCAGGAGAATATGTTAAAAGGATATTAAGCGACCTCAGTACGAGTGACAACTGCCTTAAAATCGATCGAACAGGCATCTTTTCTCAGACTTTCCACGAACTATAACAATGCTATCAATTCTGTGTAGAACATTGTTGATTGTATGTCGAAAGCTTAGTAAAGAAAGTTCTTTTCGAACGCTTGTACTTTTTCTTTTTAAATTAGAAGATGCAAATTAAGTTGAATGAAATTAAAATAAAGTGTTATAAAACGTAGGCTTTTAAAAATCAAACATTGATAAAAAGAATAGGACGATCTCATTATTAGAGCTGCCAGTTCTTGGTGGCGCATCAGAGACACCGTATACGCCTTGTTAATTCACAGAGTGAATTTAGACATAACATCAACTCAGTAAGAACAATTTTGGTATTTACTATATTGCTGTTTTCGTATATGATTTAATAATATAGGAAAGTTGTGATAGTGAGCTAAAAAAACTTAAAATTGTGACGATTCGAAATTTTGATGGCGGTCTGTTATATTTTGGGCGGCTCTTACCTATGATAATAAAACGCTTGTGTTTTATGTCTGCTCAAACAAGTTCCAATGCATAATGGAACTGTTGGATATAGTTCTTATAGACTTCCAAGAGCATAATTCAAGAAGGGCCAACCACTGATTTCGACATAAAAGTAATGAATTATTACAATAGTCGACTTACTTATTCGATCTCTGGTTTCTCTTTGAACTAACTGTATAAATTCCATTATATCTATAGGTGAGAACCAAAATAAAGTTAAAAATATTTATATATAGGATAGAAACATCTTAATATCTAATTTAAACAAATATAATAATACTTCCTGCCTTCGCATCCCTCAACAGCTTAACACCAATTACAGGAGATTTTGGCAGACTATGAGTTATTATTATGTCCGTGCTTGTGATGTGGCTTAAGACCTTTGTCTATCAGTAATCGCTTAAACAGGAAAGGAAAACCACAAAAAACTTTCCGAATGGCAGACTATCAGTTTTGAACTTAAGACCCTCGGCGTGATATGCCAGTGATTTACCACTAAACTAGAAGTGGGTAAAATATAAATCCTAACTATAATTTAACTAAAACTGGAGGGATAAAATAGATTATTCACCCAACCTGTTTCATTAGTTTGAAAATAAATAGTCTGGTATTGTTTTAGTGTATTATTCCAATTTTCAGTAAGTATCTCGAAACTACGTCGCTTAAAACAATTAACTGATATTTTGAAGAAATGATAATAAAAAGTAGTGTGTGTTAATACACCTACAAATATTTCTGTAAACTAGTTTCCATATTTTTAAACAAAACGAATACGCAGAACTGCCTTAACATGTTTATACTTGCGTTAAAGCCATCCATCGCCTCTGGAGGGTATAAAAACACATTTCGACATTCTCCTTGATCAGTATCTAAAAATTCACTTCTTTGATTAATAGTGAAAAATTGCATTTTTAAATATAGTATGAAATGAAACACATAACGACCTCCTGGAGATAGAAATTTAGAGTGCGACAAAGAGATGCTGATGTTTAAAGTGAACCAAAGTGTAATTTCTAGGCCTTTAAATCGCATTTTGGAAAGCTGAATTGCTCGACGAAGACATGAACGTAGTTAGTTAACATCAACAATACTGAGACATGATCGATACTTATCGCATAGAAATCGCGATCTCAAGCCTAGCTTTTAAATGAGTTTGCTGCTTCCACTAGGAAGCTACCATAATGATAAACAATATAAAATCGTTTACATTCATCTAGTTTACATGTTCGAAGACCGTTGTTTGCATTCCTTTGATTACAAAATATGAAAGAGCTCGCAGAATGTGGGTAAATAAGCATAGTGTTATTCAGTGACAAATCCAGACATACGTTGCAGCAAGATAATAGCCGTATTCTGATTTAGCATATACTCGACACAGGTAATAATCCACAATTTGTCTGGGAAAGGCAAATACGAGGGTGGTAGCGTAATCGTATTGAACAAAAGAAGTTCTGGAGGGCACACCAACCCTTCTTTCATAAAAAATGGCGCTCTCACTACCCAGAGATATCTAAACGAGATTCTGTCACGCCATTGTTCTTTCATGTGAACAGCAGTAGGAGAAGAATTCATTTTTATGAATAATAATTCTAATCCCTACTGAGCAAACATGGAGAACAACTAGATGGATGAAGATGGCTTCAAAGATAAAAGTGTACCCAGCATTTCCCAGATGATAGTCCTATAGAACACACTCGGCATATTGTGCAAACACGTATTTTTGCACGAAATATGCCACCAAAAACTTATCAAGCATTACAAATTGCTGTCGGAGAGAAATGTAATATGATATCCTAATAAATGTTAGATATCCTAATCTAATCCATACCATTAAGATGCTAAACGTTTGTAGATGTTCACCCAACATTTTATACTCCCCCAAAAATACATTAAAACTCGTCTAAACAAGTTAAAATACAATAATGCTTCAGATACTGGCTCACGAATCAACAATTATGTTAAATTAACTTTTTTTTCAATTTAATATTATTTTTATGAAATAACAATTGTCTTGAGCCATGTAAATTAACAGCGTTATTAGTATCATTATATACTTCTGTTTATGAAGGTATGTCGATACTTCTTTCAGTTCAACTATAAGATATCATTTTAAAATGGTTATAACATTTCGAAAAAATTCTAATAAAAATAATGAAAATAAATCACTCTATCCAATGGAAGTTAAAATATTCTACCAGGAAGTGACTGCAAGACCAACCAAAACAATTGAAACTGTGGTTCGAAACGTGTCACGTTGTCTTAACGCAATTACAGAGACTAACCGAAGTATCGATCACCACTTCCGCGGTATTTGCTTAATGAATATTTGAAATAAAAAAATATGTATCACATGATTGATGCAAATTTTATTGTGTCAAAATAATATATTTTTTATAAATAAAAATAACTTTTTCGTCTTTCTTACTGTAAATAACAAGAAAGAAATTAACGTAATACACATAAAAGTAATATTTCACAAGTAAAAAATGTAAATATTACATTCCCCGCAGTTATACGTGAGTACAAATATTGTGAGTCACTGTATACAAAGAAAAACATTTTATTGCTTTAACAATAATTTGTGTTTGCACATGCTTTAATGCTCTTTAATAATGTTTTTAAATGTATAAGAAGTGTTTTGTTTTCGAATTTTAGAAGCAATTTATACTGAAGGAATTTAATGTAAATAAAAAATTACTTTTCAAACTGCATTTTAATGTATAAAACGTGACAATAGATATACATAGTCAGGCTGATGTTATATATGTACGTATACTGATTTTTCATAAACTTTCAATTCTGTAGATTACGGCCTGTTACTAAATTTTACATTTAGTGCATTCTTATTTATATCAAAGAAGCGGTTACGTGTGTTGTAATGATTATTCGTCAGACTCATTTGACATATGTATCTCCTGGTGTGCTACAAGGTTAGCATTTGGGACCATTACTTTTCAACATTTATGTAATTGATTTGTTGACTGGTATATATTACACTAAAGCAACATTAAAATTATTGTATTCCGGATAATTAGCGACAGGAACCGATGAAGAACCAGCTTGTGCTTGAATTGCATCATGTCAATAACGTGAAGTTTGCTTCGAAAAGATGTATTATTAACTGGGACGGGTGAAAATGAATTTTCCTACGTTAGAATATACATTTACTTATAAATGCCTTCCCGTCGATGACATACGCTACTGTGAACCCGGAGATTTGTTCAAAATTGGTCATAGCCAATAATGAAAACTTCATAGTTGTATTGATTGTTGCAGTTGGTAAGCAAAAAAGTCTAAGGTGTGACGAGGCAAAGTTCGTGATATTAAAAAAATCAGTCGTGACAGTAAATAAAGATGAACAACGTTATCTTGTGTGTGATTACATAAGCATTTAATTCCATTAATTTGTCGTCACATCTCTAGAAATTCCACAACATTTGTATAAGGGTAATAATATCCTCGATTACAAAATCGATTCCTCCGCGGAATAGACACCTTCTGTCCTATAATACAGATGTTTTATAAATTTGCGCTGTACTTCTTCAGGCATTAATATGTATAACTTGTAGAACACGCTCCAGACTATGTTGCCACATTCAAGTTTGCGTCTTACAAAAACGCAATACAAAGTAATTGCGGTTTCAGTTAGAAATGGTGTAAAGGTTCGTTTAACAAATCCCAGCGTTCCTAAAGACGAGGTTGTAACATAGTTTTTGTACTCGCTAACCTCAAATTGTTATTTTCCATTAGCCATAAGTATGTGCGAAATTGAACTTCCCACAACAGTGCGAGAAGAAGAAATTACCCAAAGTCAATGAATCATTGTTACAGCAATAAATTGCAATTACAAAATGTTAATTTGAATTAAGTTTAATTAAAACCACATTAAAAAAATACAATCTCCATATATTATTTATATTCATAACTGCTAATTCAATTTAACAATTATAGATAACAAAATAATAGGATAACTAAATGAAAATATAATCGAGAATTAACTAATTGAATGCAAATGTGTCTATGTACAAAATATATTATGATATACCTGCTATGCAAGTTCAAGTATTTAAACCTCTTAATGCATGTAAACATGAAAAATATTTCGAAAGCGTGGGTAGAACAAGTCTTAATTTAATAAGAACTAACAAAACAGGTAAATGCAAAAGCAAATCTTTGAATTTATATTTATTTTACTGAGTATTAGGGCTAATATTGTAGTATATATTAACATTAATTGTACATTGGTTACATCGTGTAATTGATATACAAGAAATTTACTTTCTTCTACAGCAGAACGAATAAAAGTAGGAACGTTATCTTAGGAATATTTGTTTATTAAAAGTATAATTTTATCGACCATGTTATGCTATTGAAAAGAATTTCCTATAAATCCCTCTACCACAGAAGAAGACTTTTACTCTCTTGATTTGTCAATAATGTAACTGAACTTCGAAGTTAGTAATCTGTATACTCTGAGTATCCACTTTTAAGAATTCAACAATTTTCAATTATCTTTTGCCTAGTGTGTTCAATTCTAAAGGCAAATTCCGTTATTTACCATATCTGGTGAGTTAAAAAGAAACGTTTCTAACTCTGCAACGTCTACTTTTAAATTTATATTAATAAGCAATAGAATTCAATCATTTTCAATAATCGTAAATTTTCTTCTAATATACATTTTTGTTGTAGGTATAATTAGAAATATTATACCTACAACAAGATCAATGAACCGTAAAATACGATGGTACTCGTTTATATTTTGGGAATAGCAAACGAAAAAAAATTTTATTATCTAAAATAGTTTTATTTTTTTTTGCATTCGTTTAAACCAATCTGAAAGGCATTGCTGCCATGGTGAAGGCGGTATCTCCAAAATATGAATTTTGAATGCCTCAACTGCCTCTTACGGCGTAGAAAACCGTTGACTACGAAGTTTATTCTTCACGTGTGGAAACAAAAAGAAATGACAGGGTGCTAGATCAAGGCTGTACGGCGGATGCCTCATCAATTCAATGTTTTGCCCTGTGAGAGTTCACATTATCATTGTGGAGAATGATCTATCGTTTTCGGTTTGTTTTCCTTATTTCCTCAAGAAACTTTAGCAAATAAATAATTGTGTAGCATTCGGAATTGACTGTTCTAGAACTCTCTAAAGGAACGGTTACAACGTGACCGGTTTTTCCGAAAAAACAGGCGACCATTTGTTTTGATGAGCCTCGAGCGCTAACAACTTTTGTTGGTTTTGGCTCATCTTTGAATACCCACCAGTCGACTGCGTAGAAAACCGTTGACCGTCATACTGAAGAATGATCTGTCGTTTTCGGTTTGTTTTCCTTACTTCTTCAAAAACTTTTGGCAAACAAATAGTTGTGTACCATTCGGAATTGATCATTTTACAATTCTCTAAAAGCACGTTTGCAATGTGACCGGTTTTTTCGATAAAACAGGCGACCATTTGTTTTGATGTGCTTCGAGCGCGTCATATAACTGTCTTGTATTATAAATTCAGACACTGCATTAATGTTTTCCGACACAGCAACATTTGTGGGACGACCTTCACGAAATTCATCGTCCAAAGAACGCCATCCATGTTTGACTTCACTATGCCAACGATATATTGTAGCTTTCGATGGTGTTTCATCACCATATAAAGAATTCAGCTCGTCGATGCATTCTGGTTGAGATAATCCACGCTGAAAGTTACGAAAAATAATTGCACGAAAATGTTTACGAGTTAATTCCATTTTTTTGCTGACATAAAGTTTTCAAGTTACTGTCAACAAAACTGTCAAGGTAAATATATTGTCAAAAATGACAAACTTCACGATGCAATCATCAGATCGGCGGCAACACTAACAGTGTTGCCAGTTCCCGAAATAAAAACGGCAACCCTCTTATTGCAAAATACTTTTCTGCGATATGCCATTATTAATACTGCCTAACATTCTTTATAATACATAAAATTTTAATAAATTATGAAACACTAAGTATTCTTCATTAAGAAAAAATAATGAATTAAGACCTTCGTTAGAAAATTTATTTATTTCCTTATATGAAAAACTCAAGATGTAATAAATTCATTGCATTTCGAAATGTAAATATTATTATATTATAAATTAATAAACAAGGCTTTACAATTGAGTAGAATTGAGACCAAATGACCTTACTTTGTATTTCCTGAAAATATGCTAACAAGGAACTTCCTGTATCCATTTTAATTTTTTTAATTTTACATAATTCCATAAATTTATATATGTGGTTTTTTAGCTTCGTTTTAAGAGCTGGTAACAAATTATTTATTATCGTGTTTGCCATATTCAATATTTTAGAAGACATACGCTAAATAACAAAATATTTAAAAATGATTCGTTTTATTATATTATTTAGTAATAAAATTTTGCGCGTTACATATATTGTATAAACTAAGTTTGTGAAGACCTTTTCCAGCATTCGTCCAAATATAGCACTTGCTGGCTTTATACCTATGCTCATGCCGGAAAGTCATCTTCGCGTACTTAGTTTATAAATAACTTTTTTTTAATAATAATCTTTAATGTCAAAGAGATAATCCAATTACAGGACATATTACTAAAATTAAGAATAATAAGTGCAGTTAATTTAACAGAAAAAAAAGCACCAAGCTAAACAAGACGGTCTCTGTTGGTTAACGCTGTATTAGAAAGGAATCAAAATATAATTCATTGGCATTTCTGCACATATGTACCAGTGGAGCCTTGTAAAAGACATTGGTTCTTGCACTAGGTATCTAAAAAGTTACCGACGATCTAGTATCAAATCTAGGTAGGAGGAAATCAATTGGAGACAATAGCTCAGTAGAATCAATAAAATTATTAATTAATTTAAAAAGGAATCCACCACAAGCTTTCTCTCTTCGTATACAAAGGTACTCGAAATTATGTCTAGCAAGCAGATCTTCATATGCGGTACCCAAGGCAGGATAATGTCAATCAATTCTATAAGGTAAATATTTCATAAATCTTTTCTGAACACGTTCCAGGAATAACTGCTAGTAATGATAATGTGAGTACCACATCACTGAACCGTATTTCATTTTGTACTGGACAAGAGAACAGCAAAGAATCTTCGACATGTGCAGGTTACTCAAACACTTGCAGAACCGAATAAGGAACCCTAGACTTCTGGAAGCTAATGTAGATATGTCACTTATATGCTTAGAAAAGTTAAGGTGTGGATTAAACAAAACTCCAAGAGCTTTGAGGTTGTATAGTCTTGGTATAGTAGATAGACAAACATTATAGTCATAGTGAAACGCCGTGTCACTTCTGCTAAAAGAGAGAATAGCACATTTATTGATGTTTAACTGAATCTGAGTGTGGGTACACCATTCGTCAATAATTCACAGATTTGTTTGAAGCTTAGTGCTATCTTCAGGTGATTTAATACTGTTAAAGATTTTTAAATCTTCGGCATAAGCTAACACTCTGCAGTCAAGACGTTCCAAGAGATCATTAACATAGACATTAAACAAAAGGGGTCCCAAATGGGAACCCTGTGGGCCTCCAGAGGGGATGTCGAAAAGATTAGATGAGTAGATGAATACAACCGGAACGATTTTGCATATAGGAAAAACACAGATTAGTAATATTCGGAGAAAAGTCAAAAGATGTCAACTTGGATATCAAAATGTCATGGTTTATGGTATCGAAAGCTCTGCTGAAGTCCGTATATATGACATCAACTTGCAGACGTTTATCCAATTGTTCCCCGATAAATTGAGTAATCTCGATCAGATTGGTAACAATAGATCTGCTGGGAATAAATCCATATTGCCTAATTTATAAGAAGGGTTTAACAGAGCTAAATAATTTGTCATAGAGAACAAGTTCGAATGTTTTGGCAAAATTGGACAAGATACTGATCGGTCTATAGCTATTACTGTCTGAGCACTCCCCTTTCTTAAACACAGATGTAATCCTGCTTATGTTCCATCTATCTGAGAAAGATAATCTTTAAACGCATAAATTGAAAATAAGCCTTCAGAGTTCCTTGGCGCAGTTCCCAACAAAGAAACAAGGCAATCCATCATGTCCACAAGTAATAGATGAATCAAATTTCTTGATAGTTGCCAAAGATTCCTCAGTTGTAATGTACCCAAAGTGTTGAGTATCCTGGTTAACATCTACATGTTCAAAGTTGGCGTTAGGCGATCTTCTAGCGTACGAACTGGAAAACAAGCCAGCAAAATTCTCTACTATCTCGGATGGCTCCTCAGCAAGTGTACCATTGAAAGATAATTTTCTATAGCATGTAATACTCAAGCGTGAATTAAAAATATACCCAAAGTTTTAACAAATGAACAGTAATTACGCTGAAAGATATTATCAAAGAAATAATCGTAGCACAATGAATTAGCTGGGTTTTCTAACTGCACATACAGACATTAATTTACAGTTTGTTTCGTGTACAACATTGGAATATACAGGTATTACATATTTGCTACAAATAATACGCAAAGTTGCATTTTGCAATCAATATGGTCACGTATGTCGTCTTATTTATTAGCCGGCACAGTAAAAACATTAACATGAAAATAATTATAACAAGGGTGTCGTTAATAATCAGGAAAAATTTAAACGAAAAATGTGTTGAAAACGTAAAACAAAGAACGATAACAAGAGATAATTTAATTTCGAATTTATAGCCCGCTGAATAAGATAAAGAATCTTGTTATGAATGAAATGATTCAGGAAGTACACAGATCAATTTGTAAAAAAATTACTACAGATTCAAGTACTTGCAAGTGATAACAAAATAAACATATCAAGTGTAGGGTTTAAATATTCTCGAACAGTTATTTAATTTTTATTCTGGTAACGATATGTGTACCTTTTAATTACTGTTTTACTACCGACATAATAATTTTCATCGTTATTGTATGGCATTTGCTAAAATTATCATTTTAATTAAGTTAAATAAAAGAACGGGTTATTATTTTCATTTATATGAAATTATATGTAAAAGTCATCGCTTAAAATGATATAAAAAACATTATCAATTGGTATTATCAGCTATGCGAAACTATTTGCTAATAAAATAAATAAATGATTTTGACAGCTGATGTCTCTATAATTTACTCAATTGTTTTTTTACAACTAATAAAAACAATCTTCATGATATTGAATTGTACGTTATCAAGCATATTTTTTTATCTAAACATAATACACAATTTATTAACCTATATAATAATTGTTATTGATTATAAAAAAATACAGATGTACATAAACACTTGAATGCACTCAACAACAATTTTTCTAGTTAATGCAATCTAGCAACTAGCAAAATATCGTAGCCTACATAAATACATTAATTTTTATCTTTGCATTCATATCCTTCAAATTTCTGTAATAGTTTCTAACATTACATCTTACAGATTTGGTTTTTCCATGCATAACGTTTATCTATTTACTTTCTAATTAACATTTCGAAATTAAAATTTTGAATTTAAGTTATTAAAAATCCATTTGGGAACATCGTCTTTCCAAAAATATTCCGTAACATACAGTTCCCAGTATTTATATTAATGTAGATCTCATTTATGAAGAAAGTCTTACTTTATCATGTTACAAATATATGTATATGGAATAGTGGAATTTCCGTACTATTACATTCATTTACGTACTAGATACAAGCTCTCATACTATCAGGTGCGCAACTAAGTTCTCGCTGTTTTTTTTTTTTGATGAAAATGCAACTTTATTGTGAAAAAATGTTTACAAATGAATAATTAAAAATATTTCCCATCGCTAGCGACAACTTTTTCCCATATTTCTGGCAGAGCTCGAATACCGTCACGGTAGAAGTGTTCGTCTTTTGAGGCTATCCACTAATCAAGCCATTTTGAGATGTCTTCATATGAGCAGAACTGCTGATTAGCCAGACCATGTGCCATCGAACGGAACAAGTAATAATCGGACGGCGTAATATCTGGGGAATATGGCGGGTGGGGTAGGACCTCCCATTTGAGCGTTTCTAAGTAGGTTTTAACGGGTTTGGCAACGTGAGGCCGAGTGTTGTCATGCTGTAGAATCATTTTCTCGTGCCTCTGCTCGTATTGTGGCCACTTTCCGCGCAGTGCTCGGCTCAATCGCATCAATTATGTTCGATACCGTTCCCCAGTGATGGTTTCGTTCGGTTTCAACAGCTCATAATAAATAACACCACCCTGATCCCATCAAATACACAGCAAAACCTTCGCAGCGTGAATATTCGGCCGAACTGACGCCGTAGAAGCATAACCCGGCAGTCCCCATGATTTTGTTCTCTTTGGGTTGCTGTAATGAATCCATTTTTCATCACCCGTAACGATGCGATGAAGAAAACCCTTTTGCCGCTGGAGCAGTTGTTCACGGACGAAAAAACTACGCTCATCGTCTCTCGGCTTCAAATCATAAGGAACCCAAGTTTCTTGTTTTTGAATCATTCCCAACGCATGCAATCGCTGGGAAATGGCTTGGCGGGTAACTCCTAATGCTGAAGCAAGCTCTTTTTGCGTTTGGCACTGATCTTCATCGAGCAGTGCCTCCAATTCAGCGTCTTCGAAGGTTTTTGGTCCTCCTTCACGCGAACGGTCGTCAACATCGAAATCACCGACTCTGAAGCGACGGAAACAATCACGGCACGTTGTTTCACTTAGAGCAGCATCTCCGTAAACTTTTTGGAGTTCTCGATGCGCTTCAGTCGCCGTTTTCTTCGAATGATAGAAGAATAGCAACACTTCCCGCAAATGACGATTATTTGGCACAAAATCAGATATTTTCACACAACCAAAAGTATATGACGCAAAAACAAAATCACTAATGTGTCAAAGCGGCTTGTTTACCATATGTCTAAGCTTGGTCATGACGTTTTCGTTATGTCACAATCGACCAGCACTTACTACTGGAGCCATCTCTTGAAAAACAGCGAGAACTTAATTGCGCACCTAATATATACGTCCTCTATCTTTATCTTAAACGACTTAAAACGACAGATCATTCTCCACCATGACAATGCGTTCAGGTCGTTCAAGCAATTGAATATTTGACCGGGCAAAACATTGAATTGACGAGCCATCCGTCGTACAACCCTGATCTAGCATCCTATGATTTCTTTTTGTTCCCACGCGTGAAGAATAAACTTCGTGGTCAACGGTTTCCTACGCCGGAAGAAGCAGTTGAGGCATTCAAAACCCATATTTTGGAGATACCACCTTCACAGTGGCAGCAATGCTTTTCGGATTGGTTTAAGCGAATGCTAAAGTGCATTCATTTTCAAGGAGAATATTTTGAAAAGCAATAAAACTATTTTCGATGATAAAAAATTTTGTTCGTTTGCTATTCCCGAAATATAAACGGCTAGCCTTGTATATCCTGTAATCTATTATTTACTACGATGCGAACGGCTATAGAGTACGTAGCCCGACTTGGCAGCTCTAATAGTGATTAGTAACATATAGCTTAATAGTTCTGGTGCATTCCTTATTATTCGTTTTGTATTTACTTTAACAATAAACCTGTTATTTTATAGCATATTATACACAACACGAAAATTAAAATAAAAACATTATTCAAGACAGGTTATGTTCCTAAAATAAATCGTACGAAATAAAAATGATTCGCGTCGAACGGTGGTAAGAATTGAGAAGTTAATAAAAGAAAATCGTCTCTATACGAGTAACCAACGTGATTGCCATATTACTAGAATAAAACATCTCTGTCCTACAAGGAAAACCAAATTACCGAAAGAAATGGGAAAAAATACGTTTATTATGGGTTAAAATATATTGACGTTTTACCGTACAAGAAAGATAACAATTAAGTGCATACTAATCTAATTTAGCAGTACCGGGAGTGTATCCATACGAAAACTTTTCTTCTCAAATTCACTATTCTTTAATATCATTCACAATACCGTTCCTCGCCTAAATTCAATTACTTTCGTTGTTTTTCTGAGAATTTCTAAGAATAAAAAATGGTGGAATAATGCGATTACCACTATCATTGGCGATCGCTCTCATCTTCATAAATACGTTTGGAAGAAGAACATACGAACCACTAGCTAGAAAACCTACTGGCACTTTGCCGATGACACATTTGTAATTATACATCAATGTTTAAATCGCCTGAATCGACGACACGATTTCAGTAACTATATAATATAATTAGAAGAAAACGCGCGAATATGTAAAATGAATCACAGAAGAATAGCTGCAAACGAACAACAACAACCTAATTAATATACCAATATAGCGCCAGAGTAAAAAAGAAATAAGAAAATTCTAAAAAATAACCACGGAACGATACAGTAATATAAATAATTTCACATTTCATCAAATAAAGGCTAGGTATCGAAACAAAAAACGAAAGATATTAGGCAAACCAGGCGCACGAGATTGTACAGAGTAGATCATCAGAAACAGACCAGCAAAACCTAATAGAAAAACCTTCAATAGATCGACATTTATACCAAGATAAAGTAGAAGAACGTCAATATATTGGCAAGAAGCGAACATTATTAGCAATAAATGATTTGAGAATCAATAAAAATATTGCAACACTTTGATAATCTATAAAGAAATCATTAGACTACAACATACAGTTTAGAACCACACACGGGGCATTTAAAATTTAAAAGCATCGCATATTTAGAATTTACCCAAAACTTAGTTACAACTTTGGCCTCTGGTATGTCTTTAGATATGTCAAAAGTGTTTGATTGCATTTAGTTGATATGTTGCTAAAGAAACTAAATCAATATATTTAGTATTCAAGATGTAGTTTTAAAGTGGATTGAATCCTACTTAAGTGAGCAAACACAAATTGTAGAAATGAAAAATGTAGGTAATAGCTCCAATATCGTATATGAGGAGCTTATTGGTAATTATGTGCGTCCACTGGGCAATATCCCGGGGTCTTCCACATTTTATTAAATTTATAAATAATCCCATACTTAATACAGACAATTATTTTGTCATTAATTATGGAGATCGCGTCACTTTACTTTTTAAAATTGAAACTTATCCTAAATTAACAGAAAAAGGCAATTGCATAATGGAAAAACTAGAAAAGTATTGTAGTTAATCAGTATTTATATTTATAATATTTAGGTATAACGATGAGTGACTTTTTAACTTTTACTGAACACGTCTTCAAACTAAGAAACTTAATAATACCAATTGTGATTTAAGAGCACTGGCCAAAAATACAAAAAAAGATATTCTATTTTATTCAAATTTTTTAGGCAAGTTAGATATGGATCATTTTTTGGGAACTCTTATTATAATAATATATATATATATATATATATATATATATATATATATATATATATATATATATATATATATATATACATATATATAATTAAAATCTTCGTTTGTAGTTCAGAAGCAATCAGTAAGAATACTTAATAACATGAAACACAGAGATAGCTGTAGAAGTATTTTTAGACAAGCAAATATGCTAACAACTGTAGCAGTCTACATATTCGAATGCATAGAATCTATCTAGATACATCCTAAACTTTTTGAGTGTAGAAATATAACATTACATTAGGCGCAGCGCATTATATCAACGTAGAGCATACTACTCTTGTATGAAATTGTATAACAAATTGCCCAGAAAGTAAAATCTATTGAAAAATTGTACTACAACGAAAAATAAAATGTATAAATTACTTTACAACTTCGCAACATAGAGCCATAAACATTAAAAGAATATTATAACTATTTAGTAGTACGATAGATTCAAAAACATTTTGTCAATTTTCTCTTAACCTATTTTCATGTACTGATCTTAGAATTTAAAAGATTATATTGTTGATCCAATGAAAATGGATAAAAGACCTTGCCTATAACTGACACAACTGTAACTGTTAGGCCTCAACAAACCAGAGTAACGTTCAGATATATGTGAAAAGCGGAAAACGACAATCATTTTAAATATCTGAAATAGCACGGTCACGACAATATCGGCACTTCGACCACGACTAAGCGAAAAAATGATAAACTTAGTTTAATTACCCGCTTTATTACTGACAAAAAGTACATCTGCAAAACGGAGATTGTTGTGTGATCTTTCGTCAACGTTCGAAGATTTTGTATACGTCTCCAAATTCTTGAATATAACGTTTATCCTTATAGTAGGTAGATAAATGTCGATACACATAAGTACGATACCAATTATTTAAAAATTTAAAACATGAATTCAACTCATTCATTATTAAAGTCGAAGAATCCTCTGGATAGTCAGATACAGACACTTATGGGGGAGGGGAGTGAACACGTGCAGGCATTACCAATAGCTTGCTTCATGTCAGTGACATGAAGAAGCCTTGCAAAGGTGGATTGTTAAGTGTAACGGGTGTAAATAAATTTCTAAATCGTTGTCCTACGTTAGATGGTTACAATTAAAAGTATTACTTGCAACACTAATATTTTGCCGCACCTTTTCAGTTTGCTTTACGCTACTGCAAATCCGGAGGTTTGTTCAACATGAGTCATAATACTCATGTTTCGAAAAATGGAGGAAAGTTTTTCAGCTCTATATATATATATATATATATTTATATATATATATATATATATATATGTATATATATATATGTATATACGTGTTTGCATTTTTCTTACAAACACATTCAATGTACAAGTAATATTAGTATTAACATTTAAATTTTTTGAATATCATTTGTTATTACTTGTATTATTATTATTATTGTGAATTATTATTTTAATATCGTAGCTTCAATCAATTATAATAACTTCCATACATTAACACTTAGAACTAAAATTAACTGTTTTAACAAATGAATAATGCTAACGACAAATAAAGTTGAGGCCGTTAAAGTATTTGCAAATATCATCTGTTTGTTCGTTAATAAAATAAGTCTCCTTCAAATAAAAAAGATAACTAAATGCATAAGTAGGATGAGTAAATATTTACTTAAAGCGTTTCTTTCATTTATTGACATCTTTAGACGAATTCCTTGCGTAATTTCTATGAGATGTTTCTTTAAGTATATCATTTGCATCACACAGAGGGTAATATATCAGAAGTTACATCAGTTGACTACTACTTTCTTTTTTGTTTTAAGTATATATTTACAAATGTTTAATACATGACATACCATACAAAACATATGATTTATAAACAAACGATTAATTTTCAAATTATATGATTTTTTTTCCAGTTTCTATTATTATTAATAATAAAAACAAAATTGTTTTGCAATAAAAAAATGGGTTTTGTGAAATTAGAACATTGCCATGTCATCAAATGTTTTTAAAAACAAAACTGAATTCTTCTAAAACTATCCACGAAACGAATAAATAAAGTAAATGGGGACGAGGCTTTGTGATATTTTAAAGTTAAATTTTGGTTAAAACAGTTTCAGTGGGGTCGTGAAAGTGAGAATTACATAATAAGCGGACGTAAATGATCCTAATGTTTGCATGAAAGTTGAAATATTGGTTCTCAAAGATTGTCATTTGAAAGTTTCTTCCATTGCTATAGCACCTAATATGTCTAAATCAAACATTTTGACAATTCTACAGAATAAACTAGGTAGGAGTCAAATTTCATCAATATGGATTCCAAGATTGTTGATTGTTGAAAGCAAACTGTTTGGGCAAAATATTTTTCAAAACAATTTGACATTTTTGGATGCAGACATTGATTTTCTTTCCTACATACTGATCGACGATGAAACTTGGATATATCACTCTCATCTAGGAACGAAATTAGAGTCCATATAATAGATTCATGAGGGTTCTACGCCTCCAAAAAAGGTTCGCATTTGAAAAACTAATTCAATATCTTTTTGAATCAAGCTGCAGCTATTCTTGTGGATTAGAAACGTCTAGGTTCACGTTATGACAAAGAGAGGCACGGCCAAACTAGTGAAGTTAATATTACAAATTTTCAAAATACCTTCAAAGAAAGTATTTAATATCATTATAAATGATGAATCATAGATATACAATAATGACTCTGAAGCGAAATACCTATTTAGGTGTATGAAAACGAGGAAAATCCGGCAAAAGTCATTAGCGAGAAAAGTGCAAATAACTATCTACTTCAGGTACAGTGATTCAGTTACAATACTTAAATTTTAGAAAAATTATGTAGAGATTGACCAAGAGAGATTTCACCACACTATGACGGCGCAACTTTTCTTTCATAAATCTGTCTAACTGGACACTCACAACGCAGATTTTGCCTTAACTATTTCAATATATTATTGTGGATTAAAAGTTTGCAACAAAAGTGTGCCAAATGAATTTTTTTACTAGTTTCGAGATGAAATTCCCAAGAAAGAACAAGCGTATTATAGTTAAACAGGATTATTGTGAAAAACAATAAAATAATTAAAAATTATAGTCTTTCCTGGGATTTTAAACTGTGTTTGTTATACTGAGAAGATTAACAGCAATCCTGAGGTTGTTCTTTACATGAACCGACAAAACATCAGCAAGTTAAGCGGTGTACCAGAAAAGCTATTCCAGCTCAAAAGGAACTGTAGACCACAACCGCGAAAGCCACAAGATATTGATCAATAAGGTTGATATATAACCCCTTTCCACATTAACTTTTGTAAATTCTGTATACGCATTTCGACAACCAAGTTGTCATCATCAGCAGATAATTTCAAAGTGTCGCACCTGGTAAAACACGGCGAAAAACAACCGCACGAAAATCAAACTCCGTACACAGTGTACATCTTGGTTTTGAACGGTGTGGATCGCGTACGGAGTTTGATTTTCGTGCGGTTGTTTTTCGCCGTCTTTTACCAGGTGCGACACTTTGAAATTATCTGCTGATGATGACAACTTGGTTGTCGAAATGCGTATACAGAATTTATAAAAGTTAATGTGGAAAGGGGTTATATATCAACCTTATTGATCAAGTCAATCAACTACAGGCTCCATCAAATTCAGCCACAAGATAGATTAAAAATAAAATTATTTTTGTTAAAAATACCGTGGTTCTTTCTAATTAAAATTTTTCAGAACAATCCTAGTATATTGTAAAATTCAATTGACATCTAATACGTAAAAATACAAATATCAATTACAATACGAAATTAACAAAATGGAAACACACAATTTTTAAATTTCTAAATAACTAAACAAGAATTATTATTTGTACTTTCATTAGCGAATTTTTCAAATGTTCAGCTTTTACGATGTTGTTTTTGGAAGATTATGAACCTGTCAAGGTTGAGCATTACAGTTATTTGCTCTTAAATAAGATGACGCGTTCCTGCTAAAAAAGCGGAAACTATCAATCAAGTGCATGTGTTTGTTTTGTAATAGTGCTCACACTAACAACAATAAAAAAAAACCTGTGTAAAGTAACACCCGACATACGAGGTGTGGCTTTAAAAAGGCGTATTAGTGCTATAAAACTTTTTATTTACTTCCTTTCATAATTTTAACATTATCGTCTTCAATACACTCCCCACGACGATGCCTACGAATTTTTCATTGGTTAAAGCAGTGTTGTAAATCATGTTTTAAAATAGTGTTCATGGTTCCGTCGCTCCGACAGCTTCTACTGTCTTAAATTGGAATTGTACATACAAAACCAGGATTCATCACAAGTTATCACGCTCTCTAACAATTTACGGTTTCTTTGGATAATTTGCTGAGTGTCAATATGAATGTTCATTCACGATCCTTTTTCTTCGATAACATTTTCGAATCAACTTCCTCCAAGTAAAATTTGTTAAGCACTTCCTTTATTAGTTCTTGCGAGTTCAGCAGTAGCTCGAATATGTACAAGGTTATTCTAACCGTCACTTGATTGATCTCTCTTTGAACCGTTCAACCATTCAAAAACCCGATTGATAAAGATTAATCTCCGTATCCTTCTGACAATGAAGCACAAGTTTATGTGAGGGATTTTTTTCAGGTCATCCAAACCGTTGCTTTTTTTTCAAAGAGGGATCTTTGAACTGCTCAACCATTCAAAAACCGGATTGATAAAGACTCATCTCCATATCCTTTTTGCAATAAAGCGTAAGTTTATGTGGGGGGTTTTTAAGTTTCACAAGGAATTTTCGTGCTGCTCTACCTTAACATTTTTCTGAAGGAGCAGAGATACAAACTCTACTTCGAACTAAGGCCACGACTTATCTGAGCGATGCACAACCTTGACGATGATATAAATATAAGGAGGAATGTCACTTGTACTGTTTGACCTTGGCGCACTCAGGTTAAAAAATGATCAGTCCAGTTTTTCATAACCACACGTCGTATAGCTTTGATTTGTCGGTATGTTACTTTCTCTTGTTTTATTTAATGAAAGAACAATTAAGAAGATAGATGGTAATTTGCTGTTATGGATACTGATTTTGACTATGACTTTTTGATAAAACAAAAATATCAGGAATAGATCAAATATAAGAATAAGTATGTTAAAAACAAGAAAATTTAGTAAAGAAATAAATTCGTAATTTGCTTTTTTGGTACTTTAAAAGCTTTTTATTCACACTGCTACCTTACATTTTAAATAAAAAACGACTAACAGTTAAGCTATTAATTTCAAATAACAACAAATTCTTTGAATGGAGTGGGTTTTATGAACTGACATACTCCAAAACATATTTCCGAAATGAAACTATATGTAATGAGAACAATCTACACGCAAAATATTATTGCTAATACATTTTCTGAGAAATTAAAACGATAAGGATGCGATTACGAATTAAAAATAATAAATATTATTTGATTTTAGCTAATAAAAAATACTTTAATTGATTTATTAAGGAAATAATTTATATCTTGAAAATAGAACGTATGTATACAACGTGAAATAGAAGTTTTTTAGGATCATACAACTTTTGCAAGTTAACTTTTCATTCCGTTTCATATTTACAATCTTTATACTTTACACTTGATTCGGCATATCGAATAATGATTCATTCAAACAATGTTATAAATATACTTCTAAATGCAGGTCAATCACTGCCGGAGTGAGGTACGTATTGCTTATAATTCATTTCTAATTTTTCAGAAAACTAAAGCACCGTATTAGTAAAATAACTGATTAAACCTGGTTCGATCAATACTTCCGAAGCATCCACTAGCAGTTCTACCTTCAATTGCCTCTACATGAGCCTGTTTAATTCTCAGCAGGTACTGCTCGCGGTTAGCCATCTAGAATCGGATTCTTCATCAAGCCACGATTAGTGTTCCTAATTTAAATTGTACGTGATATGCTTCAGTCTTATACGAGCATCTAATGACTATTTATAATTTATTTATGAGAACTATTACTGAGTGTACTACTATGAGTACTACCACAATAATTTTCCTTCAAAGACAGTGTCTCCGCACATGCTATAGGGGTACCAATTTTGGACATCTTCTATTCAATATTTACATCAATGACTTGTTTCCAATGATAGGTGGAAATTTTAGGTGATCTTTTCAAAAATTGTGCTTTTTCAGATGCGTCAACCTTCATGACGACATTAACATTATTCATAAGTGGTGCAACAATAATATGAGTCGCGCCTGAATATAGAAAAATGTGTTGTAACTTACTGTTGAATACATAATTCTATTTCCTACCCATACGGGGTTAGCGATGTTCGTATTAGTAGCCAAGCTGAGATCATGAACTTAAGCATTCTACGTGTATTTAATGCCCACCTCTAATTTTCTAATCACATTCCTTATATATGTAACTTTTTCGAACTCTCAACTTTGTTATTAGATCTTAGATAAAGTTTTCCAATCTTTCAACATTATGAACTCGTTTTTCCCTGTAGTGCACTTAATGTTTGAATACGCCTCGGTTATCTGATATCCACACTTTATACCTTATATAAGCAGCATGCCCTTGAAAGAGTTCAAAAGAGGTTTCTGGAATATTTATGAAAGTTAAAGACGTCTCTCCACCTTGAAGAAGTAATTATAATTCATTACTTGTACGCCATGATTTCCGCTTCTTAGCTTTTAGAAGATATATAGGCTGCAGTAAATCACTTCAGTTTGTAGATAGTAAAATTAATTTCCCGTCACTGCTTTTTCAAGTCTATCTTATACTTTTTATTGAGTCTTCTCGGACTAATATTAATTACACCACTTATCCATATGACAAGAAATGCCAATAAACTGAGCACCGATCCTTTCATCTTTTATTAATTTTCTTTCCTCATTTATTTTTATATCTTATAGTGAAATTAAATATATTCCCTTTCATTGTTTTGTTTTGGTTTGTCTTATACTATTATGAGATATGTTGATTTATGATTTTTTTCTAATATATTTTGGTATAATATTAACGTACAGTATATTATTTATTTTGCTTATGCACAATTTGCTAGTACTTTTCTTGTTACATAATTCTATTTTCATTTAAATGAGTTCTATCTGCTATACAATAAAGGTCTCTTATCATTTTATTATTATTATTATTATGACCATTGTTATTAATATTAATGTTATTATTATTATTACCATGACGTTGATTTCACTTTCTCAGCCTAATGTCAGGAAACTTTTCATTCACTTTACATATCAATGAGTTTGAACTCAGATGGTAAGCGGCTGATACTGAAGTACTACTATACATCATAAAATGATAAATCAATACAGGCTTAGTAACGCTTTATGTCTTTATAAAAAGGAGTATTATTAATCTGGTACGTAGACTTCCGCGGTCGTGGTCCATACTATCTGCTTCTGGGCTTCCGGGCTGGAACCGCGTCACTGGTATAACTGCCAACGTTTAGTACCCACTCATATGGGAGATCTTCAGGACTCAACTAGATGTCCCATACGAGTGGGTACGAAATGTCGGCAGTTATACCAGTGACGTGGTTCCAGCTCGGACGCCCAGAAGTAGGTAGTAAGGAGTATTATTATTATTATTAATATCTTTGTATTTATTATATCTTATGTATTTATCTGCTGATGATAACAACTTAGTTGTCGAAATACGTATCCAGAATACGAAAATTAATGTGGCAAGGGGTTATATATCAACCTTCAGTGATCAAGTTAATCAATCACAGGCTCCATCAAAATTACCATTATTTGAAGTATGTATTTATTCTGGTTATAGATAACGAAAATATATTGGATGTAAGCAACGAGATGATATAAGCAAGGAGAACCAAATCAATTTGCAACAACAATGCAAGAGAATCTATTTCATTGTCGATGAACTTCAAAAGAAAGTTCACAGTAATGATCTTCCTTATGTTGGCCGAAGACTATATCGAATATTTTTCAAGCGGAATTATTGGTGCCAATAGGAATATGTATGCTATCGCTCTTCGAACATGAGTACTTTAATAATTGATGTTGAATCCTTTTCAGAAACACCTGTTGATCTAGATAATAAGGATATATTCTTCAATACATCGATTTTATACACAAAAGATTATTAATTCGTTTACAAGAATGGATTATGAAATAATTTTAGAATGAGTTTGTAAACTGCGACGATATGGTCCGCGAATTGAAAAGTAGAATCAAATGAATCTTCTAGAATCATAAATGATTTTATTCTAGGCACTATTATCCTATTCATGTTATAAGAAAAAAAATTGGCTCATCAGTTTTTGAAATAATAACAATGGCGCACTTGTCGACAATTTAAAAAAATGACCACTATTATATACATATTTTACAATACGTCAAAGTCGACTGCAGTATTTATTTCCGTGACTATTTTATTGCCTATATACCAATACGCCATATACCAATAACTTCCGAAAGTCATCCATCGTAAACATATTAAGAAGCAGGGGATCACTTGACTTTATTGCTAAAATAACATCCTTTTGGACGTTCACTCCTATTTATAAAAGAGAGTATTCAAGCGTAAACTGTTATTTTATATTTACCTAACATTATTGAAAAATTATTTGTTCAAATGGACTTATTTATAGTACCTACAGTTAAGGTTGAAAGATAAATTAATTAATTATGATTCTAGTTTTATGTTTAAGTAAGGTGAATTAAGTTTGAAAAATTGCCATCCTAATAAAGAAATGTTTTTCTGCTAACTTAATTTAAACATCTTCAATAAATTTAGAAGATACAGTGAAACCCGTTTATTGGAAACCCTCTTAATAGAATATATCGATTAAAGGAATTAAAATCTCAAGAACAAAACCATTTCCCTTTAAATATTAACAAAATTATTCGGTTATAAGAATATCTTTTAATAGATTATATTGGGTAAAGGAATGGCTTTTCTAAGAACATTAATGCGATTTTGTCTTCATAAAAGAATAAATTTCTCTACCTGTTTAACTAAAGGTGGATGTAAACCAAAAGTTACTATGAATGTTTACTTTACTTTTAGAAAGATATTATGTACATAATTACAGATAATCTTCGGATAATTACGTATTGCAATAAAATCTTGTACCTGGGTGATTTTAAACAGTATTTAGATAATGGTTAATTCTGTGCGAATTACATACATACAATAAAAAATTTTTCGGAGGTTTTAAAAGCAGGAAATTTCTATATTTCTGGTCAGTTTGTCATTTGACATTGCAATTGAAAGTGAGTGAAAGTAAGTGAAAAATGGCTTCTTCGACAAACTTGAAAAGAAAAAACTTTGCTCTGAAGGAAAAAGTAAAATTGCTTGAGTTATTAGAAGAAACAACTTGCAGTCAATCGGATATTGCCAAAAAATTTGGTGTGTCTCAAGCACAAGTGAGTAAATTGTTAAAATGAAGAGACAGTATTTTAAGTGATTGGCGTGACAATTTTGAATCTTCTCAAAAACGAAGGCGCAACGGGAAGAATGCTGGCGTAGAAAATGCTTTAAATCATTGATTTATGGAAAAAAGGGCGCGTAAAGTTCCACTTAGCGTGCCCATTTTGAAGGAAAAAGCCGAACAGATTGCACAAAATCTGGATTGTGTAAATTTTCAAGCAACAAATGGGTGGTTTACCAGATGGAAAAGTCGTTCCCAAATTTCTTTCAAAAAAATTATAGGTAAAGCAAGTGACGCAGATGTAGTTGCTGCAAATACGTGAATAAGTGACGTTTTACCGTCTTTATTAAAAGATTATAAGCCAGACTGCATTTATAACTGCGATGAAACCGCTTTATATTATCGCGCTATTAGGAGGTAAAGCTACAAAGACCGAATTACCCTTTTGATGTGCGCCAATTTTGACGAAGTCATAAGTTGCCGCTCTTTGTCAAAATTACAGATTATTTTGTTAAGGATGTGTAGAGTTTGAAATAAAAAAAATAGTATCAATTAAAAAATTTGTATTACGCTGAAATGTGTTTTATTTCTTTTGTATGTATTCTTAAAAACATTTTATGAAAATCGCAACATAAATTTACAGCTTCATACTGAAGTCAATTTTATAGTTATAAAATCGCAGATGTAAAGAATACAAAGTATGTGTGTATATATACATACTTAACTTACTAGTAATACGAAAAAATAAGTTAAAACGGATAACGGAATAATCCGCATATAGGAATAATTTTGGCGGACACTATGAGTATTTCAATAAGCGGATTTCACTGTAATAGGAATCAACCTAATGTACAAAATGGTTTGTTTGAATATACCCAGTAATAAATAAAATTAAAATAGTATTAAATTAATGACACCTTTAATCAAAAGATTGCAATTATTTCACAACCGCGGTAAAAACTAAACAATAATAATAAATACATAAACAGACAAAAAGAAAAAAATATAGACACGAACAAAAGATGATATATGATACTTCCATTGACCATTTTCTTGTCTATATAATCGTCTATCACTTATGAGATATTACGAAATTTAAGAGAGCGTATTCTTAGAGAAAACCTTCCTTTCATAGTTACAAGGATTTTAAACAATATGACACTATTTAATTCAATATATGCGGCACAAAGAAGTTATTAAGGGAATAAAGATTTCTTTTAAGTTTAATAAACACAATTTAATCTTGAATATAACGTAATTAAAAGTAAGTGAACTTAATTAGTTAATAAGTAAGTAAAATAAAAGGCAAAACGAAAGAAAAATGTAAGTAAACATCTTGTTAAACTAAATAAGGGAATTATGAATATATGTAAACAATACAATATAATTATTCAAATTTTATTAATGAAAGACTTATAATTAATTGCATCATGAATAAGAGAAATTTTAAAATGATTATATGTATAAGTATTTAACATGAAACGAAAGTTCACACAAAAATTATACTCATTAGATGTTGTCGCTAACAAAATAAAACTTAATAAATTTTGTTTAAGGAAAGGAAATGTTTAAATATACCATAACTATGCAAAAGTATTTAAATTATGTATGAGAAGTTTATAGAAAAAGTAATAAACAAAATTTCTGAAATGTTTGTATAGTAATCATTATAGCCAGTAAACTGTATCGTATGCGCTGTCTCACAACACTATTCTTTTAGAATCAAATAAAAATATATTTTTAAAGGTATAATTTTAAAAACAAGAATATTGATTGAATACTCCAATTAATATTTTTAAATTAACACTATTTAAATCAAATTCAAACTAGCGGAACATTATTATCAAAACTAGGGAAAAAATTAATTCAACTCACTTTCTTAAAAGACATCTTGTTGCACTAGTAATATAGTATTCTGTATTATCGCAAATTCATATAATCATTCACTAGAACGAAACGCGTTTAAACCGCGGCGTCGAATTAAAAACAAACTTGAGAAAGGTAAATTTATTGCACTATATCTATATCTAATTTGGCAAATGTTCCCCACCTCTGCCGTCACTACCTTCCTATCGACATTACCTTTCCACCTGTGCATTGCGCCTCTGGTGATTAACGAAAAAACCAGAGTAGTAGTTTACTTAAAAAATACATACTTAAGCTGACTTTATCGCACTGCCTCGCGGAAAAATCTTCCGGTTAAAGTCAAGGTAAGTTGGTGGGGTAGTTCATGTATTTTATTGAGTAAAGTTTCCGGGGTTAACAAATTCAAACAGACAGCCATTTTGAATGTAGAAATCCTGAATAACTTCGATAGAGGATGTAATAATTAATTTTCTTTTTGAAGGTTTTAGCGATTTAACGCAATCGTTCAGGGCTATTAAATGCAAATGCGATGGATATGTAGGAGCTCTCTAATTAATAAAATTACAGGTTATTTAAGGTAATTATACAATTATGTCAATAAAAAGAGAAATACTATTTGATGTGTGGATAACATACCAAGACTTTTATGTTTAGAAATTTTATAACCTTATATAAAGATACTTTCATTCTCAATTTTGCAGCAGCGGTCGTATTAATATTCTCAGATAGATTATTGAAACATTTCTGTTTCTGTAATTAAGAAGGTTTAGTTAAATTGTTAGTTAAATATTTATGTAATTAAAAATATTTACTAAAAATGATTTAATTGATTAATATTAACATACATATTAATTTATATTCATAGATGATATATGAATCAACAGAAAAAAGAATTCGCTAATTAACTAATTAAGCCTCGTTGTTCATATTTATTCTATTTATTAAATATTTATAACTACAATAACTATTCAACTGACATTTTATCTAAACCTTTTCAGAAGCTCACAGTTAGTAAGTGAGTTAGGGAACTAACACTCGCGAGGAACTCAGCCAAAACCTTAACTAAAGTGTAACGTGGTTGCCGAGAGGAGCATGGCCACAGAAAAGTTCGGGATTTAACTTTCGTCTGGTACCAGGGTTAACCCCCATATTTAGCCTTCTTCAAATCAAGCGAAGCTCTGACTAAACGTAGTTTGCCTTGAGTGATAACAGTATAGAAAAGGTACAGAGCGAATCACAAAAAAAGCGAAAAGGAACATGTAATAGTTTCCAAAGCTACCTTCCACCTAAACCACAGCAGAAGTAATTTTTTATTCGAATACTACATGTAGACCCTCTCGTACTTCCAAATATTTCTAAAATCTAATTTAAAAAAAATCAATATTGAGAAATGCTCCAGCCAAGCAATCAACGATTAATTCAATAAGATACTGCAAAAATTTACGATCATAAAAAAAGCATATTCGTAGAGTAAGACCGAAAATAATGAATTTTTTATTGTACCACAACAACACCTAATGCCATTGCAACAACGAAATAATGAAGCAACGAGCTTGAAATTCATAGTTATTTTCCACCTTTTGTTGATTCCTTATTTGGAACTCACAGATTTTTAGTTGATGCCAAAGTTAAAAGAGGTATTGAAAGGTCAACATTTTTCATTAGACACTGAAGTTTTGGCGGCTGTTTGCAATTGACTTAACAGTAAACGAAAAAGTTCATTAATGGAATGAAGAAATGGATTTAGAGTTTGGGGAAGTGTATTGTACTAAATGGTGATTATGTGAAAAAATAATTATGAACATTAGTAGTGTGATATATTTACTTCATTTTGAGACTGGTTTCATTATTTTATCTATTCTTATTCTTATTTTATAGAGATATCTTATATATAAATCCACCACGGATTTGGGGAACACCTATTAATTAAATACTGTGAGTGCTTCAATGTTCTAAGAATTATATTTGATTAAAAACTCGTTCAATGGCCATGTCTTCTAAACATGTAATCAGGCAGCCGAAACACGACTTCTTTATCGAAAATACGAGAAAATTAAGTAACAATACACTTGTTATTACATATAAGACATTCGTCCGTTGCATGGAATCCAGGGCATTCGTATTGTATAAAATTAGTAGAAAGAATTCAAAGGAAAATAATCAAACGATTCTACCACCGTGAACGTTCTATGCCTCTGTCACAGAACACTTTTTAAACAAAAAAGTTCCCCGATTGAATAGTATGTAGGAAGAATTTCAATGTAAAAAAATATTAATTGTTTATATATGGAGTATGATATATTTAATACTAATTTAAGATAATTAAAATAGTCGTTTCTTATAACATAATCTTTTCTATTTTGAATGTGTTAGTCGCTTTATTTTAACTATAAATTTTATTCTTCTACTTTAATAAAGTATATATTTTTCCTGTTAGAAACTGTAAATTTTGTTAATTTAAAGTGTTTGTATTTTTGTAAATTTATAATTTTCAACAGGAGAAAAATGCGTAAAAACATATAAAAAAGTATCAGTATATATATAATCGATGCATTGTAGTTTAAATAAACAAAATTGAATAAATAATTTGAAAAAGAGAGGCGAACCCTCGAAGTGTCGTTAATATAAACTAACCGTTTTATTCTTCTATATTACTTACGTACATATTTTTCCTGTCGACAATTGTAAATTTTGTTAATTTAAAATGTATTTTTGTAAATTTATAATTTTCAACAGGAAAAAAATATATAAAAAATATAAAACTGTCTATATATATATATATATAATGTATCATAGTTCAAATATACAAAAAAGCTGGACAAACCACCGAAGTGTCTTTAATATAAACTAAGCGTTTTATTATTTCTAATGGTCCAAGTCCTAAACACAAACGAATAAAATCTATAATTGTTTATGAAGTTTCAATTACATTACTCTTCTCTTTTCATTTTTTAACTTTACGTATTATATTTATTATATCTACACTTTACATATGTTCTTTTATGTAATTAATTATTATTAAGTTATAAATTTAATTCATATTTGTGTTACATATTTATATAGCATGTTTGTAATACACAATATATATATATATATATATATTAACAATTTCATTTTTTTGTAGTTTTTTGCGGCAGTGTTAATTGAAGTACACGGTTTAAGTGTATATTATATATTTAGCAGATTTTATTTGTAGATATGATATTGAATAAATTCTGAAGAAGGCAGTATGTACATATATTGCCGTTAATAAATTGAATAATTTCTCAAATAACACTGCCGCAAAAAATACTTATAAACAGCAAAAGGGAAAAAAGGAACAAACTAATGTATATATACATATATTAATAAATTATTAAATTATTTTAATAACATATATTACCCTAAGAAATAAATTATTTATAAAAAGAATGTAAGTATACTGCAATAATATGATATTCAATTTAAGAATCTATGTATATGTATGTATATATCCATATGTTAATGTGAACAAATATATGTATGTAGATTTCCGAAGTGAATGTTTCATCGTGCTTACGCCACTAACATTACGTCACTCATGGTGGATCTACCTGACCAAAATGATCTGTATATAAATCAATAAAATGCGATCGCTAAATAAAATATAAATCTTCACTGACACAACGAAATTTACCTAAATTTGTGTAATCTTAAAAATTCAACCTTGAAATATTTACAATAACTAAATGAAACTCGATAAACTCGTTTCATTACGCTCTTTCAGTAACGGATCAATATTTATTAGATTTGTAGTGTTGCAATATATAGTGAGCAAAGCGTAAAATTCTTAAACGACCGAGTATAATGAAATCAATTAGGATTTCGCAGTTTATAGTCAATAAGACGTAGTTTTATTCTCCATGCGGCGAAAAATATTTCAGTACAAACGCGAAAACATTGCGCCTTTCAAGGTTTTCTTTTAAATCAAAAGACGACTGTGGTCAGAAATCACCAGGTTAGATCTGAAGAAGAAAGATAATTATACCGCTTGAAAAATATGTTTAGTCACATTAAATGTTGACGCTTCTATTGTTTAAGTTTATTTAATTAAATTGTAAAAGAATAAAACGAGTAAACATATACAAATGAACCGAATGCGTTATGTAGATAACAACAACGATTGAGTGAGTTTTGTACGTATAAACTACATGTGGAGGGGCATATGTACATATATCACACACTCTGGATTTATCTGCATAATTTTCGAATACAGGTGCCGGTGTTCATTAAATAAGTATACTATGTTTTTAATAAAATAATAATTCGTGCATATATAAAATTGGTGACATTGAAAATTATTAATGATACTGTTACGTTAAAATTACGAGGTATGGCAATTAAATAATGAGACTGCGCTCCTACCATTGCGCAGTCGCATCAGGTGAGTCCGTAATTGAAATGTCATTGACTTAATACTTCCCAAGCAACAACACGTAGTTTTGTCTCTCTGGCTGCTTTAAATTACTTTCGAGCTTTAATTGTAGAGGACACTGTACTTACTAGTGCCGTGATAATGGATGGCATAAAAATTGAGAAGCGAATTAACCTGAAATTTCTTGTCGAATTAAAAAAATCACCAAGAGAATGTTTACAAATGTAAAAGAAGATGTTTGATGGTAATGTTATGTCACGTGCGCAAGTTTTTGAATGGCACAAACGGTTTTATGAAGGTCGGGAAAGGTCGAAGATGATGAAGGTTCTGGTCGATCTGTGACTGCAAGAACTAATTAATAAAATTGTGCGGAAAGACCGACGTCTGAACATTCGAATGATTGCAGATATGGTGCATTTTAGCAAAGAAACACTAAGACATATTTTGCATGATGAATTAAACATGACAAAAGTGCCGAAAGAAAAGCATTTTTAGCGGACAATCGCGTTGCTATGCTTAATCATCCTCCGCATTCGCCAGATCTCGCACCATGTGACTTCTACCTATCCCCAAAAGTAAAAAGTGCATTAAATGGAACACATTTTCAGTCTGTGAAACATGTAAAAGCAAAAACGGCAGAATTGTTGAAGAGGCTGAAAATGATGAACTACAGCATGTTTTGAACAAAGGAAGACACGTATACCGCGGTGTATAGGTAGGAGAGGAGAGTATGTCGAAGGAGATAAAACTTAAATATAAGTTCACTTAAATAACATTTCTTACACCAGTCTCTTTGCCATACCTCGTATGTTAGAAGTACAACAGAAAGTCTTCATTATTGAAAATTATTGTTGAACTAAAAGGTTACAAAGAAACAATGATTTTATGCAATTAATCACTATACCCACAATTTCCTTCCATAATCCCCTAATCTTGTAATCATATATGAACAACTCTCCAACTAGATTCATGCTTGTTTTGTCCAATTTCGTATAACAAAAATGTAGTGTAAATCTGGAAGCGGACATTCGATATCCAATAGAAAATGTAAGGAATCCATTTGAAAACTATCAGTTATCAATTGGAGCATATCACGCTGTTCTTAAAAGTAACATAAAATTACATATATCAACAATTACTATTTATTATTATATATCCTGCTTAAAATACAAATTCAAAAACGAACAAATTTTCTTTATTGTGCGAGATTCGTATTCCACAATCTCAATAAAGAACCAAAAATTAGCGAAGACACTTTCGTTTGTATATAGTTTTTGAAGTCCTTGTGTAATTACTTGAAATTCTAAAAATGTACATACTGCGATTTAAACGAAGTTGAAATAATAATTTATGCCAGTGCATTTAAGAATTTCATTGTAGTGTTAATCTGTCAAAATCCATTTGAATGAATTTCAACAATAGTTTAAAAATAAATATGTACCTAAAAACATAACATTAGGAAAAGATGCACACAAAATTCACAAAACAATAAAAAAACATCGTATACCGTAAACAACGCTATACAATGTTTGGAAATACAAATCTATTATGTTCCATCTCTGTGTAATAATATAATTTTGTAAATAGCCAATTTATGTGTAAATAAAATATTAATAATAGAGGTTAAAAAATTGATGTAAATCATATTATAGTGATTGTTGAAGTTACTTCTCTAATAATATTATACCAAATATAGTAGAAAAGTATTCGATATGATGACATAACGTCGTGGAGAGCGCCGTGATATTGGATTTGCTGTTGAGAGGCATGTGCACAGGACTGTTGTAGTAATGGTTTGGGGGGCTATTGCATATGGAAGCCGATCACCTCTTCTGTTTATTCGGGGCAGTATGACAGCTGCGCGTTATGTTGATGACGTCCTACAAACCACTTTATTGCCTTATCTAGATGGCCGTCCACACGTCCTTTTTCAGCAAGACAACGCGCGTCCACATATTGCTCGTCGTACTATGGACTTTCTACGAGAAGCTGGCGTTAATGTTTTGCCGTGGCCACCCCGTTCACCGGATTTAAATCCCATCGAACATGTGTGGGACATAATGGGGAGAAGACTGACCAATTTGAACCATCCTCCACAAACTCTGGCACAGTTAATCCACCAAGTTCAAGTTGCTTGGAAGGAGGTGCCACAAGCAGACATCGACCATCTTATTTTGTCGATGCCTAGACGTGTACAGGAGTGTCTACAGCTACGGGGTCGCCAAACACATTATTGATTTTTTTTCAAATTAATGTTAATAAAATTTCTTGGAAATCTGATCGTTTCATTCTTGACTTAAGCTTATCACGTTACCAAAAAATCACGTCCAGGAAACTATTCCTTCTAGGTGTAACACTTCTAATGTCATTGAGTATATTAGCATATTGACATACATTTGTGTGCGTCTCTGATTGTCTATACCTATAATAAGAAACGCAGGTTAATATTTCTACAAAAAAGGCTAATATATTGTTACAAAGTACGAGGGTACCCGTTTATATTTTGGAAACTGGCAACACTGTTAGTGTTGCCTCCGCTCTGACGATTGCATCGCGAAGTTTGTCATTTTCGACAATATATTTACCTTGACAGTTTTATTATCCGGTCGCTATTTCTATTGTTGACAGTAAGTTGAAAATTTTATGTCAGCGAAAACATGGAATTAACTAGCGAACATTTTCGTGCAATTATTTTTCATAACTTTTGGCGTGGATTATCTCAACAAGAATGCATCGACGAACTGAATTCTTTATATAGTGATGGAGCACCATCGAAAACTACAGAATATCGTTGATATAGTGAATTCAAACTCGGACGGCGCTCTTTGGGCGATGAATTTCGTGAAGGTCGTCCCACAGATGTTGTGTCGGAAAACATTAATGCAGTGTCTGAATTGATAATGCAAGACCGTCATGTGGCATACTGTGAGATCGGGGCGTCTCTAGGTATTAGTAACACCAATGTGCATAAGATCCTGCATGAACATTTAGTAAGAAGCTATGTTCACGTTGGGTACCGCATAATTTGTCAACCGCTCAAAAAAGGACTTGCGTTGATTGGTGACAAGAAATGCACAAAAAATACAATGGCGGTGCTTCAAACAACATTTATGGTCATCACTAGTGATGAATCTTGGATCTATAAGTATGAGCCCGATAGTAAACAGCGTCAACTGCGTGGGTATTCCAAGATGAGACAAAACCAACAAAAGTTGTTCGTGTTCGAAGCACATCAAAACAAATGGTCGCCTGTTTTATCGGAAAAACCGGTCACCTTGCAACCGTGGCTTTAGAGTATTGTAGAACGGTCAATTTCGAATGGTACACAACTATTTGTTTGCCAAAAGTTTTTGAAGAATTAAGGAAAACAAACCAAAAACGACAGATCATTCTCCACCATGACAATGCGAGCTCTCACAGGTCGGTTCAAACAATTGATTTGATGAGCCATCCGCTGTACAGCCCTGATCTAGCACCCTATGATTTCTTTTTGTTCCCACATGTGAGAATAAACTTCGTGGTCAACGGTTTTCTAAGCCAGAAGAGGCAGCTGAGGCTTCGAAACTCACATTTTGGAAATATCGCCTTCACAGTAGCAGCAAACGAATGCAAATGTGCATTGATTTTCAAGAAGAATATTTTGAAAAGCAATAAAACTATTTTCGATAATAAAAATTTTTTTGTTTGCTATAAATACATGCCAATATGCTAATATTTAATACGATGTCCAGTCCCCATAATTTTTTAGAATAGTCTCACAGCGATTTTCTTTATCTACGACCAAATTTTCCGCATAATACGTAGTATTGAGAGCCATATGTTTTTTGGGAAACATTATGTACGTACATGTTTCCACCCTATATATGTAGATGTCAAGGGAACATACGTGGAAATTTCTTTTATTGCTCTCTATCTCTTGTTTGATATCTAAGTGGATTATATTGTATAAACGTCATAGAGCCAGCTATGAGTCTTTTGATAAAGAAAGTAGCTTACGAAGGTTGTCCAAATAGTTCCTGACTTAGTAGATTTTGATATTTTGAATTCGTTTGTTCATATCTGTAGAATAAAATTGATACTAAATTGTAAGAAGAATTTTAAAACCAAGTTTTTCAAACTTTAATAGTTTAATATAAGTAGACCAGAAAGTTTATAATATTTACTTCGCAGTCAAATACTAAATGTATTATTTATTAAAGAACACTTATTAAATGTACGCTATTATACAAACTAATAGTCAAACTTTGTCAAATTGGAAAACGAAACAAATAGAATTATTTTAGATAAATCAAAACCGAAACTTTCCAAATTTGAACAAATTAGTTGTTCGTTTATCTATGTTGACCCAAGCACTTTTTACGACAGTGTCTGTGATTCAACTTTTCAATTACAGGATTGTACTTTACACAATTACGTCATAGGCGCCTTTAAAAGTTTCCATTTATTACACAGAAATCAAGTTCTTAGAACACTAAGTTACGGGTCATTGTAACATTAAAAGTCCAATTACGTTTATGGTGATTATTGAGTAGTAATACTATTACTATGTAAATAACACATAATAAAAATATTTCACGAGTAGAAAGGACATTTTAATATAATATTTTACACATGTGCAAATTCAAGTACCATCAAATGATGTGTATTGTCTGAAAGTAAATTATTGTCGATCGTAAAATGTTAATTTTTTTAAAACATTGTTTTATTTTAAAATATATTCATAAAACAAATGAAAACATCGTAAATAGAGATTTATTTTAGGTGACATGCACAATATAGACGCAATAAAAATTTTAAATTAAATTTCAATATCCTTGATTTTAGTATACATCCAATGCAATCACTACCTGAGGTAAAATAAATGTAAACAATTATTCAGAATATATTAACTTAATAATATTAATCTTATATATTTATGACGCTGAGTAAGTTGCATTTTTTCAATAATTTTCATTTGTCTCAGATATAAATTTCAAAATAATTAAAAAACTGTTTGCAAAGGCTCTTCAAGCAATAGAACAAACTTTCCAGTAAATATCGTTCAAGTCAAAAAATTACTTTAATAATTAATACTTTTGAGTCAAAAAGAAAACATTTTGAGCAAACACAACTCTTTGTTATTTTAACATATTTATGTTTTAAACAAAAGCAGTTTGATCATTTTAAAATAGAATTATAAATGCTAGTACGCAAAAAATTTTTTGATAAGAGGAAGAAAGTGGTCTTATTGAAACAACAAAATAATAATTAAATATATACAGTAGTGAAACAACTGTACATTAATTTCTCAGATAGAAGTAACAAGCACTAACAAGCACGATATAATCGCTATTCAACAGTCCATCTATTGACCGAGGAAAGAGCGACGCGTGCATATAAACACGGCTAATTGCCAAATGAAGTATAGTCAATCAAAACTACTGCCAAAAAAAGCCATTCAGATAGTCTGGTCTATGAGTTGAGATTTTAATCTATTAATATAGATTTAACTAGTTTTTTACAGTAATCTGTAAGTATTTTCGACTATTCATCGAACAGAACAGTTTTTAATGGGCTTTTATTTACAATTTCATATTTTTTTACAGCCACTTTCACATAACTATGCAACTGTGCAATTGTATTAATATCTTGACTTCGAGGAGGAGCTTTAACGACCTTTGGATAGTTATAGGGAAACCAATTCTTAATTTTGCTTACCTTGTGTTCCGGGTTGTTCTCGTAGTAGAACTTAAATGATTATTCTGTTCCTATTTTTTGTGTACTTTGTGTAAGATTTTATTTTAAGGTATGCAAATACAAATTCCGCTTCACTATACCTTCTACAAAATATCAATTTTTTGGACATGCACCCCAAACAGTAATACTCCGCCAGGATCTGCTATTGCGAGTAAATTCTTTTCTTCCCCTCTTTGGGTTTTGTCACATTTTCAGTGTCCCGTGCGAGCCCAAAATATAAAATTTACATCAATGAAACAAGTGCTGTCAAATAAAGTGACTATGATCGTTTCGCTTGTCCAAAACTCGTCAGGTAGTCGAACATTCCTCGGCTGTTGTACACACATGATAGGTATTATTATCGAAATGAGAAAGATAATAAGAGTCTCCATCTTTGGACTAGAAATGAAACTTCTATAGATATTATAGAAGCAGTTATGCTAGTTTACCGAATTGTACAGAACATCTTATGAACTTTACGAACAGCTACGTATGTAACGGATGATTCATTTGGAGGTACTTCTTTTAAAAATAAAAAAATGAAAACTTCAATTTTATCGGGTATTTTTTATTATTATACAAAAGAACCATTCTCGACATTTATTTTTTAAATTATTTCCTTCCAATTTTATTCGTAACTGCGCGTAAAACATGCTCAATTTTGAAGTTCCAATTTTCGATGAGCCGTTCGAGCATTTCAAGTTGTACCTGGCGAATAACGTGAGTACTGTTGGCTTCCAAGTGCTCAATCGAAGAAGACTTATCAATGTAAACGTTGAAATTTACGTAGCCCCAATGGAAAAAGTCTGAAGGTGTGATATCATATGATCTAGGCGACCATTACACAGGTCCATTACGTGAAACTAAATTGCTTTCGCAATAAAGCCATGCTTTTACGGCCTGTATGGCAAGTAGCGCAGTCTTGTTGGAACCAAATGTCATGGAGATCACGGGCCTTATTTTCAGGCACCAAATAGTCCGTTATCATGGCGCGATAAAGGGTGCCATTTACAGTTACGTTGCGATCGTCATCATTGTTGAAGAAATATGGACCGATGATTCCACTTGCCCATAAACCACACCAAACCGTAGCTTCGTCTAGATGTAATGGCGCTCTTGAACCTATTCGGTTTGCTCTTCACTCCAAATACGGTAATTGTATTTATTGACGTAGCCATTAAGCCAGAAGTGTACCTTATTGCTGAACATAATTTATGTCCGAAAGATTCTTTCTTCTCTAAAAAGTATTTCCTTACAAAACGAAGAATCCTTTTCAGCATATTCTCTAGCAAAAGTTAGTCGTTTGTACCTGTTTACTTTATTGATTCATGATTTCTTAATAAGTACCCTCCTACAGAAATCGTTCTTTGCCAGTAGATTTCTGATTGTTTGTGGGTTAACGCTCATATTTATATATTCTTCTACTTCCCCCGCTAATTTGGTGGTGAGAGTTTGGGCTTCACTTTTACTTTTTTATCATTAAAAATTGTTTGAGGGCTTTCTCTCACTTTATTTAAGATTCTATGTTCAGTTATATATACATCCATCAATCCATTTCTCTATAGGATTTTACGTTTGGAAAATGACAGATACTTAAAATAAATCAACGTCTTTAATAATACCAATTTGATAGTTTTAAGGTACAAAAATCAAAATGTTTAAAGAATTGCATGTTTATTCTACAAACCAAATCGAGTTATAATTTGAATGTATCAGTGTCTTCAACTATAAATTTGATTTTTGCCAGCATTATTTGTATAATTCTTTTGCATCATTTCCTTACCGATAACACTACTAAAATATATCTGGTATAATTCTTGTGCATATCAATATGCATAAGTTTCAAAAATTATATCATTTTGTACCAGTTTGATTCTGACTAACCGTATACATATGTATAATGAAAATATAGACTTCAGTCTCGAAACTGCGCACAGATTCTATTCTAAGAAGGCTTGTTGTCTCAACGTTTCAGCTAAATCGCGCCCGTCTCCTTCTTGAATTCATATACTACTGCCAAAAGTGAAAGCCTATTGAGTAAATTGTGTGTGCATATACATTTCTAATTAGAAGCGATGTTTATATTATGCAACACGATATCAATAGCACTTACTAGTTTCAACCAATTATAATACTATTCAGAATAATTTCTACATGGATTTCATCTAGTTTTAACCGGTTTCACGAAATATGTTGACAGATAGTTCCGATGTCACACTTTTCCACTATAGACATTAACTTGTTTGCGTTTGTATTTCGTAAGTTAAATATGTGCTTTCAATTCTACCTAATTTATTAGAAATATGCAGTCGAAGTAACAATAATTTGTATGACGAGTTTCGTAAATACAGTACCATTTAAAAAGAAGATAAAACCATGTAAATATTTGTGACATTGTAGAAACTAGTAAATGACGAGAGAATATTATTGACACTATGCTTATTTTCAGGTATAACAATGCAGAGGCAATTAAAGAACACAAACAAGACAAGAGCGCAACGTAAAATCTGAGGCAATTATTTAGTTTTATTTAGAGTTTCCTCAAGGTAATGGCATTGTATATTTTTATACTTTACTCGAAATATGCCTTTCTATAATTAGTTACAGAGGGTAAACAAATATTATCGAGACAGAAAGTATTACACAAAATATGTACTTGCAATTTTACAAGAAAGTAGATGAAATTTCTGTAATTTTAGACATGTTATTATATTGCGCAAAAATGCGACTAATATATTGTATTATGTTCTAGAATAAAACGCAAGTATTATATTTTATTGAAGAACTGTAATCTGGCCTAAAATGTGTGTTTAGAAATACTAGAGAGTACCTTTGCGTAACTTTCCTTATAAAGGGCTCATTGCGACAACCTGGAATGGTTTCACTAAGTGGAAGAAGGAATATTTACTGTTCAACATTTTTGTATAAAATAATATATCTGCGTTGTTTGTCATGGGCATACCAAGAACCAAGGACAAATATTTTCTGTAATAAACTCAGGTCCATTATTTTTCAATTTATTGGTTAATGATCTCGTAGATTCGTTACCTTGCTTGTCTCTTCCTTATGCCGACAATAACAAATTATCACGTATCTAATTCTACAGATGTGTTGAATAACAACCAGCTCTTAATTTCATAAGGTTCGCTAGCCGCACTTTCATAAACTAAAGGGTGTTTCAAATTTCGCGATTTTTTTAAAGAATAAATAAAACACATAATTTGCATTTACTTTCAAAAACTTTTTATTGGTAATTGAAGTACCAGTTATGACATTTATATGCGAAAAATAATATCTGCCAAATGGAATCCTCTTGCAGCTCCACAGACCTCCGCTCTTTTATTAAATTTTTCAATGACGTTTTGACATAATTGAGTGACACGAATGACACGAATAATTTCATCTTTCAAAGCAGGAATTGATTGTGGATTGTTTTTATAAACCCGACTTTTCACATAACCCCAAAAGAAAATAGTAGAAATTTTTCTCTTAATAAATCAATTGATTCGTGTGCAAAGTGAGGTGTTGCGCCATCCTGTTGAAACCACATATCTTCTAGATGAATATTCATTAATTCAGGCCACAAAAATTTTGTTATCATACGACGATATCGATCACCATTACAGCTTCACCAGCAGCATTTTCAAAACAGTAAGGTCCAATTACAGCACATGACCATAATGCACACCAAACAGTAACTCGTTTAAGATGCATAGGTTTTTCATTAATAATTCGTGGATTTTCCTCACCCCAGATACGGCAATTTTGTTTATTAACATAGCCACCGAGTTCAAAATGTGCCTCATCGGAACACATTATTTTTTGAGAAAAATTAGCTGGTTGTTCATTGATGAAATTGACAAATTAACGATGTTTTAAATGATCTAATGGCTTCAGTTCATGTGTTATTTGAACCTTATGTGCCTTCAGAGCTAAATCCTTGTGTAAAATACGCCATGTTGTTGATGCAAGTCCAAGTTGTTGTGAACGTCGTGTAATGGGCATTTCAGGATCTTCAGTAACACTTTCACGAACCAAACCAATATTTTCTTGTGAACGACCACTGCGACTGTATTTTTCACTTTTTTGATCTTCCACGGAACCGGTCTCTTGAAATTTTTTAATAATTCGACCAATAGTGCTTTCAAATGGACGATTATGTAAACTATAACATTCACGTAATTTTCTAAAAACTCATTTCACAAAACGCTGATTTTCATAAAATAATTCAACGATTTGGACGCGTTGTTGTACCGTGTAAGAAGCCATTTTTATAAATGTCATACATCACACTTTTTAAATGCCTACGTACCCAGACAAATTCAGTGCGCCATCTATATTTTATTTATTCTTAAAAAAACCGCGCAATTTGAAACGCCCTTTATATTTGAATTTTGACAAAGGTTTTGTGGTGAAATATCTTGGAATTCCATTTGTCATGATTAGATTTTCACAATTATATTGTTCCATCTGTAATATGGCCTAGAATGTGTTGTTTAAAAATACTGGAGGGTACTTTTACGTAACTTGCCTTATAAAGGGCTATTGCGTCAACCTGGAATGGTTTCACTAAGTGGAAGAAGGGATATTTACAGTGCAACATTTTTGTATAAAATATATCTGCATTGTTTGTCATGGATATACCAAGAACCAAGGACAAATATTTTCTGTAATAAACTCAGGTTCATTATTTTTAAATTTATTGGTTAATGATCTCGTAGATTCGTTACCTTGTTTGTCTCTTCCTTATGCCGACAATAACAAATTATCACGTATCTAATTCTACAGATGTGTTGAATTACAACCAGCTATTAATTTCCTCAAGGTTCGCTAGTCGCGCTTTAATAAACTACATTTGAATTTTGACAAAGGTTTCGTGGTGAAATATCTTGAAATTCCTTTTATCGTAATTAGTTTTTCACGACTATATTGTTCCATCTGTAATCTAACCTACCATGTGTTGGTTAATTATACTGAAGAGTACTTTTCGCAACTTTCCTTATAAAGGGCTATTGCGTCAACCTGGAATGGTTTCACTAAGTGGAAGAAGGGATATTTACAGTGCAAAATTTTTGTATAAAATATATCTGCGTTGTTTGTCATGGGTATACCAAGAACCAAGGACAAATATTTTCTGTAATAAACTCAGGTCCATTAATTTGGTACGTAGACTTCCGCGGTCGTGGTCCATGCTATCTGCTTCTGGGTTTCCGGGCTGGAACCGCGTCACTAGTATATCTGCCGACGTTTCGTACCCATTTGTATGGGACATCTTCAGGGCTGAACTACTGCACTGAAACTGGTGTAAGTCGATGGGGGACGTGTTTATATATGGATAATGGGTCATGGGTCAATGGAGCGTTACGGTTACGGTTGGGTAGATTAGAGATGCAGGATTGCCAAGCGTTATTAGGGGGTAGCCATCATCGCGGTTAAGATTATTGGGGTGCTTAAAGATCTCTATAGTTTCATGGATTTTGCGACCATAGAAGTGGTTAGTGCGGGATAGGATCTTGGTTGAATTAAACTGAATATGGTGCCCGGTTTCCAGCCTATGCTCGGCAAGTGCAGAACCGGCTATGCGCAGCAACCTAGTACAGCGCTCATGTTCAGAAACACGAGTGCCGACAGACCGCTTTGTTTCACCAATATATGCCCTGCCGCATGAACAAGGAATCCTGTACACACCAGCTGATTCTTAAGAAACATGGTCTTTTACGGAAAAAGGGTCAGATAATTTGGAATGGGGTTTGAAGATGGTTTTGATGTTGTTTTTGAGAAGAACCCTACTGATGCGGTCAGTAACACCTTGTATATAGGGTAGGTGGGCTTTAGAGGGGGGGGGGGAGATGATGTAAGCTGTGTATTAAGTTGTGAGATTTTGGGAGTAAGATGTCGATCTATGGTTCGCTGAATATTATGGTTGGAGAAATTATTATTTATAAGAGCTTTGGTAACATGACTTAATTCCTGGGATATAGAATGCTGGTCAGATATGTTGACAGCTCTTTGGACTAAGGAATTGATAACGCCCTGTTTCTGGGCAGGATGATGATGGGAGAGGGCATTGAGATACCGATCAGTGTGTGTGGGTTTGCGGTACACTGAATGTCCTAGTGAACCATCCAGATGACGAGTTACCAAGACGTCGAGGAAGGGAAGGGAACCTTCAGATTCAATCTCCATGGTGAAATTTATGGAATCGTGTTGTGAATTTAAGAAAACGAGGAAGTTGTTCAAGGAATCCCGACCATGGGGCCAAATAACGAAAGTATCATCCACATATCTGAACCAACATTTTGGTTTTTGGTCACTGGAGTGTAGAATTTGTTGTTCGAATGCCTCCATAAAAATGTCAGCGACAACAGGAGAGAGAGGAGACCCCATAGCTGCACCCGATACTTGTTCATAATAATTACCACGGAACTGAAAATAGGTGGAGGTTAAACAAGTATTCACCAGATTGGCCAAATCATGAGGTTGGTTGTCAGTGGAAAGGATTTGACGGATTATCTGGATAGTGTCGGGTATAGGAACTCTGGTGAATAAAGATTCGACGTCAAAACTAACTAGTAGATCATGAGGATCTACCGTTAGGCCATTTAGTCTTTGGACAAAATGTTTGGAATTTTTAATAAAAGAATCACTATTGCCGGTGTAAGGTTTGAGAATGTTCGAGAGATATTTAGATAATTTATAAGTGGGACTGTTTATGGTACTCACTATGGGACGCAGAGGAATGCTGCAGGTCCATTATTTTTCAATTTATTGGTTAATGATCTCGTAGATTCGTTACCTTGTTTGTCTCTTCCTTATGCCGACAATAACAAATTATCACGTATCTAATTCTGCAGATGTGTTGAATTACAACCAGCTATTATTTCCTCAAGGTTCGCTAGTCGCACTTTAATAAACTACATTTGAATTTTAACAAAGGTTTCGTGGTGAAATATCTTGAAATTCCATTTGTTATAATTAGTTTTTCACAATTATATTGTTCCATCTGTAATCTGGCCTAGAACCAAGGACAAATGTTTTCTATAATGAACTCGGGTCCACTATTTTTCAATTTATTTAGAATAACAAATTATCTCGTACCTAGTTCTGCAGATGTGTTGAATTACAACCAGCTATTAATTTCCTAAGGTTCACCATTTGCTCTTTAATAACCTACATTTGAATTTTGACAAAAGTTTTGTGGTGAAATATGTTGTTTAAATATACTTTTCTTATAAAGGGCTTATTGCGTCAGCCTAGAATAGTTTCACTAAGTGGAAGAAGAAATATTTACAGTGCAAAATTTTTGTATAAAGTAATATAATAGTTTGTGTTGTTTGCAATGGGAATACCAAGAACCAAGGACAAATGTGTTAAAGCAGACACCATTATATTATATGTGTAAATACTGCGGAATGTATTATATTAATGTTTACATTTGCAGGCTGTGCGTTCAAGATTAAGATCGATTAATTAAATATGTTGTTTTTATTTTCATATTATTCAATTATCTTTATATGAATAATGATTTTGAAAGTCCAGATTATTCCAACACTTAATATCTTTCCCAAATATAATAATGATAATAATAATTATCTTTCTTGTCTAACAAATTACTCTATTCAGAGAACAATATACAGTAATTAAGTGCAGTGTTAAATTACACTATAATCCATAAAAAATAAGTTTGAAAAGTTGAAAATCAGAATTAAAAGGAAATAAAGTGCAAAAATTTAAACATTACTAATAAGCGTTTTCAAGGACAATTCAACTTCAATTGTGGTTAATTGCGGTTAAAAGGTAAAAAGGATCAGAATAAATTTTGTTGACATTTTAACCATGTGCGTATTAGGCACTATGGCAAAAATATTTGTTCTAATTGTGGCTTCGGCGAATGTTTCATTGGATTTTGTTCCATATTTTGGCATCTTGGCCCTTACCAAATCATGCAACCAGTTTCTGAATTCCATCCTCATAGAAATCTGCTGCCCAATTTCCCAACTACTATAGCACGACCGTTTTCACATCATTGTTATTATCATGGCGCTGACCGTGGATGCTTTTTCAAGTGAAGAAACAACTGCTAGTCACTAGACGCTAGATCAGTACTATACAAAGGTTAATGAAATTATTCCCAACCATATGATACGATGAAATCTTGGGTTAGATGAGCTGCGCGTGGATGAGAATTGTCATGAAGCAAAACAAGCAATATCCGCTGCCTATCCTAAGACATAGTGCACATGATGTATTTCACTTTCATGAGTGATATTGAATAACAACTAGTCACCTTTATCACGACATTGCTAAAGAAAAGTCAAAGCATTGTCTAGTGATTAGCTTTGTGCACCTCAGTCAGCATTTATCAGAACCATCTGTTTTCTAAAAATTTTGCATTAACTTTCTGCACTAAGTATTCAATAATGCCGAAGGTTGTCCACTAAGCTCATCGTAGTCATTAGTACAGCCATATTTAAATGCTCTAATCCATTTTCGTACTATTCCCTCGCTCATAATGTTTTCTTCACACACTTCAGAAATCTGTCGATGTATTTCGATCGCTTTCACGAGTTTTTCTTGCAGAAAACGAATCACAGCACGTACTTCACAATCGACGGGATTTTCAATTGCCCGAGGTATTTCAAATACACATCGGTAAACATAAACACGAATGAATGCTTCCGTACTAACGTCTGTGAATAACCAACAAAGAGAGGCACTCAGTGTGCATATGCTAAACGACACCCGCGGCGTTGCGTATTTAAAAATGGTACTTACTTAAGCACACCTCGTATATATAATATACAATACTTAAGTTTTTTTGTGACAATTTAACGTCAGTATTATTTGAACAGCTATAAACATAGCAATTAACTTTGTTATTGTTCATAAACAGCATATAATTATATAATTAACATTGCAAATGATAAAGGATGTTCTATAAAATATCGTGATGGATTATTACTCATGTTCTTATATGATTACAAAAATAGTAGTACAAATTATAATAAAGCTTTTAACTTGATCATTTTGCGTAATAAGAATTCTGACACAAAAAAAAACATGAACGTTAAACATTGTTGAAAATACTAAATAAAAACCTCTCACAATTATATCTAACTACAATAACAAATAACTTAAATAATGGCTTGCATTCATTAAAAAATATACTTGTTTTGAAGACAGATAACCTGACAAAATATCTCAAATATATATTATTTATATTCTTACCCATGTCAACAAATTTTAACGTATAAATTATCTATGAGAAATATCCTCTATAAATTATAATGTCGCATATCCAGAAGATTATCTAATATATTCATAACAAATGACACGAATATTATATATTATATAGGAGCATTTCTTTGACAGACACAGTTAGTTGATTAGCTTTGCAACAAACGTAATGGTTTATAGAATCGAAAAGGTACGTTCAATTAATAATTAACTACCAAGTTCGTAAATAATACTTATCTACTCTGCAGTATATTGATGTATTAATTTAAAAGGGGCGTAATATGTAAATTTAAAGGTAATAGGACGGATCAGTATTTAATATGCCCGACGAAAGCGTCCAGCTCTAATAAAAACTCTACTTTTTTCTTGGCAATCCTTCAAAATACAATTGTCTAATTTACATTCACTCCGTTCGTAAAGAGGCTTGTACTTAAACAAAAAAAGAACTATTTTTAGCCTGTTTTGAAACATGAAAAAAGTGGAGTAGCGAACAGTGTTTGAGTTCGTGTTTTTAAAGAACAAAACAAAACAACGAAATCAAATCTGAATTGAAGTCTGCCTGAGGGAATCAATCTCCATCGATCGTGTCCATAACACGATACACATCTGAATTTAAACGGAGCCAGATCAGTATATGTGATGAAGAAGACAGTGAACGCCCGAAGTACGTATGTATTCCAGAAATTATTGAATACGCAAACTAACATAGACTACGCATTTTATATAAATCTGTGGTTTTGATTTTGCATAATAGATGGGGTATGAAAAAATTTTGTTAACTTTGGATCACAAACTCGCATTTCAGCCGTTACTTTAGCAATGTTAAAATATGATAAT